>CM031236.1:473503074-474103074 GCA_018340775.1 Taxus wallichiana var. yunnanensis | reverse complement strand
ACGAAAATTGTTTTATCCCTTCAATCAAGTTTTACTCAAGGAACATTTTATTTATTTATTTTGAGCCCGTTTGAAGTAAATTGTGCTCCGGTTTAGCCTGTTGAAACTTTGCTTGTCAAGTATGTACATATACCAAGTAGGGTTTTCACTAGGAATGGATCCTAGGATTTATCTCAGTAACTTCGGCCACGTTTTGCGTTTTGTTATTTTTCTCGTATTTTTCTCTGTGAAATTCCCCTACGTCAATTCCTTAGCCAGTTAAATCTGTTTTCTTGCCTGGAGTATCTGGAGATCATCTACGGCCGCCATGCCAGAAGGAATCAGCCTCTGGAAGTCAGATTCTCTTTAAAAAGACAAAGTCGTGCACAAAAAGCTTCTTCTGGACAGTCGCATTTTTGGGAATGGATGGATTTAAGCTGCAGTGGGATTTTTGGTCGCAACAAGCAAGTGGGATTTTTGTACTTGCCTTGCAGGGTACTTTTTCCCATGAAGGCAAAGTCACTTAAGTCATGATGGAAAAATTAGAGGCAGCAGGCAGGCGGGAATTTCTTACCTGTCATGCAAGGTGAAAATTCCCATTGTGAAATAAAGAAAAATCACTTAAGGCAATGATGGGAATTTCTTACCTGCCTAGCAGGGTAAAAAATCTCGTTGTGGAAGTCAAACAGCTTAAGTGGATAGTGGGATTTTTGGAGTTGCCATGCAGGGTGAATAATCCCATCAAATTTGACTTTTAAAAGTAGAAACCAGCCTTTACCAAAAAGTGCGACCCCTTTGGAGCATTAATTAATTTATTTAATGGCATTTATTAATAGTCTCTCTTCCAATTTTGGCGCCCAAGGATGAGGAAAAGTCAATGCATAAAGGGAATTCAAAGAAGACTGGAAGTAGAATGCTAAAAATAAATTAAATTTATTTATTTAATGTAGCCCTAGAGTATGCTAAAAAGTGCGACCCATTTGGAGGAGAAATAATACTTTTTGAAGTATTAATTAATGGTTTTTATTCCTATTTTTGGCGCATGGAGAAATAGAAGGTCAAAGCATGATGTTAAGTGAAAGTAGAGGGCTAAAAATAAATTAAATTTATTTATTTAATGGCAGCCATGAGCATGCACAAAATAGGCGCCCAAATTGAAGAGAAAAGCATGTTTATTAATTAATTAATTGTCAAGAATAGGAGAGGCAATTATTAATTATAGAATGATGAAGGTTATATAAGCATGGGCTGCCATAATGATGAATTAATTAATTCTTCTAGCAAAGGAGTGCAGCCCGGACAATTTTGGCGCCCAAAGGAGGAGGATTTTTGCTCAAAAAGTGTTTTTCACTGCCAAAAAGCTTCAGGTTTGGCGCCTAGAATTGGAGGAGCTTGTTTTATTCTTGATTAATTATCTACATATTGGTACAGGTGCTCAGGTTAAGTTGAAAATATTCATGCTTGCTTTGCATGCAAGCAAAGCCTCAAATTTTAGGGTAGCGGGCTTTATATATGCAGATTTTTATGATAAAAATCAAGTGTTCATGTTCCGGTTGCCGTTTTTGTCTAAATTAATTGCAGGTATTCATTATAGGTGTTTATATAATTGAAAGGGAGCTTAAATCAATGTCAGATACATTGAATACATCCTTCAAATCCGAAGAAATTCCCAGATCTGCACCGGTTGTAAAGAATTCCAACCGAATAAAGAGAAAAAGAGTTGCTCAGACAAAGATAGATCTGGCCATGGCAAAGTGGGATGAAAGAGAAAGCTCAGCAGAATCATGCATTACTTCCAGATTTGCTGACATCGGAGACACAGATCTAGGTCCAGAACCTCTTTCCGAATTGATTGACAGATCCAGAGCTGGAAAGACTTCTCTCATGCGTGCAGTCAAAAGCAATGGAATCATTCGAGCTTCACCATTCCCATTCACAAACCGATTGCAAATGCTGAATTCGTCATGGAGTGTGCAAGGTCGTACCACCCACTATCCAAATCAGTTTGAGATGTTGCGGGAAGACAATAATCCGATTGACACACGGTTCATCAATTATTGTCGAAGATTCTAAAGCACGACAGTGGTGACTACTATCGATATCTTGAACGCCGACAACAAATGGGAGAAGCATAAACTCGACTGTGTGGGCATAATGAACAACAGATATATGAAGAAGCCCAAATCTCCATCCAAGTTCCCGAGGACTCGTCCACGATCGATCCAATCAGTGCGGGAGGTGGATGACGTTACCAAATTGCTATGCAAGATAAATGGCGAAACTAACGCTCACACTTCCGCTCATGGATGTATGCATTCATCGGGACCATTGAGATCAACAAAGCAGATTCTATAATCAATTGGTCGGAAATCATCAGTGACAACATCGGTGAGCATTTGCGGAATGTGAGGCGGACTTACAGCTTCAAGATGACTTCATATTTGGTATATGCAGCAACCTCATACGATATCTTCTCCAAGCTAGATAGACGTGGTGTGCTCTTCAAGGATCCTATTTTTGAGTGCTATCCGCAGCTTATTGTGCCTGCATGCAATAAATATTATAAGGTGGTCAACAATGGATTCTTCTACGGATTCATTTGCAGGTTGAACGGTGATCTGAAGACCAACAGGGTAAGCAAGGAAGCTTGGGAAGGCAGTATCCCAGTTGGCGACATCTTCATCCGGTTTGCGGACTTTACGTACCTCAGGGTCACCGGCTTTTGGGAGAACCAGTCAAGTTGCCCAGATATCCAAGCGACAGATTGGTCATCATGGAGTTGAGCAGATGCAGCTCGTGGAGATGCATGACCTACAATCAAAGCGGCACAAGTCTACAGGCTTCTTCCCGATCACAGTGGGCTATTACAGTTAGAGCATTCATAAAGCTAGAGGAATTGAAGCGGAGATGTTCTCTGAGTACGAGCATGAGTTCTTCCCAGCACGGCTAAACTTCGATCCATATGGGGTGGCAAGGAAGACAATCTCCCGCGAATATGCGCATGTGCCTTCATTAGAAGATTTCTGGATGAAGTGCAGAAGCGAGTACGAAGTTAGGAAGAAAGAATTCAACAGGTTATCAGTACGACAAGTGTTTGATTATGGATTAGCACGGATACCTGTGGATCTTAAAGATGATGGGCCTATGTTACTTGACGCATACCATCAGATGGGAGGGGATAGAGTTGTACTTCAAGAGAACATTGGTAGTTGTTATACGATCGAGGAGAGGTTTGCATTGCTGTGCGGTCAATACTTGAACCGCCGACAAAGGGATATTGCCTTGATGAAGCTTTGATGAATCAGATCACGGGCAACCTCGATCAGAAATTCCCTCAAAGGAAGCACGAGGGAGAAAGTAGCAGAAGGCCCGAAAAGATTAAAGTGCACAAGAAGTCTCATTCGAGGGAAAAGGTTACTTCTACAGCTATGGTGTTAGTTCTGACTTCTCCAACGTCAAGTACTTCACCAACTTTTGCACCTCAGCAAGATATTGTCGTTCCTCCGTTGAATCCGGCAACATTTGTGTTTTCTCCTCAGCCACTCCGATCAGCACCTCTTCCTGAAGAAACACTGAAGTTGCAGATGGCAGAATTTGAAAGAGCTTTGTCTTTGGACAATACAGAGGACGATAGCCACGACACTGTAGCAATTTCGGATGGAGAGGAACCAAAGCACAAGATGGTGGTACACTCGGCAACTTCTCATTCTCCGAGAAGTAATTTCTCGAGTGGTTGGCTTCACAGTCGGTCCCAGAGGCTAGAGAGGAGATCAACTTGGAGGAACATGACTTGCAGTTGCTCCTGAGTTTGGGCAGAAAAGATAGAAAACCTAAAGTTGCTAAGGTGACTTTGAGGTTGATTATTGAGGAGTCGGGGCAGAAGTTCGATGAAGTATCGGTTCAGCGAAGAAAGGAAAGAAGAAGGGCGAACTCACGGTAGCGGATATAACAGTGACCAAAGTACCCATAAGTCAAGCCACTACTGAAGGATTGAAGCAAGAAACGCAGACATTGATAAATGTTTTATTCCTTAGGCTTGACAAAGAAAAGGCGGAAAAAGTTGAACTTCAGAAGCAGGTGTCTCAGTTGTGTGAGAATTATTGCCAAAGTTGTCAAATCTTCCACTCAACCAATTTCAGCACATAAGCAAGTGAGTGATCATCTGATGCAGGAAGTGGAAGATGCAGGTAACCAGATTAAAGCTATCGACGAATGGAAGAATCTAATCATTCGCCGAGCTTCCACCATCAACTCGAGGAGGTGTCGGCATGCTAAAGGTTATGAAGGATGCATCGGTTCAGCTGAAGCAACTAGTGACAAGCACGATGGACATAAACACAAGTTGAAAGTAACCTGAGTACTTTGGTCGAGATAAATAAGTTCTTTGAGAGAGGTGTTGATCATGAACGAATTGTGCGCGATGGATCGGTTGAAAAGGGGAAGCAGCTTGAGTTTGCAGTATCTTTCCGCTTGGAGATCTTCAGAATCATGCTGAAAAGAATGCGGGCGCTTGAAAGTATGACATCATCACTACTAGACAATGTCATTGCTTTCACCAATGAGGAAGTGGTCGAGAACGTTTCTTCATACACAAGGACCATTCCTAGCAAAGTGCCTGATTCCCTGGAAGGATCTCTTCTGATGGTGCAAGAGAGGATTGATGGAGCTGTTAGGCCTTTCATGATGGATTCCATCAGTAAGTTGGTAACACTTGTAGTCAAATATTAAGAGGTTCGGGCCTAGCTTGAAGGATGTGGAAGCGTGCATCGAGGTTTTGAACGAAGGCTTGCTGCAATTCAGGACAGAAAAAGAAGTTGTGGCTAAAACAGATGGGAAATTGTTGAATTACATGTTCGACAAGTATATTCAGTATCAAAACAAAAAGATGTAGATGTTACAACTGGCGGATCTTTCTTCTTCTACTCTTTCTTCTTCTATTTCTACGTTCCTAGATGTAATTGTAAAACTTTAAAGTTATTGGTTTGAAAACCATTACTTTAAGTTGTGTGGAACGATTCTATAAGTTAAGTGACAGATGTGTATAATTTTGACTATAGATCCAAATGCATGTCACTTGGAGAGGAATTAAAGGCAGATGATTGCCAAATGTTATCTTTACTTATTGTTAATGTTCTAGTTCAGTTAAGTTTCCCATTTGTAATTTCCCTTCTACATTCTATAAGTAGAGGAAGAACCTTCGAGTTAATGATCAGAATTTGTAAGCAGCATTCTTGTGTTCCAGACTTTGTGCTGAAACCCCTGATAGCTATTTGAAGCAAAGAAATAGAAAGGAGCAGATTTTCAAAGAACTTTGTGTCACGGTGCATTTTGTTTCTAACTTTTTGTCTTAGATCTACTTATAAACTTGTTATTCTAGATCTAGATCTGAAAGCTGCTTTTGCTTATAATTTTGTGTGTTAGTATCTATTGGTTATGTTTATGTGCATGCAATCAACTCTGTGATCTATTGATTGAGTTGCACATCTCCCCTCTTTCTTTCCTATTTTTATTATTTCCTTCTTCATCAGATATTTCCTTTCTTTAAACAAATTGCTTACTTGCTGCAAAACTATATAGCTATGGTTCATGAGCTGCATGGTTAAAGTAATACCCCAAATAGATACTAGCATATTTAATTGACAAATCTTACACGAGAGCCTCACCGGTAAATGAGGGAGATTTATCTCATGACTGCCTAGGTTTTCAGCTATGCAGAAAATCTAGCCAACAGATCGATCTTTCCCTTTTTGGAGGAAAACATACTCTCATTAAAATATTTAATACTAAGACTATGTGCACTTTATTTATTTTTTTAATTAAATAAATAAAGTAACTAACCTATGTGCACATTAAACTAACTAAAGAGACTCCCACTTGTAACACTAAGTGTGCCAGGGGTTACAATGCAAATGAAAAATAAATATTAATAATGTCCCCAAAAGGGGGACATTACAAGCTCCCAACCCAACCCATGGATCACAATTTTTGTCACCCAAGCTCTTCCCCACCATGCAAGGTTGTGGACTCATGATAACAAGATTCCATTCTTTCCATGTTCTACTTAGAACCATACAATGCTGAATCATCCAATGAGAATAAGATTTATTTGGCATACCTTTTTCCCACATCAAGCTTATTGTTACGGCCATTTTGATTATCTTGATAATCTTGCCTTGGAGTGTAGAACTTGGCTTCAAGGAACATTCTAGGATTAAATTCTTCAAAACTTTTTTAGGATACATAACAAGTTCAAAATTATCCTTCATAAAATTTCTTTCTAACCATATGTATGGAGTAGGAATATTGAATTCAACAAGGACTTCCTCTTTCTTATAACTCAAAGAATCAACGGGAACCCAAACTTAAGGCTACCATGAAGTGTTAACTCCAGGATGAGTTGCCCTCACCATTATGAGGCCTTGGTTCATGGAATTTTTGTAGGGTTACGGCCAACAAGTCCATGGTGTCCACCAATCTAACTTGCCCTTCAATGAGCTTATCGATTTTGGCTCCTGTGAATCTTGGTGGGCCATGCTAAGCTCTTCAACTGGCTGATCTGAATTCTTCTTTCACAATGAAACCCTCTAGGCTGGGAGGATCGAAGCTCTAATACCACTGTAATGTCCCTTCTAGGGCAATGAATGGGGAAAAGGGTTTTCTCCACAACCCTAATGGATCAAATCTGAAATTGCACCTTCAAACACACAAACATCAATCTAAAAATAACTAAAAATATACTTTAACCCTATTCGAACAATCAATGATCAGTCCTCTAGGGCAGCAAACTGTATAGGGACTTCACATCAACATATAACCATACAAATAGAGCTGAAAATGCTTCCAAATAATTAATTCAACCACAGCAATATTTATCAATCCAAATTATATCAAAATAATAGAGAAAATGAGTGATTACACCCAGTTGTAATTAATTTTATGACAGCAGCAATACAGCCAAAACCAAGGGCTGGAAATAGCTCATAAACCACTCCAAAAATCACCAAAATGTAGATTCCAGCCTTATAAAATATGAAGAACAAGAATATCAGCTCAAAATGTCCAAAAGTGCCCTAGATGATATCAAACCCTTCACCCAAGCAAGTCGCCTAGGGTTAGAAGGAAGAAACAAACATGAAATCCTCCTTAAAGCTCACTTGTGACTTCTGAGTGAAGCCACCAATGCACACAAGAGGGTTTCCGTCCCCAAGTGTGTTCCTATTGAAGGGTTTCATCCTCAATAGGTGACCAAGGAAGGGTTTCCGTCCTTCAATGGCAAGAAGAGAAGCTACTTGCTCCACCTCCAAGAGAAATCAATATCAAGAATAGCATAATCCTCCTTTAGCAAGTCGAACCACCTTATATAGGCCTTGAAGATGTCAATGGGCAAATAGAATCCTCTAGAGAGGCCGACCCCCACCTCTTAATGAAGGAAAAGAACATTAAAGTCACCATGTAGGCCTCCACAAGACCTACCTCCATAATGAAGAAATAGAAATCCTCCTTCCATTATATGACAATTCTTCCACCACCTAGTCGAACCATAAAATCCTCCTTAAAGCTCACTCGTGACTTCCTAGTGAAGCCACCAATACACACAAGAGGGTTTTTTTCTTTCCCAAGAGTGTTCTATTAAAGGGTTTCACCATGGAAGGGTTTCCGTTCTTCAATGGCAATAAGAGAAGTTACTTGCTCCACCTCCAAGAGAAATCAATATCAAGAATAGCATAATCCTCCTTTAGCAAGTCGAACCACCTTATATAGGCCTTGAAGATGTCAATGGGAAAATAGAATCCTCTAGAGAGGCCGACCCCCTCACCTCTTAATGAAGGAAAAGAACATTAAAGTCACCATGTAGGCCTCCACAAGACCGACCTCCATAATGAAGAAATAGAAATCCTCCTTGCATTGTTTGACAAGTCTTCCACCACCTAGTCGAACCACTCCAATGCCATGATTAGTAAATAAAATAATTAATTATGAAAGTACAACACTTACAACCATGGCGAGTTCCCCTCCCTTGCTCCTTCCTTGATGCCCACGGGAAGAGGAATGGGCATAAGGTCTTCCATAGCGAACTAGCTTGGAAAAGGGGACATTACAGGCATGCAGCCTCAACATCCAACACCGTGAAAGGCACCGACTCCAATGTCTTCCATGAATGCCATTTGCACGCTCTAGAACTTGTGCCCTTCGCATGTGCGGCCACTTGTCCAAAACTCGAGCCAACACAACGAAATAGTGTTTTGAAAGGTTTTGATGACTTACATGCTAAGTCACCAAGTTCGTGTTCGTGTTCGTGTTCGTGTTCGTGTTCGTGTTCGTGTTCGTGTTCGTGTTCGTGTTCGTGTTCGTGTTCGTGTTCGTGTTCGTGTTCGTGTTCGTGTTCGTGTTCGTGTTCGGCGAGGATAAAATTCGACAAAAATTCGTCAACCGATAAAGTTCGGGAAAAAAATCGTCAATAAGTTCGGATTATATAAATCTGCATTTTTATTATTTAATTTTTTAAATAAATAATAAACA
Source organism: Taxus wallichiana var. yunnanensis (assembly GCA_018340775.1). Taxonomy (NCBI): domain Eukaryota; kingdom Viridiplantae; phylum Streptophyta; class Pinopsida; order Cupressales; family Taxaceae; genus Taxus; species Taxus wallichiana. The sequence goes on along the minus strand of CM031236.1, from coordinate 474,094,575 downwards.
TACAAGAATGATTGAAATATACAAATATTTTTAAATAAATAATAAACATACAAGAATGGTTGAACTTGAAATACACAAATATTATTAAATACTTTCAAAAACATTATGAAATGATGTCAAAACATATTTGTAACTTATAAGTTGATCAAAATACTAAATAGAACATTACACGCATGTGAAATCACAAACTTAAAGAGGGTTTCTTGTTTCAAAAGAGTCTAGATTCTAAAGCATCTAAGTTCTACCACTATTCTCAAACTTTTGGATTTCTCTAAACTTTTACATCAAAAAAGCTCAAAATCATCAAGAGCACTTGGATGAGATGGTTCGATATCATCATCTTCAGATTCACCACTGAATCCATCTTGTGAAAGCAAGTCAAGATCATCTGCATCTGCCATGTGTTCTGAAATGGGTTGGAGTTGTGAAGACAAAGTAGATGAGTCTTTTGTTGCTTTCTTCATACACAATTGCAGATTGTTGCGAATATAAACAAGATCTCCCAACCTCCCAGACAACAACTTGTTTCGCTTCTTTGATTGAATGTGGTCAAAGCAACTCCAATTCCTTTCACACGCTGATGAACTAGCTCCCTGACTCAATACTCTAACAGCAAAGCGTTGTAGCTCACAAGTATCTGCTCCAAAGTTACTCCACCACCTATATCCTTCAACATCTGGGCATGACATGTCATACTTGGTTGTTGGTATTCCAAACATCTTTTCTTCTAACTTGTATGTCCAACACTGATCCCTAATTTTGCTTGCAACTTGTGGATCTGGTTCAAACCTCCCTATGGCTTCATAAAGGCCACTCATGATTTCACTTGTCACTTTGTCTGTCTATATGGAAGAGTTTTGGCTCCAAATAGCAAGTTGTTGCATGCAAGGGGGTGTGCATCATTTTCCACCTTGAATCAATTGTTTCCCATATCTCAATATAGTCTGCTTCCACATTATTGAATGTTTTTTGAATGCTTTCCTTGCAACGGTCCATGCTTTCATAAAGCATACCAAGACAAGGTTTATCACCATCAACCATACGAAGCACTTCAACAATTGGTTCACACACTTTTAAAACTTTTGTTGCATTTTCCCAAAAATTGTTGTTTAGAATTATTTGCTCTATGTTCTTTCCTTTTGCACCTTTAGAAAGAACTGAATTTTCCCAATCAATGGAACAAATAACTGATCTTAGCGTTGCTTTCTCTTCAACCACTCTTTTCAAAGTGATATAAAATGAGGCAAATCTTGTTTCACAAGGCCTCAACAACTCTTTGGATGCATGTTGCCTATAAATGTTCAATGTGAGCCGGTGGTTCCTGATGAAATTCGCAATTGCTCTCCCTCTGTGAATTGCTTCATGCACCCATGGAAATTTAGCCAAGTCATGAAGCAACAAATCAAGGCAATGTGCTTTGCACATGGACTCCAAAATATATGTGGGTACTTATCCATAATCAACTTCCCAGCGCCCACACAGTTTGCAGCACTATCAGTCACAACTTGAACCACGTTCTCTATACCCACTTCAAGAATGGCTTCCTCTAATATTTTGAAAATATACTCAGAGGTCTTCTTGTGGTTCATGGCATCAACTACTTTCAAAAACACTACGCCCAGAGGGCAAGCCACCAAAACATTAATCAATGGCCTCTGACACATGTCTGACCATCCATCACTCAATATGGTGCACCCTGTTACACTCCAAGAGGCTTTGACCGCTGCCAGTTTCTCAGTCACCCTTTCTTTTGATTTCTTCAAAAGAGTTGTTCGAAGAGCCTCTGAAGTAGGAGGTGTATACCCTTTGCCAAACTCTGCAACTTTCTCGAATTGCATTCTTAAAATGCGGATTTCTTGCAACATTGAATGGAATTGCACTTGAATAAAACAAATCAGCCAAAGGCATCGTCCACATGTTGTTTCTCCACTGGTTTCCAAGGTTGTTCAAAGTTCCACTCTTTGATCCCCTTGTTGCATCACCGGACGTGGGAATGTTTGAAGCAGAAGACATAAAATTTGTAGTGAACCTAGATATTTCTGCTTGAATTCTCTTCTTTTTGTGTTGATTTTTGCTTTCCTGCGGACGAAGAGGCTTGGTCTTTCTCTAAAGCAGCTTTGATGCTTGGAGTTACATTTGGGCATGCAGTAACACCCCCTCCTGCACCAACTGAGATGCCAAGTAGGTGGTCCACTACCCTTGTGATACTCCCGACAAATGAATGACCACACAAATTACATTTGATATGACTACCATTGCATGTTACGTGTTTCCATCCCTCAGCTTTCGATTTCGGGGTGCCATTGAATTATGTTAGGAACCTACATGTTTTAAAGACGATGAGATTATAATACCTATATAACTTTAATACCAAGTAAACATCCAAAATAATAATAATCTAATTAAATTATTAAAACTTAAAAGCCTTCTAAAAAGAATAATAAATAACTAAATTATAATTAAGTCCTAATGAAAGATTAAACTTAATTTAAAAAATATTAATGTTATTCATAATAAAAGAATTATAAATACATATTATAAAATTTAAATAATTTCGTAATTTATATCTTAAGCTCAAAAATATATTAAAAACATATAATTAATTGATAAATAATAAATTACGAATCTAAATTTCTAATTTTCTATGATGTAATTATTAATTAGTTTCTAACTATCAATAAATAATAAAAATATATTAACAACCTAAAATTAATTGATAAATATTAAATAATAAATTATACATCTAAATTTATAATTTCGGATGATCTAATTATTAATTAATTTCTAACTATTAAAAAATAATATAAATATCTTAATAAACCTAAATCTAAAAATTAAATTTCTAACTATTAATAAATAATAATAATATATTAATAAACCTAAATATATAAATTCTAATAACAAATTTGAGTTTAATATTATTTTTAATAACAAATAAGAATTTAATATTGAATAATAAGATTTTATAAGTTTAAAGTTTAATATATTTATTTACTTACTATATTTTTCAACCGTCGTTATATTTAAGTTTAATATTGAATTTTTAATAACAATAAAAATTTAATTTCAAATCTTTATCCAATATTACTATTAAACTTTAAATTTAAGATAATAAATAAATGAATAAAACAAACTAAACCTAATGTCAATAAGCAAATAAAATACGGAAAACCTAAATAAGCTAAATTTATGTGCTTATAAAGTTTTATTTATTTATTTTTATCTTATGCTAATGTGGCCACGCTAAATAAAACTAGGATGAAATGGAACAGGGAAATACCTCAAGCAACGATGTGGGCTAGGAGCACCGTAGAGACTCGATCGTTTGTTGTGGGCTATGCTCTGAACCGGACTATGTCGTTGTGTCGCTATGCTTCTAGGGTGGATTGTGTCATTGTGACTAGCTACGAGCAAACCGAACCGCGGCACACAAAACAACTCTAAACTCACCCTCGTGCAGCACAAATGGCAAAACGACTCCACTCACGACTGGCGCAACACAAAACGACTCCACTATAATCGCGATTCACAGCTTGGAGACCTCACGTTTCAGTGAAGCTTCACTTTGTAGTTGTAAACCTTCCCATAAAGCTTGCATATATAGCAACGAAACCCTAGCCATATTTAATGCAAACCCTAAAAAATAAGAAACTGCTTCAACGTATTCTCGACAAAGTTGCGATTTTTTGCAAAGTTCCCGAAAAACACGAATCAAATTCGAATATTAGAATTTCAACGAAATTTTTTTAGGAAATCACCGAATTTTGAACTTTTTGGTTGAAATCCAAATTATGTGACTTAGCTTACATGTATGGGAACTCTAATTGCATGGTTAATATGGGAACTCTAATTGCATGGTTAATAGCTTAGTATGGATGGTTGTCAGGAGATGGTAGGAATCTAACTTTATGTAGGTTATAACAGCTTAAATGGAGCATTAGCAGTTTGGGAGGTTATCTATGTAATGTCCCCTTTTTCGAACTAATTCATTTTGAAGACTTCTAGCCCATTCCACTCCTGTGGGCAAGAAGAAGGTGAACAAGGGAAGTGTTTGTTGATGTTTTTAGTTTTTGTGAGCATTTACCTTTTTCTTTCATGGTTTCTTTTTTGAGGCAGGTTGGCTGGGTTGGAGAGGTGAAAAGCCAAGCTAAAAGCTAAAGCAAACATCCTTAAGAGGTCGGTCATGGGAAAGACTCCCTAATTGACCTTTGGCACCACCAAGAAGATATAAGGGGTCGTTTGGACTCATTTTGGGCATGCATCTTATTATAATTTTATACTCACTTGGTTTTTGGGCTGATTGCTCAATTCCATTCCACTAGAGGGTAAAAATCCTTTGGTGTGGCACACAAGGAGGACAAAACCCTTCCTTGTTCAAGTTGGAGAACGAAAACTCTCCAATTGGTGGTTCCTAAGAGCTTCAAAGAAGGTGATGTTGCTGGTTTGCAGCTAGGGTTTGAAGGAGAAAGAGCTAATAAGGTTTCTACATTCATTTTGCACCCTCTCCTAGGGTGGCGACTTGGGTGGAGGAATTCAGCTCTTTTTAGCGCACATTTTAATATTTTGAGTTAATATTGTTGTCTTCATATTTTAAAATGCTATAATCCACATTTTGGTGAATTTTGGGGAGTGTTATCTATCATTTCCAGCCCTTGTTATTGGTTGTACTGTTGCTGGCTTAAAATTTATTACAGCTGTGGTTTATCACTTATTTCTTATTTATTTTTGAAGTATATTGGCTGGATAAATATCTTCATGGTTGGATAAAATAGTTGGAAGCATTCTATGTCATTTTCTAACTTGTTATTGCATGAGAATTGATGCCATTAAGTGTTGTTACAATTCACTACCATAGAGGGGTTTATTCACTAATTTTCAGCTGGTTTGAAGGGTGTTTGATGCCCTAAAGGTGTGATTTTCAGTTCATTGCTAGGGTTTGATAGTTGTTCCAAAAGTCTGATTTCTCTCATTTGGGTTTGAGCCCAAACCCTTATTTTCAGTTTCAGCCTTAGAAAGGGACATTACATCAAAACTGCCTAAGGCATGGACATTGACTCTACATCTACGGGATGCACAGGTGATGACAGCCTAAATGGACTCAAGTTGATGGAGCTTTAGTAACTAGTGAAGGTTTTTAGATACTGAAGCCTTGAATATTTTTTATCTGAAATATCCAAGTTCTTGGTATGTAATTTTTGTCTTGGGCAGTGAGGGATGGGATATTAAAACTAGTTAAGACACTTTTTCATACTAAAGAGCCTTCGTAGGAATGTAATGTTCAACGTGGTGTAAATAGTAAACAGTGGCATGACCAATGTTTTACGTTCAGCATATTCTTAACATATAAAAATGAATGATCATTTTTTAATGTTATTCTCTCAAATAATAAAATATCATTTTTATTGCTCTTCCTTTTGTAAGCATAACCTCCAAAATTTTGAACAGATAATCCACCAAGAAAACAATGTCACAAGTTTTTCCAGAAGTGGAAAAAACCAAAAGAAAAACTTACAGTATAAGTTATAGATGACGAAGTGTTGGAAGAATTTGTTATTTGGACTTCAAATTTCCAGTCAGGCACATATATGCCATACAAAAGCGCTAAATAGACTGCAGATAATGAAATTGCAAGCAACCTGTAAAGAAACAAGGTATCACATCAAAACATATTGAAAATAATGTTCAGACGAGATATAAAAAGCATCATGCAAATGCTATAGAATTATTTATAATGGAAGATAAAATGTAAAATATTTGTCATTGGGTTCCTTTATCATCTTCATGACCAATCAGATACATAAACTAGAGCATGCAACCTGTAAAATTAAATTCATTGTGTGGAAAGGCTAATCAAATATGAATATAAGGCGTTGTAATTCCAAAAAGGTAATTATGAAGGACAGGAGCAATATAATAGTGCGGTATTGGAAAGCATGTTTAAATTCCTTAGGAAGCCACATATTTGCCTCTCAAAATGCAACGGTTCATAGATATTTTTGAAAAAACAGCTGGCAAGAAAATGGCTAGCTATTCTATTTCTTTACTATTGCTTCCTACAAAATCATGCAGAAAATTCTTGCTGTTGCTCTTTCAAAAAATTATCTACCAAAAAGTAGACAAATTGTCATTTAATCTAAATTACATTTTGATTAAATAATAGTTTGTTAATTGTCTTGCAAGGCCTTAGCAAAATTCCTTACCACAGAAAGGCTTATTCTAGGTGGTCTAAAGAATCCCTGGAATGGCACAGAGTTAGCCAATGTATATTAACCAATTTTTTTCCCAAAAGATTATAGATTTTAAAGAAATGTGTGACATTATTAAATCTTTTTATTGCTTTCACAGTTTGTGATATGTAGGCACTCATTTCATTCTATTCTTAGTGGTTGTAGTTTTGAGTCTGATTGACCATTGTTACCATTCATAGACACCAGTTTTTTCCATTTTTCTTTCTATCATTAATATATAAAGTAGAAACAAATGAAATAACATGTTAATAAACTAGAGAATATGACATGGGAGTGCCTCGATAGCTTGGACTCTCTTTGAACTTGATTCATCCTAAAAGCATCAAAATTACAACAAAACAAAGTGCTCTAAGCTCAAAAGTTCTATATAATGATATGTTTCCAAAGCTTCAATCATTTTATATGTTAGATATTGATGCTTAGAGCACCGTGCCAACCAAAGGCAAAATAGGTGCTTACAACCCAAATTTGACACATGGAGCCTTGTTCCCCTTTGTCAGTGTCCAACTTTACTCTCATCACCATCTCTCACCTTCACCGTGAATCTACCATCCATCTAAATTCCTCCCTCTCATCAAGTTGACCACCCTCTTCCCCATTGGCCATTGTGTGTTTGTGTTGTCATTGATGTCAAGTCCATTGATGGCAAAGGGTGTCATGAGGTCATATGTGTCTCCATGAGGTGTAAATCAAGGTCAAGTATGAAGGTTGATTGGTAGTGACCAAGTTTGGTGAGTCTTATGCTGTCTGGAGCATGATTGAGTGTGCATAGTCATTATTTGAGACCTCCCAAGTGAGTTGAAGGTTGTCATGAGGTCAAACATGGTTGGTATGATGTGTCATGAGCGTGTAAGGGTTTGCATGAGGTTAGCATGGTCAGTTCATGAGGTGTCATGGTTGAGTCAAGTCATTCCAAGCCTATTCCTAGTCCTAGAGCATGTAGAATGAGATGGAGGTATGAGATTTGGAGCTGATCAGCCATGGTACAGCATGGTAACAGCATGGTGGCAATGTACATGAGGTGTGTGGTGAGTTTCAGGTTAGTTCTTAGAGGTTTGATGGTGTTTTAGGGTCTTTAGGAAGCAAACATGTGAAGAACAGGTAAGTTGGCATAGGTAAGTCTTAATGGATGGAGAGTTTCAGTGTTATTTGGACTAGATGGTGAGTATGGACAGTTAGAGGATGTTGTCATGATGCTTCATGACAAGTTTCAGTCATTCTAAAGAAGGAATTGCAAGATACATCAGTTTTGGCAAAACCGAGTGATTTGGACTATTTTTTTGAGACAAAAGTTGACCTTCTGATGCTCGTTGTGAATTGTGTGCTATGCATGGGAGCCAGAGACTTTCAGGGATGTTTTTCCATGAAACTAAAATTGTTTAGCAAAAAGAATGAGGTGGTTTGATCGTCACATTTTTATGAACGATTGTTAAGAAGATAACTTGTTTTGAAACCCTAGTAAGAGCGACTTGGAAAAAAAGAGGTATACTTGAACAAGTTTTGATTCCTTTTGCAAATGTGACGATTGGAGGTTGTAGAGGACTTTTCCATCTTTCCAGAGAGGTAAGATAGTGCTTGTGACAGTATGTGGCCCCACCTGAAAACATTTTGTTTCTAAAGAAGTTCAATTTAAGGCAAAATTGTTCAAAGGAGTTGAAAAATAAATTGACATTGTTTTTAGCCCTTGAGTTGTTCTACATGTCCATGCTAGTTTCAGATCAATGTTGAGCTTCTAAATAGAAAAGTGTACCCTATTTATGAAGATTGGTTTTTGGGCGGTTTGTAGTAAAATTGGAATTGCGATACGGAGGAATTAGGAATCCATTCAAGTTGTGTTGTGATCCCGATTTAGAGAGTTTTCCAAAGGGCATATCAAACTTGTGTTTTTATATTGTATGAATAAGTTATGACCTGTTCTTTGAGGGTCAAATCTGGAGGTTGCTTGATCTAGCAAGGTGTTGAGAGGATTTATGAGGTAAAGAGATATTTCTAAGTTGTTCATGCTTGGTGAAGGTTGTTGAGTGCTTAGACATCATGTCTAAGAGTGATCCATGTTTTGGTTAAGCTTGGAAATGTTTTTGAGGTGATGGAGCAAGTTAAGCTCAAGCTCGGTTCTTGAGTCCTAGAAGGCTAAAGAAGCAGTTTGCAGAGATGGACCTAGTTGAAGGCCTTCCACTTGGAGTTGGTGTAATGTCCCCTTTTCCGAGGCATTACTAATATATGGGTTCATCTCTTTTATTTACATTGTAACCCCTTGGCATGCCTAGCGCTACAAGTGGGAGTCTCTTTAGTTAGTTTAATGTGCACATAGGTTAGTTACTTTTATTTATTTAATTAGAAAATAAATAAAGTGCACATAGTCTTAGTATTAAATATTTTATTATAATGAGAGTTTATGTTTTCCCTCCAAAAGGGAAAAGGTCGGTCATTGGATATTGCACCCCTTAGTTCTATAAAAGGAGGTCGCATTTCCTTTAGAGGGTTATGTTGATTGAACTTTTGAATTTACTCCATGCTTGGAGAAATGGGATGTATGCCCTAGCTCTTGCATTGTGCTCTCTCATTGTTAGCTTCATTTGGATCCATTATTGAAGAATATTGAAGACTCCATTGTTCTCTCCATTGTGCTCTCTTGTGTTGAATGTGTTTATGCATGGTATATTCATTCTAGCATTGGCGACTTGGTCTTGGGTATTGGCGCATTTATTTGGAGGGAAAAATCTGCATTTTTGTGAAGGGTTTGAGATACTTTGTGACTGTTATTATTGCTGCAATTTATTAGAGGCAAATCGACTTGGTTTGGGGTTTGATCTATCATGTTTTGAGGTTGTTTATGCTAGATCTATTTGCTGTTGTGTCTAATCAATTATTTCAGATCAAGGGCTGATTGTTTGAGTGTTTTTGAAAGGGTTATATGAGCTGGAATTAATTTATAGCATTTATTCTAACCCTAGCGACTTGGAGGCAAATTTCGGGGGTAGTTTTGAGTGGGTTTTGGTGATCAGAAAATTTAGTTTTGTAGTTCATTGGAAAGCCCTTCATTTCTACTTTATTTTGCATTTTATTTCATGCAAAAATACCAAGTATTGAAGAAGTTATTAATTTTTGAAGTTTCAGCTGTTCTGAGTGCAATTTTATTTATTATCTGCTGTTATAAAAAATCAGATCTGAAAAAGGTTCGAATGGGATCAGTTTAGCATTGGTTTTGATTGTAGAAATTAGGAGGAATAAGGAGAAATTAACTTCATAATTTTTGGAGCTAATTTGATGCCCTAAATGTGTTGGGCGACCTAATTTTTAGGGTAAAATTAGGGTTTTATGTTGGTTGTGCAAAAACTGATTTTGGGATATTATTCTTCATATTTTTGTGGCCCAAAATCCAAAGTTTGAAGATTTTTGCTTGGATGGTTAAGCGGGAAATAATTTTGGAAGATTGCAGCAGTTGGGGTGTAATTATTAATTATTTTTCAGTTGTTAAAAATCTTATTTGAATGTGTTTAAATTCCAATTGTTTTCTTCCAATCTATCCCACCACCTTGGCTAGTTCCAACCCCATTTGGGTTCAAAATAGTTGACATTGGGATATTTTAGGTTGAAGCAAAAGGGTTTATCCATTCTTTGCTTAATCTTGACAAGTACTTCTCCATTTTCTAAATTGTCCTAAGAGGGGACATTACGGTTGAAAGGAAATATAGTATGTTCTAGAAAGGGGATTCAAAATGGATTTCCAATGGTGTATGGTTTGTCGTATGATGATGACATTTGATGGGTCTTTCAGGTCAGTTTGTGAAGAAGAAGGTTGTTTGGTTTTCAAGACAGGATTGCTCAAGCTGAAAGATTGAGGTAGACGATGCACGTTTTGGATTGGATGATGTTTGCTATCATTTGGAGAGTGAAGAGGGATGAATTTTGTTCCCATTGAAGGCCTTTGGAGGTCTTGGCAGTGGCAGCATAGGTGCAAACCAGTTGAGTTTGTAAAATTACTTTATGGGCAGCTTAATTTAGTGAAGAGGAAAGTAGGTTTGCTTTGCACATATGAATGTGTCATGATCTCTAACATGCATGGATGTGATCTACATGTCCTGAGGATTCCATAGAGCGGTTACATGGCATAGTTGAGTTGTTCTTGGGTGATCTTGAGGCCCAAAGGTGAAGACAGGGTGGATATGAGCGTTTTGAGTTGTGTTATGAATAATTTGATTGGTGCAAGATAATTAACGACCATGGATGATGTTGTTATGTTATATTACACATGTGTGATGAATTTTGGAGCTTGACTAATCATGGTTTTGGCATTTGTGGTTTTAGCTCATCCAGGTGATGGGGTTTTGAGCTAGTTTTGTGCATGTTTGGTGGTTTTGGGCATGACCGACCTATATGGGTCAAATATGACCATTAATGAATGTATTGGGATGTTTTTAAGATTTATTGGTCAAAATAAAGGAGGGAGACTGACTTGCTTTATGATTTTGAGTTGAGAAGGGTATAAAACAAGGGTTTGAGTTCAAATTTGAACTAGTGTTGTAAGGTGGAAAAGTGCGACCGAAGTAGAAGTGAATAACGGTATGAAGGCATGATTTGAGAGCTAAAGAAGTGTGTTACAAGTTGAAGAATGTTATAAGGCATGTGTGCAAGGGTTTGAGACCAAGACAAGTCCATGAAAGACCTAGAGAGAACGAGTTGAAGAAGGTGTGCTTGAATGAGGGTTTGAAGGAATTTGGAGCTGAATTTTGGGATCACAATCAGTTGTGGTATCAGCATATTTTCAGTGGTCATACTTCGCAAAATCTCTTATGATGAGTCATATTCATAGGAGTCTCTTGTTGTGAGTAATATCAACAAGGGTTTAGGGGTTGGTGCTCCTTGTGGGGTTGGTGCCTCACTAAAGAAATCTCTTGTGATGTGTAATATTCACTTGAGTCTTTGTTGTGTGTAATATCAGCAAAGTTTTCAAAGTGGGTTTTCTTCCCCTTGAGGGTTTCCCACTTACATCTTGTGTCTGTGTTCTCTCTCATGTTTCATGTTCATTTGAATGTATGATACACACTTAATAAGCTAATGTGGAATGTATATGGTTGAATGGATGTTTGATAGATGTTGCAACAATGGTCTATGAAAGAAAAATTTTGTAGGACTGATTCACCCCCTCTCAATCCATTGTGCTTCCAACACTTCCATGACGGTTCTCTCACTACACATTTTTCCGATTTCTCATCAACAATACTCCCACCATCCTCACTTGAACCTTCATCGTCTACCTCTAGACAATCATGCCTAATCCTTCATTGTACTCTTAATTTGTTCCTTCACTCGTTCTTTACATCCTAGGGGCCCTAGGTACTTCACCCTTTCTTTCATGGTTAACATAGGGGTTGGTTCCCTTGTAGACTTTGTCCTTTTGCTTTCTTTCTGCTATCTTGAAAAACCTTAAGACAATTCTTGTTCTAGGAAGAGTTCTCTTCATGATATGTAGCATCAAAATTCTTATATGCATAGAACTCACAATTCGTAAATTCCCATGATATTGTCGCTCATTTTCCTTCTCGTGTTCTTCCTCTTTCCACTTTGTCCCGTGGCACTTGACATTGCACTTCCTTGTATGCTTCTCACAAGTCATCTCTTGTTTATGAAACAATGATCAAGCGAAGCTAAATGAGACTGCATCCAAAACCACACTAAGGTCCTTGACTAACTCCTTTTAATTCCCTTCACTTGGGTCAAACTCCCTTCCCATAGATTTTGACTTTTAACAATTTTATATTATTTCGAAATCTTGCTACACAAGCTCTTAGGTAGTAATACTAAATATGTATGATGGAAACATCACACAAGTACAGTAATTCCTACAAAGACATCACACAAACTGTCTACTTCGTAGCATAGAAAACATGATACAGAAATAAGAAAAGAATCTCCTTATTCATCACAAGAAATACACAATACATATGTTATACTCAAACATAACATAGAACAATGATATATCGCTATCATCTTCTCTCACATTACATGTCCTATGATACCCAAGAGTGATAAAACATAAATAGGATTTCCGAAAGAATGGGTGCATTGGTTGGGAGGCCCAAACCAATGGAACCACTTGAATAACAAAAATTCTAATTAGCGCTCCCAACTCCTACCATAACTCACTCTTAACTCTTTTACAAACATAACACTCCTTTAATTTATTCATAATAATACATTATTACAATGTTGTTTACACTAATTTACAGCTTGAAATTTCAATTTTCTATCTAGAGAGCTAAAAGGATTTAAGAATCATTGTAGGATGCAAGATCAAGCTGGCAGTACAGGGATCTCAGCCATATATCATTTGATGTATTTTCTTAACCCAAAATAACTTGGTAAGAAGCCAATGTTTGGTAAGTGGGAAGAAGATTGTGACAGAAAATGATATTGCATTGTTATGATTGTATTCCCAGAAGGGAATATTGTTATTTTCCATGGAACAGCTAGGACTCGAACCTAGGACCTCCCTTGTGCATGCTTGGGTGCTTTACCACTTGAGCTACCATGGACCAGCTAGGACTCGAACCTAGGACTTCCCTTGTGCATGCTACTTTAATGACCAGGGCTTCTGCTTCTTTGATGATACAGCCTGATCTTTGGTCAATTAGCAAATTCCAGACCGTGGCTATGCTTAGAGTGTTAATGATCTTATTCCATGTTGACTTCAGAGATAGAAAACATACAATTCAACTCGAGATTGGCAAACTTATGTTAATCTTTGTGTTAATTGAAAAAGAGTACAATAATTTAATGTATATTAAATCTTCAGAAAACATTTCACGGTATAACTCTAGAAATTCAAACTTCAACAGCATTCCATTGGCAATTAATAACAGGTTATTCTTCAACAATAGTAAATGCCAAATAAACTTATGCACAATTATTGGAGCAAATACTCATGTTATACGACCTAGTACTAGTTTAAGTAGTGTAATATGAATATTAAATACCAAAATAGTTTCTCTTCAAATGTGCTCATGCCCAAAGGACAGAGATATACACAGAGCTCACAATACTATCATCCATGCTGACCACAAAGATATACATAAAGCTTGCACTCCCCAGATATGAATAGCTAGTTAAACAAGCCAACTAGGCCCATAAAAGAGAGCATGAAAATGAAGTGCTTGTACAGGAAGAACTCTTGTAATACACAAAGGTTAAACACATGGCTCGTGGAAGTAGTTGGTCTTTCCATTTCTATGTTTCCATAATTTCCTAATTGTTGTTCTCTAATATCTTTTCATATTTTCATTTGTCAAATACCTCATCCTCTTTTAACATTATGTCAAAAGAACTACATTTATGCAAATAAAGAAATACTAACCATTGAATGCGGTATTTTTCAAAAGTCCCTCCAATGAATCTACAACAGTATCACTCGTTAACCAAATTTCACAAACAGCTGCAATAAAATATCCAAGGGCTATCCTCTGCAACAAAACAAAAATTTGATGAACTTCTTGACAAATTGTTTTATGCTCAGAAATCCTAGGTAACCCAAAATTTGGCAAATAAAGAATTATAGAGAGTAAAATATAACTAATTCAGTAAGGAAAAAGGGTCAATAAAGTAGTACAAAGTGTTATTCTCACTTTTCCTGCAATAATAAATAATTTTGAACCCTTAAGAGAGATGGAGATGTACATGTCAAGTACAATTGATAGTGGCTGTAGCATGACTTGAACAAGAAACCAAAAAAAAAAAATTCTTGCAATAATAGATAATTTTGAACCCTCGAGAGAGATGGAGATGTACAAATTTTAAACCCTTGAGAGAGATGGAGATGTACATGTCAAGTACAATTGATAGTGGCTATAGCATGACTTGAAATAGAAATCATAAATCTTTGCAATAGAAGCACTTAATTGTAGCATGACAAACATATAGGAATAAACATGTTCTTCTGATTATTTTGGCACAGCTTACTTTGCATTAGAACCTTTTGAAGCAAATTGGAAGACCAACACAAACACCCCTACTGTCTTGGTCCCAAATCTGTACAATCAAGAAATATGGAGACCTCGACATCAAAAATATTCAGCTCTTCAATAAAGCCTTGGCTATGAAGGCAGCTTGGAGATTTAGACAAAACCCTTCATTTGCATGGAGCGCTATTTTTAATGGGAAATAGCTTATCTAACCTTATGCAAATACATTAGAGACAACTTGGAAACCTCTACTTAGCCAAGCTGCCTCCAAATAGATACATAGGCCCCTTCTCTTCGAGTGGGGCATCAAGGCCCTATATGTATCTATACTCCATATACATCAAAACATATTAAAACAAACATGGCACTTTTCAAAAGCAGGATCACATTGCAATTTGGTACAGGCGACAAATGCGGGAATGGCCTGCCTCCTTTAATAACATTGGATCATTACCGAACTGTAACTGATCACACAAAATCAAGCATACTTGACCATTGCTGACTACCATCACAAGACAAGTGGCAATACGCTTGAGTGGAACACTAAGGCTATCAACTTAAAGCTCAAATTTTCCAAATCAAGTCAACAATTTACCCCATGAACTAACCACTATGCTTATAGTCACATCTCCAAATGAGATCGATTGAATTGGGCAAGCACTCACTTGGGAGAGGGCATTATTGCATCAACATATGAAGCTCTCAACAACCAAAATATGATCCAAGAAACGAAATCAACTACTTTGTGAGGATACTCGAATATAGATACCTAAATCTAGACCGATGGCATTTGGCAATTAGTCCTTGGCATTTATCTCAGCGGATTAATCATTGTTCTCTTAAATGATGAGTTCCTACACGCTTCTTGCTCAATTAGCAAATTTTGTCCTCTAGATTGCACTTTTTACTCACCATTGACCAATCAAAAACCTACTTTCATAATATGAACACATCTACAAATATTTGGCCACCATAACCAAAGTCTTAACGGTCACTTTTTTAAATTCACAAGTTAGCCTAGTCGGCCTTGTGTCAATTGAGCAGGAAAACCTTTCACAACAGCCACCTATAGAAGCACACTTACCTTACACATTCAAAGGGCTTCTATCTCGCATCTTTGGGGACTACCCAATAGATCACAACAAAGCACCCAATCATTAAATCGCTCTCGAACACATCACCCAACACTAAGTCTACATACATCCTATATGGCTTCCTAGGCCATCTTAAAAGATAAATCCTTCACTAGAGATTATGGCCAAGTTGCGGAGGTCCTATTGGGGTCTTCATTACCAAAACACATTGCTATGCACATCTTGCACACATTCATCAAGTGGGGAACTATGAGGGTTTGATGCCTCTTTAGAGTATTGCTATGTAGGCATTGCAGGGGGCAACTCAACCCAATCAAACTAACCCTTTTCAGGTCTTCAAAGAGAAGAGCTAAGATTTGAAGAAGAAGAATCCCTAATCTGCTACACAACTATGATCACAAAATTACGAACTTATGAAACAAGGCCACAAACACAAAGGATCACAAAGTCTGCGAAAATTCAAATCAATGTTACAGAGGACTAATCCATCCATACAACAAAGTCGCACAAGAGACTTTGTTTAGAATAGGCAACTTTGTCTTCCCTCTAGATTTAGACTCCCGGAATTTCAGAGCAGTTCAACAAAACTTTGCACAATTTTCATGCACACGTTCAAATAATTATCACTCTATCTCAACCAACAAATCGGTGCAATCTCTTTCAACAATAACCTGCACTTACTTTATCTATATTTCAACAATTTGTGTATTCCCGTATTTTATCATGACGTGATTTAGTATTTACTGTATTTTTATTGCTAATTCATCTTCACACAAAGCAATAAATCATAAGAGATAAACCCTAATTTTTATATTACATTTTGGTGAATTTTGATATTCCTTGCTGGTTTTAGGGATAATATTTATCCTCTTAGGGTTTTCCAACACCCAAATTCATTTTGGATTACAACAAGATGCTACTTTCATATGCCATACAAGCAAGCTATATCCATAACCCCAACACGTCGTAGTTCCCAATTAGGTTGTACTCGAATAGATCACATCCAAGTACCCTAGTTCCTCAACGCTCTAAAAAAATGGCCCATATAACCAAGGTTTCTTTGTCCTTTTCCATTGGGGTTACTCCTAGCACAAATAATGGTAATATCGTTTATGCTCAAGGTGATCCCATACATATTACAGAAAATATAGTTGTCTTTGAGACGTGTCGACCATGAAGGTGACCAATTTGAGCCTAATGCTAATCAAGCATCTCGTAACTCAATAGAGGGTACCTGCCATTGAAATGGATATCTTCACATGAGTACTTAAGGATAAGCCACAACATCTTGATCATATTCTTACCATATTACAAGCAGCTCACCAACAACAAAGTGCACAATGTAATGTTCCTTTTTGGGGGACTTCCGGAAAATAGCTAGGGCTGAATGAGATATGACTGAAATTCATTTTTACATGGCTGTAATCAGACTTCTGTGGGATTGATATGACTGAAAATGCACACTAAAACCTGCAAGTTTCCTTTCCTAGGGCAGCGACCTGTTTTGAGAACTCCCACTCATTTTTGGATGACCTGAACTCATTGAAAATGTGCCCAATCAAGCTCAAAAATTATGATTAGTTACCAGCAATCAAAATATGAAGGAAAACTGATTTTTAGTGCCCCAAAAATGAAGATATGAATTTTCTATAAACCCTTTGTCTGCAGAATTACTTTAAAAATTCATAACTTTACCTAGGAAGCTCCAAAATTCACAAAACTTGGGATCTTGGGGTTTAAAAATATGAAGAATGCAAATATCAAATCAGCTTGCCCAAACATCCACCCAAACATGCCAAACCTAACTTACAAGCAATTCGCCCCTCTTGGAAATAATGAATTAGTGGCTCAAACATGCAAGGAAATGATTGCTTTCACCTTTAATAATTAGTATAGGTCCATCCATGCAAGAATCATATCATACAAACAATCAAAACACCTCCAAAATGCTCATGATGCAAGCCGCACAGGATTAGATAGAAAGATATCAGCTCCAAATTCCTTGAGATATTCAATAGTTCCAAATATCCTTGCTTGAGGGTTTTCGTCCCCAAGACAAGTTCCACTATGAAGGGTTTTCGTCCTTGAAGTGGTCTCAAACAAGGGTTTTCGTCCTTGATGAGAAAGGAAAGGTACAACCTTTACCCGAAGAAATAATAAGATTCAACATATCACATAATGGCCAAGCGTCCTCCTTTTATAACATAAGGGGTGCTACATCACAACTTAAGGCTGACCTTATAATAAGTACCTTTTAATTACCTAATTTGTTTTTAGAGCCTACATGCTCAAAATACTTTATATTCTAATTAAATAAGTTCTTCTATTAGAGCGCTTGGCTTCCCAATAGGAATACATGATAATAATGAAAATATCTACTTAGAAAATGTCATCCAAGTCTTACCCTTCCTTCCTTAAACCCACGGGAGGAAAAATAGGTTAAGGTCTTCGAATCCGCTAGTTTCCAAAAAGAGACATGACACCTGACCCCCAAAATCCACCATCTACGGGATCTCCTTCCCGTTTAGGTGCCACTACTCAAAGCGTTTAATCAACCATCACCTACACCTAATGTTCCAACTATGGGGGCATCACAAATGGTTCCCCAAGCCACTACACACATTATATGGCTTCCGCACTAGTACCTAATACAACATTTATGGCTAAAGCTCCTATTGTTTCTCTCCAACAACTACAAGCCTTGCAAGCACAAAAAGCTCTATTATAGTAAAACCAATCACGGTTTGCCACGAGCTCCATTGGGTTACTCAATAACCCATAGCACCCTAAGTTCCCAATTACTCGTTACTGTCAGTGGTTACTCCACCAAAGCTTTCATGTTACGATGGTAAGTCTAATCCAAAACAACACCTTCGCACCTTCATGGCTTACTCTATGGACTACATGCATAACGACACCTTACTTACCAAGTTCTTCCCATGTAGTTTGAAGGAATATGCATTTGATTGGTTCTACACACTTCCTTCGGGTTCCATGCGGACATTCCAAGCTCTAGCAAATAGTTTCCTTGCACATATCTCAATTAATATTAGACAATGTTTATCCTTTGCACGAATTAGTCACGTTAAACAACAGTCCCATAAAAGAGGGGCAGATTATGTATTGCTCTATAAGACTTTGCTTTCACGAGGACCTAAGCACATTGATGAAAACGAGTTGATTGAAGTATTCAGGTACTAGTCTAATCCCAAAGCTCCGCAAACAAGTCATGTTTCTTAATTGCACATCTTTTGAGGACCTTAATCAAACAAAAAATAAATAAGACTAAACTCATGGCAGCCAACATGTGGACTTATGAGACCACACAATCATCTAGTAGCAGAAAAATTCAAGCAAAACCCCCATACAAGGACAACCTAAATGATACTAAGAAGGTTGAAATTGCTAACGTTGCACAACCTAATCCTACGGTAAATCTTACGACTACTACACCGCAATACAACCATTTACCTCAACCTCCTAGCATTATCTAATGAAAATTACTTGGGTGGAATATAATGTCATGATCCCTTTTCGATATATTTTAATAAGGGAAGTAAATTAATAATTTAACTTGAATGGCCAAAAAGTAACTTTACGTTATATCATAAAAAGACAACTTATGTTTTATTATTAAAATATTGGACCAGTTTGATAAAGCAACTCAAAATTAAAATAAAAGTAGGTGAAGTTGCTTTATGGGTGTCTTTCCTCGAAAAAGGTGAAAGGGAAATTATAAAAAGGGGCATTGGGCTCATTTGGAAAAATATCTTTTATCAATCATTTTTTACTCATCCAAATTTGCAAGTTTGAGCATTCCACTTCAGCTTTCAACCACTGAGGACAAAACCCTCGGTGGACAAGAGCTTGGGGACAAAAACCCTTCGGTTCTTTGTGGTGATTCCATCCAGGAATCACATTTGGGCTTCAAATCTGATTTTTATCACATTTCAGCTAGGGCAGCGTTGGGCTTCAAATCTACATCAACATCAACTTTCAGAGTGACAAAATAATTAGGGCATCATTCAGAAATTCAAATCTTCATCAAAATCAATCAAGGAAATATCAAATTTTCATCCATATTTGCTAGGGCATCCATCCAGGGGTAGCATTTGGGCATCAAATCAGCAATTTGCAAGTTCAAATCAGTTTTAGCAGCTAGGGCATCATTTACAGCAGCTAGGGCATCACTTCCCAGGTTTATCTCATCTACAGCAGGTTGACGCCATCATTTCCAGTTTTTGGGGCCAGCAATTGGTCTATTTCATCTGTCTGGAGTGTCATTTGCCAAGAATTTTGGTGTATACGGTCAGCTGTAATTTTCCTGGTTTTCTGAGTTAAAAATAATAAATAAAAATCTAGATTTCAGGGTTTAAATTCAGTTTTCAGTATTTATTTTACAACTGTTATTATATTCAACAAATCTGTATTTTTCCAAGGGTTTAGAAATTATTTCCATCATTTTCCAGCATTTTTAATTTTTGTTGTAAGGGTTTTGCAATAAAAATCAGTTTTTATTAATCCTGCCCTAGGGTTTCTGGTGAATCCGAAATTATTTAAAAATGTCGGTTTAGGGACATTACATCTAATCCACCTACTATCAACGATATCACAAAGCAGCAAGGACTAAGTTTGATGACTTCTCTTGAAATTATCACCACTGCCACGAACACTCAACGAATAGGTGTTTCAGACTACGCAAAAAAATACAAGAGATTCTCGATAACACTATTTTTCTACAAAATCTTGAGCCACCTGCCAACACAACAATTGTTCAACCTAATACACTAATATGCTTATTCACAAATCCAGTACCAAATCATGTTGAAACAAACAAGGCAAATAAATTCACATGGCTTATCATGTGGTAACTCCTCCACAAACCTATGCGAATGATGTGCATACGATTGATAGTGTCATTAGTGTTACACACAGTACACAATCAGCTATATCACCTATTACTTCCTCTGATTCATAGATTTATCCAAATGAGGATGAAAGATTTATATTCATTTGAGCATATGTGGAGTCCCAACCAATTCAAAGTGTTATGGTAGACAACAGATCTATCCGCAATCTTTGCACAATGGCACTTACGTCTCTCGTCTACACTACGGGAGACCTCATCGGTGCCACTAAGACTGTTCAGACCTTTGATAGAAAATGACAAAACCCACTTTGAGGCATAGTTTTGCCAATAGAGATTGGACCTAAGAGGATAACCACCTATTTCCTTGCAGCAGTAATATGTAACAAGTATGCCCTTAGATCCATGATATGCGAGCCATTGCATCGACATCACATCGATGCTTGAAGTTCATAAACAACATGGTGGTGACTATTCCTAGTATACCATATTCGCTCTACTCCGACACTGCTTCAAGACCTACTTCAGAAGCCTCATACTAGATCACAACAGATACAACATGTTACGCCTAGTATTGATCATCTTCCTCGACATATACCATGGCACTTTGTGATAGAGCATCAGAACCAGCACACTACAACAACTACTCCTCCTTGTACATTTTCTATGTTATCTAGTTGCGCACGACACACTAGTTTAGCAGCAGCCATGCGGCGTGACTCTCGCAAGACACCAATGCACTCTCGTTCACACCGAGAGCCTATAGTTACTTCATCTACTAGTTACTCGGCTTACATTCAAATTATGCGACCAAGGATGAGAGTACCGAGTAACATACTTATACCCTTCATGTGGGAGATCATTATACATTAGCAAGCATGACTACTTTTGTAATGTCCCTATTTTCGAACTAATCTATTTGAAGGCTTCTTGCCCATTCAACTTCTCGTGGGCAAGAAGTAGGTGAAAAAGGGAGGTCCTTGGTTGATCATTGTTGTTCCAAATATCAGAATTCTTGCATTTGCATTTGATGCCAAACCCTTATTTTCAGATTCAGTACTAGAAAGGCACATTATAACTTTGCATTCATCACATACCCCACCTACGGCTACGAGACACCCCTTACACGAGATCTTTGGACTACAAAGACCTTAGCTTATTTCTTAACACCTTGCACGCATACACATTAGCATTACTATTGAGTGTTTCGCATCCTCTTCCCTAGTTCTTAACTTGGCCGTTACATGATGACGAACTACATTTCACAGGTCAGATGTGATTGTTGAGGGACCACTTACCCAAGACCCTATTAGAATATAAGGCTTAACATTTATTAAGTCATTATTAGTTATGTATTAATTAAAGATCGAATGTGACCCTCTCAACCATTTTGTGACTATCTCTTTTGTAATAAAATGACGGACACACAATCTACAATATGTACATTCAGATTTCTCCTCATTCCTTCTCTGTTCACATCTTCTAACATTAGTATTTGATCTAGGCAAGCGAGGAGGAAGACGTAAGGAGGTATTTTGAGGGAGAAAGAAGGTATGCAAAAGTACAATTGGAAGTTTGTGTTTATGATAAGAACCTTGCATATAATAAATCAGCAAATTGCAGAAGATAACAAAACATGAGAGATATGGGTGGGCAAAGATGCCCAAATAATCAATATATGCAGAATAATACCCTTAAGGTAGGGCAACACCATACAATGCTCCTTAAGGAAGGAGTAACTCCACAATCTCCCAAGATGGGAATCCACTTCGAGGGGGACACCTCCAATATACCTCTACCAAGTAGAAGACTCAAATCATACATCCATGACATCCTCATAATGATACTCACATCCTTTAAATAGGATGGGTAACACCTAATCCCAATGTAGGCCGACTCATTACCCAATATAACTAATTCCTATGTGACCCCATATAACTAACTAAGGGGATGTGTGCCACATGTCGACATCTCCATCAACCCATATACATTATAATATCATATCCCAAGGTACATAACATTGCCTCCCTCTTTGACATGTTTCGTCCTTGAAACATAAGAAGAAGCCATATAATGAGTGTGCTTTAAATTATTGCACACTTGTCGCCATGCTCGATCATCCAACCACCCATATGAAATCCTAGTGGGTGATGTTGCTCCAAACCTGATTCCATATTCCATTGTGCTCATTTGATTCCATCCTGGTCCATATGTGTTCCTCCTCGGCATCCATGTGTATCCATAATAATTATTCCTATGATTCCATTTCATATAATTGTTTCTCCATTGATTCTGTTTATAGCCTTGATAATTGCTCCTCCAATTCTCTATATATCTATATAGATTGTTGCCCTTATGTGTCTTAACATGATAAGAACTTGTATAACCAAAATTATTACTCCTCCAATTCTCTCGTATATCCATATAGATTGCTGCCCTTGTGTGTCCTAGCGAGTCTCCATGATTTTTTCCTCTCATGATGATGTGGGTGTCTATATGGTGCAACCTTAGTATGCTCAACCTTATCAATCTTTTCCTCCACTTTCTTTTCCTCTTCCAACTTGTTTGCTATTTCTTTTTTCTCTTGAGTAGAGAAACCATTTTTACTTTTTCATCATGTTTTTCATCCTCTCCTTCGAGTTATCCTTATTCCCTTCTTCACCATCTTCAAATTCATCTTCATGATCCAATTTTACATTACTTTTTTCCTTGCTAAGTGTGATATCTTGCAATGTAATTTTCTTTCTCTTGTACCATAATTTCATGAATTTCTTTTACACATTAAGATTAATTGTTCCCAATGTCTCTAACCAAGGATATCCAAGAACAATATCCATATCTAAAGCATAAAAATCTAAATGTAAAACATATTTATCCATAGAGAGCTTTAAATCTTCAAAAACTTGAATATTTTTACCATCCACTTGAGCTACCTTAATATGTTTTGTTTGCACATGTAGATTGTGAGCTACATCCATATTGATGAAGTTATATTTGTTGCTAGGGTTTATGGAAACAATTACCTTTTTTCTTTGAATGCACCCTTCAAACTGAAATATTGAAGCTTCCTTCTTTGGAGATGCACTATCATGTGTAGCAGCTTCATCATCAACATTTTCTTCTTCTTCTTCTTCTTCTTCTTCTTCTTCTTTTTCTTCTTTAACAAAATTATGTTTCTTTTTTGTTTCCCATCTAGCTAAGAAAATATCCTCCATTTCCTCCCAATCCCAATCCAATAGATCTATATCCAAATAAGAATACCAATGTTGCGCTTTCCCACCAAGATGAAGATAAAAACTAACCCATACTAAACATTTTTGAAAATACATTTGTTTAAATTGTATCCACCATTTTTTTGCATCAATTTCACCATTACCATAGAAAATTGGTATATCCATGATGCATAAAAATTAGGGTTTCACAAACTTACTCCTTTGACCAATATTTGACCTGATGATTTCATCTATCATTCAGCCTCAAATCTGAAACCACAAAGAAGTAACCCCTGCTAAAATTTTGAGAGATTTCCGAATATGTAAAATAATCAAAGAAAGACAGAAAATTGTAACCTTTAGGCCGAGTTTCTTTAAAACACAAATACCCAATAATGATACTCACATCCTTTAAATATGATGGGTAACACCTAATCCCAATGTAGGCCAACTCATTACCCAATATAATTAATTCCTAAGTGAGCCCATATAACTAAGGGGATGTGTGCCACATGTCGACATCTCCATCAACCCATATACATTATAATATTATATCCCATGTGAACCCATACATATAACTAACGGGATGTGTGCCACATGTCAGCATCTCCATCAACCCATATACATTATAATATCATATCCCAAGGTACATAAAGTAGTTTAGTCATTAGGGCATAGTGTCCCCGAGATTTCACCCTAAAATCTAGGACTACCCCTTTTAAAAAATTCGTTCTTTTTAAAGTAATGGGTCATTTTATGTTTGTTTTGTTTGCAGTTGTTTGCATTGCTCTAAGATATCCCCAGAGAGTCATAAAAGCCAAATCCGACAAATACCCACATGCCAAAGCTCACTCAATCCCTTCGCTAGACCTTGTCTGCAAGTGTTTTATTTATTTATTTATTAAATAAATAAAGTTCTTTTAAAAATAGATTGAGCTAAAATTGGAGGATTTAGGTTATATAAAGCACTTCACCCCATCATTATTACCACAGAACATTCATCGGGGGAAGAAATTTTGCAGATCAGCTAAATGGAGAATTTTTCTAGCAATTGCCCGCAGCTGTTTTTGTTTTGTTTTATTTCTTTTGTATGTGTTTTGGTTTGTTTTCTCCGGCAATTCCCGTAGCCTATTCATTCTTCTTGCCAGATCTTTCCCCAAGCTTAGGGTTTTGAAGAAGCTATCCAATTTTTTTAATTACTAATGCATCTAAATGCGATCGTAGCTCAAAATTCTTTCAAGATTGCAAGAAGAAGTTGCTTGGTCCAAAAGGGTGCAAAAATGGATTCTATGAAAATAAGAAAAATATTGCCATCAATGCGTAGAGCTCGAGAAAATATGCACTTTTAGAGAAAACGACACCTAAAACGGAGCCACATAATGAAAGTTATGGCACATGCAAGTTTTGTTGCTACATCTTCCCGGACCCTTTCCAAAAATGGCAAATTTTATTCTTTCCTTATGTTTTCTTCACCAAAATCCACAAAAGGAAAGAAATGTTGTCTTCATGCCCGATCATGCAATTTTCAAAGTGCCTTCCGTCCCAATTTCCACGTTGCCTTCAAAGTGACGAATTTTTGCGCAATTTTAAAGGCGAAGTCACAGCCTGAAGTCGCACTTTTGGAAAAGAGCTATCTTTTATGCTTGTCGCACTTTTGGAAGGAAGACTTTAAGCCGCCAGAGGAATTTTGGCGCATGGCGGCAGGGGAATTTTTGCCTACCTTACAGTTACTTTTCCCATCAAGTCAAAGTCACTTAAGTCATGTAATGGAAATTTTGGAGGTAAGCAGCACGCGGGAATTTCTTACCTCGCAACACGAATGAAAATTCCCATTATAAAGAAAAATCACTTAAAGCACCGATGGGAATTTCTTGCCTGCCTAGCAGGCTAACTTTTCCCATCAAAGAGGTTTATTCACCCATGCAAGTCGCACTTTTTCAAAGAAGGCTATTTTCCATACAAGTCGCACTTTTTGGGAGATGATTTAAGTTGCCAGTGGGAATTTCGGCAGTGGCAGGCAGGCGGGAATTTCTTACCTGCCTTGCAGGTGAAAATTCCCATGATGGAGGACAAATCACTTAAGTGGAAGAGGGGATTTTTGGAGCTGTAGTGCAGGGTGGAAATTCCCATCAAGTTGACTTCCTATTTTTAGCATCACCCCTGCCAAAAAGTGCGACCCACCTTGACATTAAACAATGCATTTAATGTTATTTATTAATGGTTTTTTTATCTAATTTTGGCGCCATGTATGGAAGGAAAGTCAATGCAAAAGGACAAGCTGAAGAGAAGTCAAGGATGCATGCTAAAAATAAATAAAATAAATTCATAAAAAGCAACCAACAACATGCATAATTGGGCACCCAAATTGGATGAATAGACATGGCTATTAATTAATTAAATTGCCAGAAATAGGAAGAGGCAATTATTAAAAATAGCATGTTGGAGGTTATATAAGCATGGGATGCCATAAAAGAAGCAATTATTTATTTTTGATGAAGATTGCAGCTCGGACAGGTTTTGGCGCCAAAAGGAGGATGTTGCATTAATAAATATTTTCCACTGTCGGGAAGCTTCCAGTTTTGGCACCTAGGGTTGGAATAGCCTAATTTTTGTCATTTTGAGTGTCTGCATGTTGGTATATGTGCCCAGGTATTCATCACAGGTGCTCAAATCAATGTCAAGTACATTGAATATATCTTCTTAATCTGAAGTTGTCAGATCTGCACAAATTGATCTAATTGCAAAGGATTCCAGCAGAATTAAAAGAAAAAGAGCTCAGACAAAGATTGTTCCAGCCATGATGAAACATGATGAAAGAAAAGGATCAGCAGAATCATGCATAGCTTCCAGATTTGTTGAAGTCAATGATACAGACATAGGCCCTGAACCTATCACCGATTTAATTGATAGATCCAAATCTCATAATTGCAAAGGCTTCCGGCAAAAATTCATCCTCTTGTTTCTAACGCAGCTCGTGTAGAAGTCAGTGCATGGAAAATTCCTTCCAGGATCTTGTGCATGTGCTCCCAATCTTCTAGTTGAAGCCTTCATTGAATTTACTTGTATTTGCATTCACCCAGAGTGATTTCCGAATTTAAAATTGCTTATATGCAATTAAAAATAAAAACGATGAGTTTTGTCTAAATTATTTATGGCAAACATTGCACTGGTGCATGTATTGGAGAAGAATTGCAAAAGCTTCAAGGATAAGAGGGAAGACAAGTCAAAGGCAATACCCACAAGCAAATCACAGTCAGCTGCTTCCAGATCCAGTTTGGTGAGAATCAAAGGCAAAAGAGTCAACCGCATGCAGAATATGGAAAAAGAACAAGACTGAAGTGTTGCAGCTTTCTTCTAATTTCTTTTCCTCTTTCTTCTTCTTTCTCTTATTTTCTCCGACAAAGTAATTGAGCAATCAATTAAATTATAAAACTTAAGTGATTGGTTTAAAAGTCGTTACTTGAAGAAGTCAATTACTTGGAAATAGGTGGCAAACATGCAAAATAGAAGGTTTTATTTTTCAGTTATAAATCATGCATGTCATGCAAAGAGGAATTCCAGGAGGGAGATTGTCAGTTGTTTCCTTTACAACTTCCACATGTGTCAGTTCAGTTATAGTTTCCTATTTGTAATTTCCCCTCCATACACTATAAATAGAGGAAGAGCCTACGGGTTAAAGGAGGAGAATTTGTAATCGAATTCTTGTGTTCTAGACTTTGAGCTGAAACCCTTGATAGCTTTCTGAAAGCTGAGGAATAGAGAGGAGGCAGATTTCCGAAGAACTTTGTGTCAACGGTGCATTTGTTTCTTATTTCTTTTTAGATCTTTGCATAAACTTTGTGTTATCTTAGATCTGGATCTGAAACTTTCCTTTGCTTTAAATTTTGCATTTCAAGATCTATTTGTTTCGTCTATGTGCATGTGACCAACTCTGTCAACTATTGGTTAGGTTGCACATCTCCTTTCCTTCTTCTCGTATTTAATTATTTCCCTTTCTTGCACATATTGCTTACAACTGCTTACTTGTTGCAAAATTGCCTAGCTATGGTTCATGAGCTACGCAGTTAAAGTAAAACCAACAGATAGATATTAGGAAATATAATTGACAAAATCTTACATGGGAGCCTCACCGGTAAATGAGGGAGATTTATCTCATGACTACCTAGGTTTTCAGTTATGCAGAAAATCTAGCCAACAGGCACATGAATCGCACTTACTCTACAAAAACGTCAAAATAGCCATTGCCAACATGTAAAACTAGTCAAGGGGTACAGTCTCACAAGGGAAAGGCCTAAAGGCACATAGATAGACCAATTCAAAATCTTCAGCCACATATCCATACAACTTAGATTTTGAAGTTCTCCGACCATCATTTGCATATTTACATAC
The DNA here is from genome assembly GCA_018340775.1 of Taxus wallichiana var. yunnanensis. Lineage (NCBI taxonomy): Eukaryota > Viridiplantae > Streptophyta > Pinopsida > Cupressales > Taxaceae > Taxus > Taxus wallichiana. The sequence goes on along the minus strand of CM031236.1, from coordinate 474,066,807 downwards.
ATTTGTCAGTCATAGTTTCCAAAAATGCAATTTTAGGACATGGTATGAATAGAAAATGTCACAACACACATGGAAAATGCCATTCAAACAAGAAAACGCAAGTTACAAACTATTAGGGTGTGATTGTCCCAAGTTTCAACAAATAAAATGTGAGTTACAGACTACTAGGGCACAAATTAAAGTCATATAAGGCATGATGTGTCAAATTGTGATAGGAACGCCATTTTTGGTTGTTCTCAAAATCCATACGCTAGGACATAATATGAATGATTTAAATTATATTGACATCATGCTTTTCTTTGAGATGCATTACCAAAAATAAGACACAAAGGTGATCCTCAACATGAGAGTGCATTAGACATTATCATCTCATATAAGATCAATTAAAGACAAAGGGAAGCCATTATTGAAGATCCATGAAATGTTGAAAGTGGTGAAGAATTTGTTGACGAAGAATACATATTTTAAAGAAGCCCGCACTTTGAAGTCAATAAGAGATCTTGTGTAGATGAGGCTCGGCATGGATGGTTACCTAGTGAGTTCAAAAGTTAGTGGATCTAGGGAATTATACCCTTACGGGGTCATGAGACAACCTAGTGGAGTGTTATGGATGTAGCTCAACATGAATGGTTGTCCAATAATTTGGGAGGTTCGTAATTTAGAAGTTTGGGGAGGTGGAATCCAGAAACTCGGAAGTCGCACGTGAGCTACAACTTTATGAAGATTACAAGGCAGCTTGATGGAGTTCTACCTGATCAAAGAACTATTTTCAAAGAGAACTTCAAGAATGCATAACCCAGCTTTGATCCTATTATTTTAATTTTTCATCGATATCTTTGTTTTTTTGCTTTTTGTAGTGTAAGCCTTACGAGAGTGTATTACAATAAGGCTTATTGTTTATTATTAATTCATTATTAGATATGTATTAAAGAAAGATCGTTTATAATCTTCTAAACCATTTTGTAACTATCTCTTGCATAGCAAAAATGACGGACACAATCTACAATGCGTGCATTCCGATTTTCTTCATTCTTTCTTTGTTCACATCTTTTAGCATACCCCACCTTGCCTCTTTCACTATTTCCTGCCATTGCCACAAGCCCATTAGTATCACATTCACCTTTCAAGTCTCTTATTCCAAATATTAAAAACAATATAACATTTCGAAAATACCAGAAGAAGGACCCTTCAACATGTCTTGTATCATGTCTTGAGGAAGGAAGAGGAACAGAATTCCCAAATGGAAATGATGAATCAAGAAGAACAATCAGAGCTGAAAGAAGTTGAGAAGGAGCAGCCCATAGAGAATTCCACCATACAAGAGGAAGAGATTCATGGTGACGAGTTAGGATTAGGCCAGCAACAAGATATAACTTTACATCATGCATGAGAACCTCAAAAGAAGATGCTACAACAATCAAACATGGTCTTGCAAGTTGGAATGATTGATCCTTTTATCCACCAAGCATCGGAAAAGGTTAACCCCATCAAGGAAGAAAAATGTAAGTATTTCAATCATTCCTATGAGTGCAATTCAAAATACGAAAGAGATGGTAATAGTATAGATCTACTTCACACTAGATCCTTTCAATATCCTTGTCATCCTGGAAAGCATCCTATGAAGGGTGTCAAGGTCAAGGACACAACTTGCAGCATAGGGTATGTAGATCTTCCAATTCAAATTCAAGATTATCTGTGCACTTCGGGCAAGAGAACAGCTCAGCAACAAGGAGCAGCAGTGTTCCCTTCTCAAGTTGGGTTTGATTCGGTTGTTAGCACTACTAAGTGATGAGATGTATTTGTGTGAAAATGCTGAATGTTGTCTTAAGAAGTTGGGTTTATATTGTGCTTTTAAGGCTGTTCAATTATACCTTGCAAAAGGCATCAAATACAGGTTGGGTGATGAAGATGCATCCACAATAACATTAATGGCCAACGCCTATACGACATCGGTCCTTGAAAGGGATAGTGAATCTACACTCCATTTGGATCAGCTGTTGGCTCCAATAAAAGGAAACTTGCCTTCATTTTCAGCATTGGAGAATAAGGGGTTTATGATGGCTGAGACAAAGAATGAGATGAAAATAAAGGCTGTTCAGCAGCGACAGCAGCAGCAGTAGCAGGCAGTATTTGCATTCCTCCCATTGCAAGCATATGGTTTCAAACCCATATGTCAAAAGGACGTTGTATTGCCATCTTCAAGAGGAGAGGTTGCTGAAGATAGTGCCAGGAACCAAGGGTTACTTGCGGAATTTCCAGAATTGTTTGACAGTACAGCAGCCACTTTCATAGGTCTTTCATGCTATCAAAGGCACCTTGGAAAAGCAGTCACACTTCATACGATTGGTAGGGCAGCAGCTCGGATTAGAGTGACGGAGCTTCTATGGATGGATAGAATACAAGAAGCTTGTGATAAGCTTCAAGAGGTAATCATATCATGTCTTGTATTTTCCATTCCAAATTTCTCGCAAGCAATTGCTATAGAATATGATGCTTCAGGAAAGGGAGTTGTGTTGATTACATTACAAAGGAGGAACTCCATAAAAATTGCAACATAAAGTTCCAAGATTCAGAAGAGAGTTTCTCTAGGTATGAAGAGGGAATGATTCTTTCCAAGTGGAGGGCAGCACCATACTCACCTCCCCAGAGCAAGGATGAGTTATGTTTATATGACTATTTGGCTTGTACAATGATACTTTTAATCCAAGAGGGAAAAGATAATTTTAGAGCTACAAAAGAACATTGTCATGGTAACAAATGGTGGATATAAGCTTGCTGGTTCTGAACTTCTGTACTGGGATGAAATTGACAGTGTGCACCTCCAATTTCCCTCCAGCAAAGTGCAGCCTTTGAGCTTAGTGTTGGTGGAGAGTACAGTCCAGCCAAGGACAGCAGCAAGTGGGCAGCCTAGAGCACCCTTTGGGCAGCCTCAAACAGCATCTTTTGGACAGCCAAAGAGACCCTTACAGCAAGGTAACCCTCTTAAGTGGTCTACTTCGGGTCAGCATTGCATGGGGTTTGATTTTGCATTTCCAAGTTTACTATGGAGTGAAGAATGCCATCAGGAGTTGGGGAATGGTGTGGGATACATCCTTCCTATTGAGGAAGTTATAAGCACCATAAGAAGATCTCAAGGGGCAGTCCACATGGATATCAGAATAGCGCAGTATAAGCAGGGTGGACTAACTCAAAACTTGGAAATTTATGCAAAAGATCTCCAACAAGGCATGAAGGGAATGCGGGATGATGTATTACTACCTCCAAATGCTAGAGAAAGTGTTTTCATGACAGCCATGAGCCAAATTGCCACCATTAACGCTGCTGTCATCATCACTAGCAGCCACCATATTATTTCAGTCACACTCATATTTGTGAATATGGGATGTCCTTCCACCATAGTTGACAAGGTTGGAACGAAGAATGAAGATGCCACTTTGGAATATGTTTTAGCTTGTCAAGTTGTTGATTATTCATCAATTCCTTGCTCTAGGGCTGAAGTTACAACAGCTTGGAAGGTTTTTAGTACAGCTGAGTATACAAAGAATAAATTTGTTGATGTTGTTTTTGAAGGAGAAAATGAAGATGGCAGGTTTAAGGTAATAGTTGATCCCTGCTTCAAGGAAGTTTTTAAACTTCACAGGCTGCTAAAGAACATCATTAGGGAGAAGGACAACAGATATATGAGCTTGTTTTGGCAAGAGCTCTTTCATTTGATAGGTACAAGATCCAGATTATTGGAGCATCCAAGCTTGCAATTGCTTGAGGGCAAGCAATTTTGGGAGGGGAGGACTGTAATGTCCCCTTCTCAACGCTAGTTCTTTTTGAAGACCTTGGGCCCATTCCACTTCCCGTGGGCTAAAAGGGAAAGAACAAGGGAAGTTAATGTCATGATTTTTAGTTGTTTTTGGTAGCTTTGCATTATTTTTAAATAATTTTCTAATTATAGTCAGGTCGGCTGGGAAAAAGGTGAAAAGCCAATTGAAAAATAAAAGAAAAAGGAACTATTATGTCTCCAAGGAGGTTGGTCCTCTTTAGGAGGATTCTATTTGGTTTTTGGCACCACCTCTAGCTATTTAAAGGGGTCGCTTGGCTTGGAAGAGGGGATGCTTGTTTTGGAATTTATTCTCTTGGAGTTGGAGCACGAAACCACTTTCTCTCTCTTGCAATTGAGGAAAAAACCCTCATTCCTTCATTGGTGGTCTCACACGGAGATCACACTTGGTGATTACATTCAGATTTTCCTTGGAACACACCATTTCCAACCCATTGTAAACCCTCTCCTAGAGTGGCAACTTGCATGGACAACGGTTCTGGTGTCGTCTAGGGCACGACACTCCTTTCTTTGTTGATAATTGGATTGTTCCTAATTTATAAGGCCGACTCCATACTACAAGGAACAAAAGTTTACATCAAATGGGCGTAATGCTAACAAAAAGAATCTCCCCGCATAAGCAAGGAGAACAGCGCCCTTGGGATTGCATGCTTGGAGACTATGACATCAAACATGCTTAAGATGTGATGTCATAGTCTCCAAGCATGCAATCATAGTCTCCAAGCATTACACTTAAGATGTGATGTCATAGTCTCATAGTCTCCAAGCATTACACTTAAGATGTGATGTCATAGTCATAATCTCATAGCCCCCACGCGATACAAAATGCATCCACTAAACCAGTCCTACTCAATTGTGCTTTGACAGCTAGACCCTGATGCAATACTAACCAGCCCAAGACCTTGTGTTTGAAGGATGTTTGTGTTTTCCAAATAACTTGGCACCATCATTGCCATCTCACTTCCGTGTCCTTTACCCGTCATTGTTTGTTCAATTGTGTGGCAATAGAATTACAATGGCGCACTTGATGATACAAATCCTTTGAATTACAGCTGAGAAGACTTTTTCTAGTGTTCCACTTCCAATCCCTCCAATATGGCCCACACTCAAAACTACATTTCGAAGAGACAACTTTTCAGAATCACAAGACAAAGCTCTTGGAAAGCACATTTGTCTTCCGGTGACGAAATTTGAGTGTTGTTTAAGTCCCTCCAACTTTTCCAATGTTGTCGCCCATTGTTCCAAAGGTCTCCCCAACGTAACAAACCCTTCGGTGCCAACCTTTTGCATGCAAAGATAGGTTGAAGTCCAACTTGTCCGTGTGGCAATTTAAAGATCCAAATAGGACATGCCGCTTAATCCCAAACCTCGCATGGGCCCCCAAACTGCCAATGGATAAAAGCCGACAGTAATCTTCCAAGCAACCCAAATTCTCTTAAGAGGTGTTGATCCAACAATTATAAATGCACTTGTGTTGAAAATTATGTCACGAACGTAGAAAGGCCCCTTGATTTTATGGACATGTTACGGATTAAGAATTCTTTGATGGAGAAGTACCTACCAGGGGCATCATCTTCCAATACCCTTACCATCCTCTTTCCAGCAAAGACTATTCCTTGTGCTCTATTGTCTAGAATTCCCAACCCCCTTGATCTCTTGGAAGAGTGCAAACATCCCAAGAAACAAGGGAAGTCCTTTTTTCCCTCCTTGTTTGCCCCATAGAAAACTTCTAAGAATTTTCTCAAGTGTTTTAAATGTTCCTTGGGAAGGAAACAAACAAGAAGAGTAGAACATATGCCCTGCTGCTAGAATTTTGTCAACAATTGTAACCTTCCCAACAAGAGGAAGGTCAAGCTTATTCCACATTAGTAGCTTCTTTTCATTTTTTTGTAATACCCACTACCATTGATCAACCATAGAGAGATGCATACCAAACAGAATACCCAAATAATGGACTATTTCTCCTAGTTTTATGAGTTTCCATTGCTGGTTCAACCAAGGTGGAGGGTCATCTTGCCCAATGATCAAGACTTTTGTTTTCCTTCACTTACAACTGCACCAGCAGCCTCAACAAAGGTATCTAAACAAGTCATTGTACCTTCAACAGATTGTTGAGTAAGTTCAAGATCGTAGCTTTATCTTGAACAAAGTGGCTTCCCATGATGACTTATCCTCTCGTAATCCATGAACTCTCTTTCAGATTGAACTATTACTATCAACAAAATTTAATTCCAACGTCATGCTTGCATACACATGGAAACTCAAGAATTGTGTGAAGAAATATACAAGAGCAGATCAACTTTTATAATAATACAAGCCCTAGCTTTAATAGAGCATGAATTGCCTTCCAACTGCAATTTTAAACTCACATAATCAAATTAAAGTAAAATATCCTCATATAAATCATATAGCTATCTGATTTAAAGCAGCATCAAAAGGAAGGTTTTCTAGTTCAAGTAATTTCTTCATTATGATCTTTTCATCATAATTGCATCAACAACCATTTTCATCATACTTTGAGTATAGACTATAGATGATATCTAACCAACAATCATCGTGATATGACATTAAGGTTAAGGCCCATCCAAATAAGACCACATTGGCGACAGATTTAGGTGACAAAATAATTAATATTTTGCATAAAGTAGCATCTTGGACTAACCACTATAATGATTACCAACCATTGAAGCCCTTATAAATTCCTTAATAGACTTGAATAATAAACTTAAACCCTCATGGGCGAAATAAAATTCCAATAATAATATTCTAAATTCATATAGTCATCATGTCCAGCGCCTTATCCAACTTGTTTATGCCATTGATAAATTTCATTCAACATAAAGCTGCAGAATGGATACAAGCTAAGTGAACCCATTTGCTTCCATGTAATCAAACCTTGGACATATTCAAGAATATGAGATTGCATCGAACGTCCATTTGGTTATGTTTCTCACAAACTTGCTCAATGAAATAACCCAACTAGAGGTGATATGCCACCACATGTCTGCAACCCACAATTCCCGATTCAAGCTTTTTTATCAAATTGGTCACAAAGGTTACCTTTAATTCTTATCAAGTGGTCATCTACACTAAAGGACTGGGAACTTGCTCAACCAATAACAATACCATAGTGGTGTTGGTCGAAAGGTCAATGCTAATTATTATATAATATTCCCTATGTTGTCGGAAACAGACACGGGTCCAACACGTGGAAATGTTGATTTTCCAAAAACCCTTGAAAATGAAATGGCATGGAAACTTTTGTACAATATATTATAAAAAATATATAAGATATATACAAAATTCATAATACTCATTTTTAGTCCATAAAATATAAAACACTTGAAAAATATTACTTTTCCAAAAAATTACCACAAGAAACTATCTAGAAACATTTCCCAATCATTTTGACTCCGCACTTCGTACTCAAAAAGAATCTACTCAAATGTAAGGTCCTATAGAAGTTTCCCACATCATAGGATATTTCAACTAATGTGTCATACCTTCAATCTTGTGCCATTCGGGAGGTAAGTAACAACTTTAGCCCAACACCAATATCAATCCATGTGGTGCATTCTCACCGCTGCAATCTTAGGTCCCATACCACAAAGAAGGAATATTTCTAACTACACGGTGTTAAAATCTTAATCCAACGTTATCAAAGTTACATTGTGATGAAATCGCTCGGTATTTAATCAATGCTCAACACCAAAGCCAAAATTACTTTCAGTTCCACGGTCACATAATCACCCCTTGATCAATGGTCACAATCGATTCTTCCAAATCAATGCCCGTCAACATTGTTAGTGTGAGACCATATTCACATTAACTTAGGCCCATAGCAGCAGCAAAGCTTAAGCTCAAAACTTACATAAACCTTTAATCAACCAATTTTAGTCATTTTTGTCAATGACCATGGCAAATACTAAAGTTTTATCCATTTTATTTACAGCATTTGACATTGAGATTTTGGGGATAGAAATATTATGAGTAATATTACCAATGCAATGCCAATGCCAAAGTCTAACTTAGGGATGTGAATATATATCAACTAGTGATTATATTAATCCTTGACCAAAGTGAGACATTACCATCACTTAAAGTGGTTTTATTAATCTGTGTGCATTGGGATTGCATGCTTGGAGACTATGACATCACATCTTCAAAGTGTAATGTCCTTTTCAAGGGTTGAAACTGAAAATCGAGGAAATGGCACAAACCCCAAGTGAAATAAATTATGATTTTTATAAAATGTCGGAAATGAACAAAGCATCTTTGATTTCCCATTTACAATCAATGGCTTTTATAAACATCGCCCTTTAGGGCATACTACAACAACTTTTATTGTGGATCTATTTCAAACATCTTTCTATCCATCTAAAATGATGGAAACCTCTAAATCTATAGTGTCCCCTTATTCGACTCGAGATCCTAACAATGGACTTCTTGCCATTCCCTTTCCGTGGCAATGAAGCATGAATGAGCAAGGGAAGGAATTGCATTCCATTTCATCTTTCTTTTATTAATTTTTAATGTTTTCTTTAGTGTTTTCTTTAATAAGGCAGGTCGGCTGGGTTGGAGGAGTCTTAAAGGCAAATTAAAAGATAAAAAGAAGCCCAAGGAGGTTGGTCCATTCTATTTGGCCTTTGGCGCCAAGCAAGGGCTATAAAAGGAGACTTATGACTTCATTTTCATCATCTATCTTTGGCACATTTACTCTACATTTGATCTTTGGGTTGATTGCTCATTGTCATTCCACTATTGGGCGACAATCCATTAGTGTGGCATTTCCAAGGAAGACGAAACCCTTCCTTGTGGCTTGGTGGAGGACGGAAACCCTCCATTTTTGGTGAAGTGAAGACATCTTTTGAAGACCTCTTGCAGATTTGGACATTAGAATATCAAGGAAGACATCTACAAGGGTTTGCATGCATTTTGGAGCTCTCCCTAGAGGGAGCGACTTGGGTTAAGTGGTTGTTGGGTGCCTTCTAGGGCACATAATTCAGATTTTCTTTGATATTTGGACTCCTCATAATTTCTAAGGCTGGAATCTATCATATTTTGTGGACATTGGGGTTTGGAAACCCTTCATTTCATAATTTCTTTGAGCTGTACTTCTACTGTACTTAATTAATTTTCCAGCTGTGTGTTTGATCAAGTTTCATGGTGGAAAGTGGCTTAAATTCTTCCTAAAATATTTATCTATATTTGGGTTGGATTATTTGATGAGATTTGAGTGATTTTCCTTTCATTTTGGACTGTTGTTATAAAAATCAGACTGCTGATTTCCAGCTGTCATAAAATTCAGTTTGTTGGTCTAAAATCTGAATTTAATAATTTTGGGGTTTGTGTGATTTCCTCCCTTTTCAGTTTCAGTCCCAAAAAGGGACATTACAAAATCCTTCCAAGTATCTCTAATTGGCTGCAAAGAAGTTTACATATGCTTCACTTCCTTCGCCAAGAGTGTGGTTCAAACATTTTCATAACTTGACCCTTTGTACCCTTGTGGAGCTTCATTAACAACCTTCAACATTTGTTGCTAATGGAGACCTCACTACATTGAAGGGCAGCCCACATGCATAAATGCATCGAGCAACCAAGTCATCTGTAATGTCCCTTTTGTCAATTGAATCCTTTTTCCAATGGTCCTTTTGGGTATCAAATGGGCGAGCATGCTTTGAGTTTGATTTTGGATGAAAGCATGAGTAGAAGATTTAGGTGTGGGCAGTCTTATCGAAGGCCTTCTTTGCAAAGGAATTGTTTTAGACCTATTTCTTTTGTTTTGTCTATCAACCTCCTCTTCCTCTCTCGTACTTCGTCATTTTCTCTTTCAATAGTTTGGGGCACTTTCTTATCCAAACTCCTCCAAGCCTAGTCAAATGAATTTTCAGTTGACTGTATGAAGATTTGTAATGAGCACAACAACCACGACATATATAAATGCAAGCACCACCACCAACAATGTTTTCTACCACAGTCACATGTCTCCAAAGAGGAGAAGCAACATCAAATTTCATGTGAACCAATGTGTTTTCAAAAATTTGTGGACCTTCCGTATCCCGATTCCACCTAAAGCTAAACTTCATGCCATCCTAATTTGTTATTGATCACCAAGATCACCATAAAGGAGCAAGGTGAAAGCATACACATAGTTAGGATGTTAAAAAAATTTGCCTTTACATTTATGATAGCATGAAAATATTTACTAATAAATTAATAATTGTTTAACCCTGTTTTTGATGCTCCATATCATGTTACACAACACGAGAATAACATACACAAAAATTATAACTTAGAATAAGGTTACAAGAAGAGTCTAGGATGTTTAAAATTACACATCATTCACTATTTATAAAGTTTTAGAAATACACAATGGAAAATGATTTTTTTTTTAATTTTTAAACATAATGATGAAATATTAAAAATTTAAAATCTAAGATTCTAAAATAAACATCATGATCATGAATGATGTGTATTCACACATCATTCATGATCATGATTACATGTGATGTTGTAACATAAATGTTAATAGTAAAATATGAAACATAATAAATCAAAAAATGTAAAAAATAATGTTGAATTAAATAAATAATACATGTAAACAGCAAGGGCATGGTTGCCTCTAAATGTAGATCCTCCTTGCAATGAAACACAAACAATGGTTACCTCTAAACGTGGAAATGTCTCCTCCTTTGAATGATCAATGGCTACCTCTAAACAAACTTGACCTTGCAAGTAATGGCAGCCTCCAATCTTGTCCTCCTTTCAATGGGTGCCTCTAAACAAATCTTACTTGCAATGGTTGCCTCCTCCTCAATTCCTCTTTAGCAATTTGCTCTTACACTTGCAAAAACCAACAATGAATTGTTTGTGTTTTGGTAATGTTTGAGTGCCTTTTCATAGGTTTTAGAGGACTTTAGGGTTTGATTTTTTAGTTATTTATGATTTTTTAGGGTTTGCATTCACCAAGTCAACATTAATAATTATTTTATTTTGCAATAGCAGTGCCAAAATGCGGGAGGTAAGTCCGAATACGTATGGGTATGTCCCATGTACATTTTATTTGCAATAGCAGTGCCAAAAAGCAGTGGTTACATCTCGGATACATACGGGTGCGTCTCGGTACAACTATGACGTACCCATGTCATTGTACACGACATATTTGTACCCGGGGTTTGGAAGAGGTGACATACCAATGCATCACAAATATTAATACTTTAACAGCTTACATTATTTGATCACTCCTAGGAACAATCTGCAGGGTCTGAAGTTTTAACCCATTGATGACATGAGAAATTTGCTTGAAAGGAACAACAACAATGGATAAGCATTCGACACAAAACTATGAATATTTTTAATTTAAACATTAGAAGTTATCAATACAAAGACCCAATTTGTTTGTAAATTTAAACGTGTGCAGGGAAAAACAAAGGCATGGGGCTAGGCATTCAAATTGTTTGAGGTAATGCATACACACCATGCAGACCGACCTAGTGAGATTTAAACCATAAAAACCTACAAAGGGAATCCATGGCTAGTTTAGGAGTGAACTTTAGACATCTCAATGATAGATATTGACTAAAATGCTCAAACTTTGAAGGGGGTAATCCATGTTAACAATAGCAATAAAGCAGTGCCAAAAGTTGTGGGTATGTCCCAAATATGTCCAGGTACATCCCACGTACATTTTATTTGCAATAGCAATGCCAAAAAGCGGCAAGTACATCTCAAATACATTTTATTTGCAATAGCAGCACCAAAAAGTGGCAAGTACATCCCAGATATGTACGAGTATGTCCCGAATACATATGTGACATACACATACCGTACTCGTGACGTATTTGTACTCAAGGGTTTGGAAGGGGGACGTATCAAGACATCACAAATATTAATGCTTTAGCAATTACATTGTTTGATCACTCCTAGGGAACAATTTACATGGTCTAAAGTTTTTAACCCATGGATGACATGACAAATGGGCTTGAAAGGAGCAACAGCAATGAATAAGCATTCGACACAAACTATGAATATTTTGAATTTAAACATTAGACGTTATCAATAAAAAGATCCCATTTGTTTGTAAATTTAAAACATCATGGGAAAAACAAAGGCATGTAGCTAGGCATTCAAACTGTTTGAGGCAATACTATACACATTGTACAAACCAACCTAGATTTAAACCATAAAAACCTACAAAGGAATCCATGGATAGTTTAGGAGTGAACTATAGACATCCCGACAATAGATATCGACTAAGATGCTCAAACGTTGAAGGTGGGCATCCAGGTTTAACCCTAGTTACCATATCTAGCCAAATCTGCACAAAATCTAGCAAAATTCTCATTTATCACCCGGCCCGAAAAGTTCAGTCTAGGTCAGCCCTAATTTAGGGGGAAGATAGTCTTTTAATTTTTTCTAGTTTTTGCAAAAATTGGCACCCAACAACTTTATATACTAAATAATATTAATATTTTAACATTTTACATTGTTTTATTAAAGTTTTTCATTTTATTTGTCAATTTCGCATATTTATATTTATAAAATTAAGTTCATATATAATATGTCTATATTTCAGATCGGATTTTTCCAAACTCTTTCAAGAATTTCAAATTTTTGGATTCTTTGCCCTCTTGAACGGATCCAAATTTCTGGAGTTGGTAACTATGATTTTAACGTCAAAAACTATCATTCAAAAATCGTTTCTTATATAGGGAAAGGGTACTAGAAACTATTTATACCCAATTGTTCTATAATGACTCATTACGAGACTTCACAAGCATAAAAAGATTATGTGGTACACAATCTTATAATGCACGCAGACTCTAGCATCACCTTCATCAAAAATGTCTTTTGTCACTCATTTTTAATCCTAGGTGGCTTGCTTTTGATGCAGAATCATTACCAATACATAGATTGCAGAGTGTTTGGGCAATTAAAACAACTTACAAATTAAGAGTTTTTGCATGGCTTGTAATTTATCAAGGTCTGCCTACAAAAGCTCAGCTATCCAAGAGTGGTTTTATAGATGGACTGTGCCCTATTGTGCTAAACTTGAAACTGTGAAACACCTATTGTGGGATTGTTCGTTTTCTAAAACATGTTGGTAAGAAGTTCAAACCCGACTAGCAATAGTTTTCCAATGTACTCTTCACTAGAGAGCAGCTTTACTAGGAGATTCCAACAGGCTGGTGCGGAGACCTTTCGAAAGTATATGGCATTGTGTGCATGTTTCAACCCTGTTTATTCTCTAGAAATTCAGATGCAATTACATTTTCAAAGAGATAGAGGGTAAGTTGGAGAATTTCAGGCAGGCTTGGCAAGGTGAAGTTAGAATGCAATTGCTTGCGAACGTTTGTCTTCTGCTAAAAGAAGCTAAGAAATTAGACCCCTCAGATTATTCTGATCTGGATGCTCTTCTGTTTTGCTTACAAAAATGTAACCATCTCTGTATTTTCTCCTGTACTTTTTCTGATTCTTTTGTACAGGGCCTTGCTGTAAATATTTTTCTGTTAATATATGAACACATTCAAAATTAAAATAATAATAATAATAAAATTTATAATGAATCTAGTTCAAAACTAAAAGACAACTTGAATTTTTCTTTCATCATTCTCTCTCACCGGAATGACAACAGATGCCTACTTCGGCTCAATTTGGTCAAAGCAAAGGCTTAGTCAACTCATCCTCTGTAATGTCCCCTTTTCCACATTGATTTTCTACAGGTTGAAGACCCTTAGCCTATCTTTCCCCGTGGGCTTTTGGGATGTTGCAAGGGAAAACTATGCTAGTAATTAAATGATATTGCCTAGAAAGTGATTATAATCATTTGTCATTATAAAGCAATATTCATTTAATTATTAGTTGTTGATTATTTGAGATTTGCCTAGAGAGTGATCATGATCATTTGAAATTATAAAGCAAATTCTCATTTAATCATGGATGCTAAGTGGTTTTCACCACTACCTTGTATTATTGCTCACAAAAGAATATTTATTGAGCAATTATTTGTAATTTATTATTTAATTTACTTTCCAAAAACATACAAAATAAAAAGGAAATTAATTAAATAATAATAGAGTGGCTTTTTAATGTCAAATAGACCCTTAAAGGGGGACGCCACACATGGGGGAAATAAAAATAAAAGGGGAAATTATAAGGCATGTCTTATGATTTCAAATTGTGATTTTCCCTCCAAGAGGGGTTCGCCCCACCTTAGGAGAAGACTATATGTATCTATTTTGCCATGGAGGGCAAGGCATGTTGATTTGATCATTTATGTCTCTCCATGCTTGGAGAAATGGGATGTATGCCCAAGGGATGTATGCCCTAGCTTTTCATTGTGCTCTCTCTCATTCGATTTGGAATTGAAGTAGATCTGATTTTGAAGACTTTGTCATTGAAGATTTGAAGACTTGATATTTATTTTTGCCATTTTTGGATAGTGGCGACTTGGCTGGAAACTTCTGTTGCATTTCTGGAAAATTTTGTTGGTTGGAATTTGATGAATTTATGTTCATTGGAAAGCTCTTTGTCTAAGCTTTCCAACAAGGGTAATTTCGTGTCAAAATTCCAAGTATTGCTCAAGATATGAATTTTTGAAGATTTCTGTTATTTACCTAATTTCCCAGAATTAGGGCAGCAACTTGTTTTGGAGTTTCAGGTGACTTTTTAGAAAAATATTTGCCATTTTTGGAAAGGGTCTCGGGAAGATGTAGCAGCAAAACTTGGATGAGCCATAACTTTCATTCTTTGGCTCCGTTTCATGTCGTTTTCTCTAAAAGTGTATATTTCTAGAAGCTCTACGCATTGATGGCAATATTTTTCTTATTTTCATAAAATCTATTTTTGCACCTTTTTGGACCAAGCAACTTCTTGCAATCTTCTGAAAGAATCCTCTGAATTTAATTTTATTTGTTTTGTATATACTGTACATTATTATAAATTTATAGTTAATAGTATAACTTGTCTTTTATCTTGTTTTTCATATACATAATATGTGGTTTATAATTAAATTCCTATTTAGAAGGTTGAGATTTATATATTTTTTAATTTTTATATAGTTTTTGTACTGCCGTATCCGGGGTCAAAAAAATTTGCCGTTCACAGCGTATCGGATACCCCGCTCCCGCTCCCGTATCCAAAACGCTTTGATAACTTAGCAAATTACATGAATGTGGATCTTATGTCCGAAGAAAAAATAAATATTATAATTTTCACATGACATACTAATAAACTCATATATCCATACAAAGAATCAATTACATAACTCTTCTTAGCCAATTATAAGAATGAGATGAGACCAAGCACATAATAGAATGAAATTATGAATTGCTGGCTAAGTTTTCTTTTTACTTTCCAAGGAAAATTAAAGTAAACCACAACTCCAATAGAGGGCTAAGCTAATACCTGCAATATTCCAAGCCACCGTATATTCTCTATGTTGACACCGAATGTCAAATCATTGAGTTTGTGAAAATATCCACCTAAAATATCCATGAAATCAAGAAATAAAATTAGATGTAAAATACAATGATGCCCGTCCTCAAGAATTTCCATCCCAAATTATAAGATGTCCTAGTGCTAACTTGTGTTCACGACAGGAAGCAAATCGTACTAACAAGCAAATAAAAAAAAAAGAATATAGCCTTGGCGATTTCTAGAGTCGAATCTAGCTTATGTTTGACTTTGGAACATGAGGCCATTATAAATTACGTTCAAGAAATGAAGGAGAGATAGAAAACATAGAGTCTTGAAATTTTTGGATGCATATATGAGGAAGAACATTGTAGTTTTATCATGATTATGACAATTTAGGTGTTATCAAATTGTAATTTCAACATGTTCATGAAGATTAGGTTTTTGGACATTAATTTGGCAATTTTCCATAGTTATTTATAATAAGTGATGAGACAAGATGACATGGGCTCGTGTACCTTATTTTATGGTCACATGGGCTAGCGTATCTTATTTTACAGTCACATGGGCTAGCATATTTTATAAAATGTTTCGCATTCACATGGAATGTATATTTTTGAATGTTGTACATCTTTGTGCATCTCTCTTCTCTTAGAATCTTCCTTCCTCTAGAAGTTTGTTGTATATCCTTTATCATTCTTACACACAAAATCTAAATGAGTGTATGGCATGTACAATTGTAGCAATATCATGTCTCTCTCTTCTTCCTGTATTCTCGTCCTTATAGCATTCAATTAGTATAAAAGTATTACATCTCATGGCCTTAAGCTCTAGTACTTTCAATGATTTTCATCTTTTACCCTTAGATTTAACACCCTCAGGCCAATCCTAATCAAGCCACTAGAACTAGTCTCCTTGACAATTCCTACTTATTACTCTCCACTAGATCTACTGTCTTCAGCAACATTCAACTTTGGGGAGTTACTGCAACAATGTGCTCATCAATATTTCATCATATTGACAATACAACCACTTATTGTGCAGTAATGCGTCAGTGTTTTAGAAATTTTTCTAATTTGTTTCCACAAAAGCACGTCCTTTTCTTATACAGGTTTCTCCTAGTAAAGTAGTCTACGAGAGATTTCTAGCAAGTGGTGACATTAAAATTTCCGAGTTGTATTGACGGATATACAGCCTCGAGAATTTGGCATTCCAGAACTGTTGTACTGCTTTTTCGCAAATTGCAGCTAGGACACCAAAAGAAATATATATATATATATATATATATCTTGCAATTTTGGTAAGCAGTTCATGAGCCATTATTTGCATTGAGGACATTTTCAGATCCACTTACCCAGAGGTTATGTTTTCAAATAATTGCCTACAAAACTTTAACCATTTTTCTTAGTCCTAGATCTGATTAATAATGGTTCCAAAAGCTGCAACGAATTCACACAAGAATCCTTAGGGATCGACAAGCATTAGCACTCTTGAGAACATCCTTTCCAGTTGTGTTGGCACTCTTGAGAAGATCCTGGCCAATCAGACTGAGAACCAAACCAAACTAATGCAAGAAATTATGAGTGATCCAAATTATGCTTTTGCAAAATTAATCACTTCCACAAACATACAATATCTCCATAATGATTCCACCTAACAACTTGGCTCCACCTACACAACCAAGTTTGTCATCTTCACTTCCTACAGTTCTCAACGAAATTGATGATTCTCATTCGCCACCCGCTCTATAGGATTTTCTCCATCCTAACCATAAGGCATCATGCACTTCTCAAGTGGTCAACTGCATGACCCATGGTGAAGATATTGTTTCGGGACTGCACCACTCCTACAGTAGGTTTCAGATATGCTTTTTCAAAATTAATCACTTTCACAAAGATACAATATCTCCATAATGGTTCCACCTAACAACTTGACTCCACCTACACAACCAAGTTTGTCATTTTCACTTCCTATAGTTCTCAAGGAAATTGATGATTCTCATTTACTACCCTCTCTATGGGATCTTCTCCATCCTAACCACAAGGCATCATGCAATCCTTAGGTGGTCAGCCGCATGACCCATGGTGAAGATATTTTTTTGGAGACTGCAACACTCCTACAATAGGTTCCAATAATGAAAGATTTGACTTCTTCAACTACATTCTACTCTTCTTCCTAGGTCCAATTAAAATTCAATAAACCATTATGAAACCCATATTGTTCATCACCTTCCTCAATTGACAATGGGTCATCATGAGTGAGCTCCCTCACAGCTCCAAAATAGATGCTTCATAGCTTTAGTATTGGCACATTCTCCTCCTTCACTACGTCCCATAGTTTATGTTGTTAAGTCATGAGAGAGAACACACCAAGCAACTTCACATTCAGATTCCTTGGATCAAGTTTCACACCTTGGATTCAAAAATATCACCCAGATCCCATGGTTCCTTTGTCAAAATAGGAATTGTTGAGTTACCCACAAAGACCATACCCGTCTTATATCTCAAAAGATCACCCGGGTCCCAAACTTTCATGTACAAACAATTTGGAACTTGTATGAAAGTATCCATGTGCCCTTTCAAAGTGAAATCAGATTTAGGGCAGGCTGTAGATGACTGACAATGACTGTGAAAACCCTCAAGAGCTGCCAACAATTTTCCTCCTAGGGTAATGCGACCCCTTAGGAAGATTCAAGCACACTTTTCTATGCACGAAATTCACTCAAACCCTTGGAAAATATGCTCAGAAATTATAAGAAAATACCAGCAATCATTAGATGCAAGAAAACTGATTTTTAGAGGCTCACAAGTGCTATTTTGAATTTACCATGAAACCCTTCCACTGCAGAAAATTAAATAATAATTCCAGAATTGAAATAACACTTATATGCACCCAAACAATCGATAAAATGATAGATTTCACCTTTAGAAATTATGGAGAATCCAACCATGCAATTAGATCACACAAAGACCAGCAATATCCTCCAAAACACTCTCCCAAGCAAGTCGCCTAGGGCAGAATTTAATTATATGCAGCAAGAGAGAGATTACAACAAGAGATAGTGTGGGGTTTCATCCACACAAGATTCTCCTCAAGGGGTTTCGTCCTTGAGAGAGCCCTCAATCAAGGGTTTTCGTCCTTGAGAGAGATAGAGAGATGCTTTACAAGCAATCCACTCCAACCAAATTATCAAATCCAACCTCCTCTCAATTGGCCAAGCAACCTCCTTTTATAACAATAAGGGGTGCTACAATTCAAATGATGGCCGACTTCAAAAAGTACTTTTAATAATCTAATTTGTATTTGGAGCCTACATGCTCAAAATACTTTATTTTCTAATTAAATAAGTTCTTCTATTGGCATTAGGCTTCCCAATAGTAATACATGGTAAAATAAAAACAACTAAATTAACATCAAAACATCATCATAAATCTTCCCCTTGCTCCCTTCCTTGGACCACGGGGAGAAGAATGGGTCAAGGTCTTCAAGAAAGGCTAGTCTCCAAAAAGGGACATGACAGTCCCCCCTCCCCAAGATTGTTTGTCCTCAAGCAAAGGTGAACTCAGATGCTCCAAAGTCTTGGCTACTTCTTGCGTGTTCTCCTCTTGTGTCCCTCCATGGTCCTCATGAGGAGCTGGTCTTCGTGACAAGGCATCCATCTGCTGCATTTTTCTTTCCTTTGACATACTCGATGTCAAAATCATAGGCTTGTATCTTGCTGACCCATCTTTGTTGCCTTTCATTTAGATTCTTTTGTTGAAGGAAGAACCTTAAACTATTATGATTGGTCTTCACCACAAACAAGATATTGCCAGAATTTGGCCAAAGCATGCATAATGGCCAGCATTTCCTTATCATAAATGTGAAGATTCAGCTCATGCTTCTTGAGTTTCCTACTTTCAAATGCAATAGATGTTGGGTTTGCATTAAAACAACCCCTATTCCTTCACCGGAAGCATCACATTCCACCACAAATGGGAGAGAAAAATCAGGTACAGCAAGTACTTGGCATGAGCACATGACTTCCTTGAGTTTATCAAATGTTCTTTGAGCTGAAAGTGACCAGCTGAATGCACCTCTTTTGGTTAAATCAGTTAGAGGGGCTGCAAGCTGAGAAAAACCCTTCACAAACCTTCTATAATAACTGCATAACCCAAGGAACCCTCTAAGTTGTGAAATGGAGGTGGGTGGAGGCCAATCACGTATTGCTTGTATCTTTTGTTGATCCACATGCACTCCTTGAGAATTGATGATATACCCAAGGTACAAAATTTCATTCAATCCAAATTCACACTTGGATTTCTTTGCAAATAAAGACTTGTTGTTCTAAAACTCCCAATACTATATCAAGATGTTGGAGGTGCTCCTCCCATGTTTTGTTGTAGATCAAAATATCATCAAAGAAAACAAGCACAAATTTTCTTAAGTACTCACCAAATATGTGGTTCATGCATGATTGGAAGGTTGCTGGTGCATTGGTCAAGCCAAATGGCATGACAAGGAACTCAAAGTGTCCATAGTGGCATCTAAAGGTTGTCTTGCACACATCTTCCTCTCTTATCCAGATTTGGTGATAGCCGGATCTCAAATCAATCTTTGAAAAGAAGACCGCTCCATGTAGCTCATCAATTAATTCATCTATCCGTGGAATGGGGTACCGTTCTTGATGGTTTTCTTATTTAGCATCCTGTAATCAATGCACATTCTTAGAGTCCCATCCTTCTTCTTAACAAGAACTACAGAAGAAGCAAAGGGGCTGGAACTTGGTCTAATAAATCCCATATCCAACAACTCCCATATGGTTTTCTCAATCTCCTCCTTATATGCTCTTGGGTGTCGGTAAGGAGTAGAAATTACCGGCTTGGCACCTTCTTCCAATTCTATCACATGTTGGAACCCTCTATGTGGCGGCAGCCCATGTGGCAAATCATCAAATACCCTAGCATGCTTATCCAATATGAGCTGAAGATCATCATGAATATTTTGCTTACCTTCCATGGATGAAGTGGATCTTATTAGACAATGTACAGCCCAAGAGACCTGCCCTCTTTTGATAGCTCACTGCATGCTCTTTGCTGTTACAACTTGAGGAGACCCCCCTTTCAACCCTTGCAAAACAATCTCTCTATTATTGGCCTTGAATTTTAGTTCCATGCTTTGGTAATTTTGGGAGAATTCTCCCAATGAGTGGAGCCATTGTACCCCAAGCACCAAATCGGTTTCTCCAATCCCAATCACATAAAAATCATCTTGGATCTTATGCCCTCCTAGGGTGATGTTGAGCTGAGATACTTTCTTAGTGCAAGGAATAGAAAACCCATCAACAACTATGACATTAAAACCCTTGAACTCTTCTACCTTTAGTTTCATCTTGGACACTAACCCCTCATCAATGAAAGTGGGTAGCCCCACTATCAATTAAGACCATTACCTTTTTCCCATGGAGGAGACCTTTTACCTTGAATGGGTGGTACCTAGGAGCACGGAAAGTGTTGCAAGGGTGTTGCTCTCTCCCAGATCAGATTTTGGTGCATCTTCTTTTCC
The DNA here is from genome assembly GCA_018340775.1 of Taxus wallichiana var. yunnanensis. Classification (NCBI taxonomy): domain Eukaryota; kingdom Viridiplantae; phylum Streptophyta; class Pinopsida; order Cupressales; family Taxaceae; genus Taxus; species Taxus wallichiana. Next base: position 474,046,016 of record CM031236.1, on the reverse strand, counting down.
TGGTTCAGAATTTGCTGCCACTTCTTCCTCTTCTTTTTCCTCTCCTTCATCATCCGATACCACTTCTATGTAGTGTATTTGCCCCTTTCCAAGGCACCTATGTCCCGGTGACCATGGATCTCTACATGTGAAGCAAAGCTTCTTCCTTCTCAGCTCATTCTTGGACTCTTGGCTTGTCTTCTTGCTTCAGCCCTTCTTGGCTGTTAGCCCCTTGGAAAGGCTTCATGGGCTGCCTCAAAAGAGGCACTTTGGGCTGAGATGAAGGAGCCTTTGGTTGCCCTCCTATTGCTGGCCTGTTCTGCCCTCTTTCACCCATAAATTTGGATGAAAAACCAGTCCTAGGGATTGCACCTTCAAGATCCAAAGACTTATGGTTTCTTGCAAAGAAGATGGGTTAAAAGCCCTCACTAGACTCCTTAAGGGTTCAGCCAGCCCTTCTATAAACAGCACCATGAGTCTCCCTTCGGAAATATCATCTACCATGACTGAAATCTTTTGAAAATCAGCAACATACTCTTCTACCGTACCTTTTTGTTTGAGCTGGGCAAGATCATGAAAGTATGCTTCCAGATCCATCCTTTCAAACCTCTCCACGAGCCTTGTGCAAAATTCTTCATAGGAGTGAATGAGATGATGCCCTTGTGTCAACATGCCATGATGCCACCAATCATGGGCAACTCCTTCAAGGTGAAGGGTTGCAAATTTTATTGCTTCTTCTTCCACCATAGGTCTCAAGGATAAGTAGGTATCAAGATCTTTTGGATCCATGCCCTAGTTGATCCCTTTGTGGAGCCATCAAAAGTGGAAAGATTCATCTTTCCCAAGGCATGTTGTACTTCTCCCTTTGGCGCTAGGGTTCTTTGCCCATATTGCTTTTCTTCTAACCTTAATTTGGTGAAATCTGTGAGAGACATGGCCTCCTGAAACTCCTCTGACATTGCTTGGTACTCTTCAAACCATGCAGCATAGTCATGGGCTTGTCTAGGGCTCCCATGTGGGCAAATGCCTCCTTGGTCACGAACTTGGGTTTGTAGGGCCTTGCAAAAAATATTTTCCTTCCTTGCGTCACGAGGGGTGTAGGAACCCTCTCCCTCCTTGAGCGAACCACCACCCTGCATATTTTGGATGGCTAGGGTAAGCCTCTCTAGTGCCTCAGCTATCCCTCTTGTGTTCTCATGATCGTGTCCAATTTTTCTTCCCGGTCTCCAAGGGGTTCCTCTTTCTCTTTGGTAGTACTGCATATCTCTGATCATTTGCCATACTTCACAGATGGGAGGATGAAGCTTTGATACCATTGTAATGTCCCTTTTTGGGGATCCTCCAGAAATAGCCCAAGGCTGAGCACAAAGGACTGAAATCAGATTTAGGGCAGGCTGTAGATGACTGACAATGACTGTGAAAACCCACAAGAGCTGCCAACAATTTTCCTCCTAGGGTAGTGACGACCCCTTAGGAAGATTCAAGCACACTTTTCTATGCACGAAATTCACTCAAACCCTTGGAAAATATGCTCAGAAATTATAAGAAAATACCAGCAATCATTAGATGCAAGAAAACTGATTTTTAGAGGCTCACAAGTGCTATTTTGAATTTACCATGAAACCCTTCCACTTACAGCAATTAAATAATAATTCCAGAATTGAAATAACACTTATATGCACCCAAACAATCAATAAAATGATAGATTTCACCTTTAGAAATAATGGAAAATCCAACCATGCAATTAGATCACACAAAGACCAACAATATCCTTCGAAACACTCTCCCAAGCAAGTCGCCTAGGGCAAAATTTAATTATATGCAGCAAGAGAGATTACAACAAGAAATAGTGTGGGTTTCGTCCACACAAGATTCTCCTCAAGGTTTCATCCTTGAGAGATCCCTCAATCAAGGGTTTTCGTCTTTCAAAGAGATAGAGAGAGATGCTTTACAAGTAATCCACTCCAACCAAATTATCAAATCCAACCTCCTCTCAATTGGACAAGCAACCTCCCTTTATAACAAAAAGGAGTGCTACAATTCAAATGATGGTCGACTTCAAAAAGTACTTTTTAATAATCTAATTTGTATTTGGAGCCTACATGCTCAAAATACTTTATTTTCTAATTAAATAAGTTCTTATATTGGAGCGCTAGGCTTCCCAATAGTAATACATGGTAAAAATAAAAAACTACTAAATTAACATCAAAACATCATCAAAATCTTCCCCTTGCTCCCTTCCTTGGACCCACGGGGAGAAGAATGGGTCAAGGTCTTCAAGAAAGGCTAGTCTCCAAAAAGGGACATGACAAGCATCTTCATAGTTCTTGCGAGAGTCATGAACACCATTAACTAGCTCCTTATAGCTTGTTCTAAAAATCAGCATTAGCAACCGATAAAGCTCTTTTCTCATGTGTATGCCCTCAACATAGTATTCTCGGACTCCACCTCAAAACTCTCTTGCAAATCTGATTTTTCTTTTTCCAATTCATGCCCCATGATTTCTTCCTTGTCCTCTTGAGGTGTTAATGCATCCGCTACTCTTGCCAATTTTGTTTCTTCTTTCAAGAGAACCTCTTTTGGGTTTGGATCCCTAACATATTCTTGTGGTCTAGGGTTTAACCCTAGCATCTTCATCCATCGGCTATTCCCTTGTTGGAACCATCAAATGTGGAGAGTGTCACTTTCCCAAGGCATGTTGAGGATCCCTTTGTGGCGCTTGAGGTCTAGGCTCGGCCTTGACCTACCCTTGCTTACTCCTATGAACTCCGCAAGTGAAATGGCATCACGAATCTCTTTTGGAAGAGCCCTATACTCCTCATGGCAGGCCACAATGTTGTGACCATAATTCGCATGCTAGTATTCGGCAAATATTCGCAAACCCCAAAAAAATTGACTTGGCAAAACTCGGCAGACTCGCAAACATTCAAACTTAAAAATACATCATTTTATTTTAAAAACATAAATTTTATGCAAAATATAGCTACAAAATATATCAATGAGTCGAGTAAAAATGTCGGGAAGTTTTTTATAATAGATTTGAATACAAATACAACACAAAAGCATATTATCATGCGAATACAATAGCCAACTAAGAAGTGTTATGAATTTATGATGATTGTCATTCAAATTTATCATCATAAATTGCATATCTATGCAAGTTACAATTTACAATAATTTACATTTTCCTCTTCCCCATTCTAGAGAAAAATGAGCATGATGCCTTTTTAAGACAAAAAAACTACATTTTTTCAGCATTAAACCTGTTTTTTCCTGTTTTCCGTGTTAAACTGTAATGTCCCCTTTTAGGACAAGTTAGAAAATGGAGAGATACTTGTCAAAGATTAGGCAAAGAATGGATAAACCCTTTTGTATCAACCTAAAATATCCCAATGTCAGCTATTTCGAACCCAAATGGGGTTGGAACTAGCCAAGGTGGTGGGATAGATTGGAAGAAAACAATTGGAATTCAAACACATTCAAAACCAGATTTTACACAGCTGGAAATTAATTAATATTCAAACCCTGAACTGCTGCAATTTTCAAAAATTCATATCTTTGGCTAGAGAAGTCCAAATGAGCTGAAACTTTGGATCTTGGGCCACAAAAATATGAAGAATAACATTCCAAAATCAGATTTCGCACAACCAACACGAAACCCTAATTTTTCCCTAAAAAGTAGGTCGCCCAACACATTTAGGGCATCAAATCAACTCCAAAAATTATGAAATTACTTTCTCCTTATTCCTCCTAATTTCTACAACCAAATCCAATATTAAATTGACCCCAAACTGCAGATCTGAAATAAATATTAATTAATAACCAGATAGCTTCAAAAAGCTGAAATCTTCTAAAATTCATAACTCATTCAATACTCCATATTTTTGCATGAAATAAAGTGCATTGAAAGATCCCAACCCTGTTGTCTGTATTTTTCTATATAATTTTCAGGCTTGGAACTATACTAGCAATGTCAATAGAAATCATAGAATACCATTCTCTCACTACATACAAATTAAATAAAAACGAACCCTGCAATACTTGGATAGATGAAAGGAAATGCGCCTAGGGTTTTAATGAGAAACCCTTCACAAATATTTCATAAATAAATACCCTCCATTCAGCCGTGAATTAAAATCTGATTTTTAATGACAAATAATTACGGCAAAATAACCAGATGCCTGTAAATGAAAAAATAATGAAATACTGTCCAAACCCTTCTGGAAATTTATTCAAACCAAGTCGATTTGCTTTATAATTGCAGCTGAAAGTGACAATATAAAACTGATAGGAAAATACCTCTAACACAAGATAAAATATCCACGAAATAAGTCGCCTCACTCTGAAGTTGTCCGAAACCCACTTTTGCAATTTATTTATTTTTCTAACACTACTGAAATGATAAATAACCTATGAATAGAATGAAGTTCCCTGAATAGAAACTCCTCTCACTTCTCTTGGGGTTTTCATCCACAAGAGGAATAATCCAGAGGGTTTTCATCCTTGAATTTGGTCTGCAAAAGCTTAGAGCTCCAATTGCCGGAAAACAATAATAATAATCTAATTGCCCCCAAAAGCAAGTCGCACTTTTCCCCATGGGAGAGGAATTGCTTTATTTATTTATTTTTATACCAAGGCAAGTCACACTTTTTGCCTAGGAAAGTACATTAAGTGATTTTATTATTTTATTTTCATGTACTTTCATAAGTCTAAGTCACAATTAAGTCTATTAATTCATTATATGTGCTTTTAGTGATATTTTATTTAATTCCAGCACAATATAATAAAATTAATAAACCTAAGTCACCCTTGAACTCACCCTTTGGTCGTCGGGTAGACAAAAAGGGCCAAAGGTCTTCGATCAAACTATTCGAGAAAGAGGGACATTACAGTCCTCCCTTCCCGAGATTGCTTGTCCCCAAGCAACTACAAAGTTGGATGTTGAAGTATAGACTCACCTTCCCATGTAGCATCCTCTAGTGGCAAATCTCTACATCTCACCAGGAACTCCTGAATAACTCTACTCCTCAATATCCTCTCTCTCCTATCCAAGATCTCCTCTGGCACCAAATCCAACCTCCCTTCCTCATCCAAGGGTGGCAACTCTGCAGAAGAAACAATGTGTTGCCCCAATGCCTTCTTCAAGCAAGACACATGAAAAACATTGTGTATCTTACTTTCAGAAGGTAACTCTAGCTCATATGCTACCTCACCAACTCTCCTCAGCACCTTGTATGGTCCATAGAATCGAGGCTTGAGCTTTTCAACCCCACTCTTCTTGAGAGTACTCTATCTATATGGCTGAAGACGCAGAAATACCATGTCTCCTACCTCAAATGTCCTCTCAATCCTATGTCTGTCTACATACATCTTCTGTTGATTCTGTGCCCACTGAAGATTATCCTTAAGTACCTTAAGGATGTCCTAACTATCCTGTAAACTCTCCTGAGCCTTGGGAGCTCTATTGTCCCCAAAATCCAAATCAACGAAAGATCTTGCATCATATCCATACAATGCTCGAAATGGAGTCATACCAATAGACATATGGTAAGTAGTATTATAGCAATACTCACATAAATACAACCATCTTACCCATGCCTTTTGCTGCCCCGCAACATAGTTGCGTAGATAACCCTCTATCCATTTGTTCACAATCTCCGTCTGTCCATCCGTCTGAGGGTGATAACTAGTGCTTGGAGTCAACTCGGTGCTAACCAAACGGAAAAGATCCTACCAAAATATGCTCAAAAACCTGTTATCCCAATCACTGACAATGTTCTTCGGAAGTCCATGCAACTTGAATACCTGACGGAAGAACAAATCAGCCACATGTGGTGCCTTAAAGTTGGTAGGGATGGCAAAAAAGTGTGCATATTTTGCCAATCAGTCAACTACATCCTAAATGCAATCATTCCCTTGCACTACGGGAAGACCTGTAATGAAATCCATCGAAATACTCTCCCACTTCTGCTCTGGAATCGGCAATGGCTATAAGAAACCTGCCACGAAAGTATGCTCTGACTTGTTCTACTGACAAGTTAGACACTCACGGACATGGCGCAAGACATCATCCTTGAGACCCTTCCAAGAGAATCTCTCTTTAACCTGCCTGTATGTTTTAAAGTACCCTGGATGTCCTGCAAGTGGTGCATCATGCAAGGCATGCATAATCTTCTCCTTAAGCTCGATTCAGGAACTAGGTAAATTCTACCCTTATACAAAATCAAATCAGCTATTACCTTATATCGGTCATCCTGAATTTTTCCATCCATAATGTCACATGCCCAAGTATTTTTGGAATACTCACCTAATAGTTGAGATTTCCAATCTACTGAAATCTCGCTCAAAGAACATAGGGCAGCGAGATGGGGTTTCCTAGAAAGTGCATCAGCCACTATATTCTTCTTCCCCTTGACATGTTACATGTCAAAATCATATGTGTGGATTCTGTTGACCCATTTTTGTTGCCTCTCATTGAGCTCCTTCTTTTCCAAGAAATATTTCAGGCTGTTGTGATCGATCCTCACCACAAATTTTCCACCTACCAAATATTGTCTAAACTTTGCCAAAGCATGCATAATGGCAAGCATCTCCTTATCATAGGTGGAGTACAACCTCTCATTATCTCTCAACTTCCTACTCTCGTAGGCAATAGGATGGCGATCCTGCATAAGAACTGCACCAATCCCCAATCCCAAAGCATCACATTCCAATATGAAGGGCCGTGAGAAATCTGGAAGAGCCAAAACTAGACAAGTGCTCATAGTCACCTTGAGCCTTTCAAATATTACCTGTGCCTCATCTGTCCATCTGAATGCCCCCTTCCGTGTAAGATCTGTCAATGGAGCTACAAGCTGAGAATAGCCCCTCACGAACCTCCTGTAATAACCACATAACCCAGGAATCCACGCAACTCTGAAATGTTCCTGGGTGGCGGCCAATCCTGCATAGCCTGTATCTTCTCCTAATGAACCTTGACCCCGTTGGCCCCAATGACATGCCTAAGATACAAGATCTCGTAAGTCCAAATTCGCATTTGGACATCTTAGAAATAGAGATTGTCTCTGATGCTAAGTACCTCATCAAGATGCCTCAAATGCTCCTCCCATGTTCTCTGTAAATCGAATATCATCAAAAACGACCAACACAAACTTCCTCAACTGCCTATCAAGAGATGGTTCAAATGTAAATAGTAGGTGCATTAGTGCGACCAAATGGCATCACCAAGAACTCATAGTGCCCGTAGTGACACCTGAAGGCCGTCTTGTGAATATCCTCATCACGAACACGAATCTGGTGGTATCCTGATCGAAGATCAATCTTCGAAAAATAGATAGCTCCATGCAACTCATCTAAAAGCTCATATATGCGATGAATGGGATACCTATTCTTTATGGTTTTCTTGTTGAGGGCATGGTAGTCAACGCACATCCTCATGGTCCCATCCTTCTTCTTCACCAAAACAACCGAAGAAGCAAAGGGACTAGAACTAGGATGGATGTGTCGCATCTCCAAGAGCTCTCTAATGGCCTTCTCTATCTCATCCTTATATGTCTTAGGATGGCGATAAGGCGTAGTCATCACGGGTTTAGCACCCTCCTCAAGCTCTATAACATGCTCAAACCCTCTATCTGGTGGTCTACCTGGAGGAATGTCACCAAACACTTGGGCCATGCTTATCCAGTATGGACTATATGTCTATATGAAAGGGCTGCTCACTATTTGAAGAAGATTTGGATGAAATGAAACATTGGGCTGCCCATGTAACCTATCCATGTCTGACTATAGACTCCATCCTGCATGCCATCAAAAACTCTAAGCCCGCCATCAAAAAGAGCCCGAAGCACAATCTTCTTCCCATCTACCATAAACTCCAACTCCATCCTCCGAAAGCTATGCACATATTTGCCAAGGGACTGCAACCACTAAATGCCCAAAATTGTATCAATCTCACCGAGCCCAATCACATAGAAGTCATCGGTCAATGTGTAGTCCCCCATCTGATACTAAGTTGTGGAATCCTCTTAGTGCAACTAATAGCAAACCCATCTCTGCTACTCGTACACTAAACCCATCAAAATCCTCAACCTGTAATCCTCACTTCACAGCCAACCCCTCATCAATGAAGTTGTGCGTAGCTCCACTGTCAACCAAACAAACAATCCGCTACCCCTTAAGTACTCCTTTCAGCCGAAAGGGATGGTACCTAGGAACTCCTGAAAGTGTAGCAATAGTGACATTGGATGAATCCAATGCCTCACTCTCTCCAAGCTCTATTTGGGGCTGCTCCCCTGTGCATCATGACCGCTATCATCACCCTCTGCATCTGTATCTGGTGAGTGCTCATCGTCCTCATCTGAAACCACCTCAATGAGATGCACCTTGCCTTTACCAAGGCAACGATGTCCAGGCTCCCAATGATCTTTGCAATGAAAGCAAAGCTTCTTCCTCCTCAACTCATTACGAGTTTCTGAATCACCTTAGGAGGGGGTGCACTCTTCTGCTGAATAGTAGAGTGTTGAAATGGCCTGGAGCTCGTGGGAAACTTCTTATTGGGCTGATAAGAAGTGGGGGATGTGTCCAAGTCTAATGTCGTCTGAATGGCATCATGCAGTTTCCTAGGCTTAAGAGCCTTGACCAATCCTCTCATCCTGTCATGAAGGCCCTCTATGAATAGCATCACTACCCTCTTCTCGGGCATCTCTGGAACCATAACTGCTATACACTGAAATTCGTTGATGTAGGCATCAACGTGACCAATCTGGTGGAGCTATGCCAAATCCCTGTAGTATAGCTCCACATCCTTGCGATCAAATCTCGCTATCAGTCTCTCACTGAACTCTCTGTAAGACTGCAAAAGGTTATGGTTCTGTGTAATCAGCCCATGATGCCACCAATCATAAGCTACACCCTCAAGGTGTAGAGTAGCGAACTGTATAGCCTCCTGTTCCTGCATGGGCTTGAGGGTAAGATATGTGTCGAGCTTATGAATCCAAGCCCTGGCACTGATCTTTCCGCTACCATCAAAAGTGGAAAGAGTCACCTTATTGGTAACTTGCTTCAGCTCCCTATTCTGTTGTGCTTTAGGCCTCCTGTCTTGTCTAGCCCTCAAGCTATCCCTCCTCTGAGCACAATACTGCGGAAGGGGAAAACGTCCCTCACATGCTGTGGTAAACTCCTCCACTCATCGCTGGCTGCCATAACATTATCCTGGAAGGCTACTTCCTCAAGTGGAACCTCAATCTCTAGCGGATCCTCTCTAAGCAAAAAACTAGGCTGCATAGGCCTATCTGCTGCACGAGTAGGCCTCCTCTCATCTGTGTGAGTGTGCCTCCTCTCACAACGAGGTGATCCCCTCACACTACCAATCTCCGAAGGTGATCTGTTGTGCCCCCTGTGACTACTGGCAACTGATACGGACTTGTCTCTCCTGTCATGTCTATCTCTTGGCCTATCCAAGACCAACCTGTCCAGAGTAGAACCCATACACTCCATGGACTGAATCAACCGTTGTTGAGTGGCTACCATAGTCCTGAAAAGTTCTCTATCTGGATCTGCCTGCTCATCCCGGGGAGGACTCTCCTGTCTATCACCCATAATTTCAACCCTGACACCTGTTTCAAAACCAGCCTCAAGTCGTGCTCGTCTGCGGGTGTAGTATCGGTGTGGACCAATCTCACTTCGCTGCATTCAAATCTGGTTTTTTTTTTTTAAATAAAAAACTCTGGTACCTTCCCACATAGGTTGGGAGAATACACTACTCTGATACCACTGAAAGATACTAACCCTGTTATCTGTATTTTTTTATATATAATCTTGAGCATTGGAACTATACTGGCAATGTCAATAGAAATCATAAAATACCATTCTCTCACTACATACAAATTAAATGAAAACGAACCCTACAATACTGGTTAGATGAAAGGAAATGCGCCTAGGGTTTTAATGAGAAACCCTTCACAAATATTTCATAAATAAATACCCTCCATTCAGCCGTGAATTAAAATCTGATTTTTAATGACAAATAATTACGGCAAAATAACCAGATGTCTGTAAATGAAAAGATAATGAAATACTGCCAAAACCCTTCTGGAAATTTATTCAAACCAAGTCGATTTGCTTTATAATTGCAGCTGAAAGTGACAATATAAAACTGATAGGAAAATACCTCTAACACAACATAAAATATCCACATAATAAGTCGCCCCACTCTGGAAGTTGTCTAGAAACCCACTACTGCAATTTATTTCTTTTTCTAACACTGCTGAAATGATAAATAACCTGTGAATACAATGAAGTTCCCTGAATAGAAACTCCTCTCACTTCTCCTGGGGTTTTCGTCTGCAAGAGGAATAATCCAGAGGGTTTTTGTCCTTGGATTTGGTCTGCAAAAGCTTCAAGCTCCAACTGCCGGGAAAATAATAATAATAATCTGATTGCCCCCAAAAGCAAGTCGCACTTTTCCTTTAAAGGCCAAAACCCCTAAAAAGGCAAGTCGCACTTTTCCCCATGGGAGAGGAATTGCTTTATTTATTTATTTTTTATACCAAGGCAAGTCACACTTTTTGCCTAGGAAAGTACATTAAGTGATTTTATTATTTTATTTTCATGTACTTTCCTAAGTCTAAGTCACAATTAAGTCTATTAATTCATTATATGTGCTTTTAGTGATATTTTATTTAATTCCAACACAATATAATAAAATTAATAAACCTAAGTCACCCTTGAACTCACCCTTTGGCCGTCGGGTAAACAAAAAGGGCCAAAGGTCTTCGATCAAACTATTCGAGAAAGAGGGACATTGCATGCATAATAAACTAGAAATTAAGAGCTTTCTAATGCACTATAGATCTGAATTTTTTGAACATTAAAACCCCCTCAAAACAGCCCCGAAATCTGAAACCAAGTCGCTAGGGTTAGAATAAATTATATAAATTAATTCCAGCTCACTTCTAGCCTTCCAACACACCCAAAATATCAGCCCTTGCTCAAAAATAATTAATCACCCACAACAGATTATAGATCTAGCACATATGACATTAAATCATGATAAAATAAACCCCAATCCAAGTCGTTATGGCTAAATAAATTGCAGCAGCAACAACAGTCACAAAAAGAGTCCAAACCCTTCAAGGATTACTTCAAAATGAGCAACAAACATGCAGATTTCTCCCACAAATAAATGTGCCACACTCTATATCAAGTCGCCAAGCTTAGGAGGGTTTAATCATGCACAAATATATTCAAAACCAGCAGCAATGAATTTGCAAATAAGATCTTCAACAATGGAAGAGAGAGCAATTAGCAACATAGGGCATACATCCCTTTTCTCCAAGCATGGAGTAAATTCAAAAGTTCAATCAACATAACCCACTAAAGGAAATGTGACCTCCTTTTATAGAGTTAAGGGGTGCAACATTCAAAAAGACCGACCTTTCCCTTTTGGAGGGAAAACATAAACTCTTATTATAATAAAGTCTCTAATAAACTAAGACTATGTGCACTTTATTATTTTTAATTAAATAATAAAAGCAACTATCTTATGTGCACATTTAAAACACTTTAGAGAGCCCTCTTTGTAGCGCAAGGCATGCTAAGGGGTTAGAAAATAGACAAAAGACATCTTAGGACCATCTTCACGCTCAATCCTCAAACCCATGAGAAGAGAGAATGGGTTGAGGGTCTTCAGGTCTTCAATTTCAACAATGTCCCAAGAAGGGGACATTACAGTCCTCCCTTCCCAAGATTGTTTGCCCTCAAGCAATAGCAAGCTCATGTATCCGTGTGCAAAGATGTAGCACTCCCAAAGTCGGGATCCCATGCCAATCAAGTGGTGAAGCATTTGCAATAACTTGTGATGCTTCTTTCTCCCGAAAGTTAGGAGTGTCTTCAACTGCAATTTCTTTTTCAAATCTGCACATGAAGCAAACAAGTTAGAAAAAACATGAGTGTTTAGTAACACTCTTGTGGAGCTTCTTTCATGCCATAATGACATGAACAACTCATGAGCTTCATTCTCACAATGGAATCTTAGGTGGCTGCCCCACATGTTGAAGTTCATCACTTTGATCTCTACAAGTTCTGAAATTTTATCTTCTTTGAACCCACAATCATGTGCTTGGCTGTAGTATGTGTTTTTGACCCCAAGCATGAGTGTATAACTGCTGGACATGCATTTTTATGTACCTCAAACCTTCCTAAAATAACCATGCTCAAAATCTGCCCCTTCCTTTTGTCAACATATCCCCATAGCAATGTGGAATCATAAAAAAGCAATCTGAAAATGTACGGACCAGCAAGCATTAGCATCCCCATAAAATGTTTTTTTGTCATATTCTTTCCATACATCATCAACCTCTTGACCTCTTTCCTCTTCCTCATGAATATGTTCAAAACTTTGCCCCATACTATACTCAAAACTGCTATCCGGAAGTAGCTCATAAGGTAGCACATCAAATACATGAACATACTCAAAATAGCTTGTAGCTTACCTTCTTTGGTGTACCCATATGACCATGCACAACTGCATACAAGTGTGACCAGCCACTCTTCATTATTGGGAGCAATGCCCCCAAGTCTCAACACCTCAAAACAATCCTCAAATGTGTTAGCAACTTGAAGACCCTTCTTCCACATATTTATCCTTGTTTGTGGGGCAGCTAGCAATGAAAAAATCAGACTGGAAATGAATATTACAGCAGTGTTATATTGCATACTCATTATCATTAGGATCTTCAAAATGTGTGCCAACATATATTCCATCATGATCCAACCAAAAACTGAATTTTCTTGCTTGGGGCAGCAAGATACCTCCTTGTAGGACCCATACATGAAGGAAAGACAAGAATACCTTTTATCTTTTAATCCCATGAAGCAATATGAGCATGATGACATCCCAAAGTTCCTCTACTCTTATGCTTACAAGGAAAGGAGAAAACTGAAATACATTGCTTGCATTCATGAACACCATCATAAGAAGACCAAGAAATGTTGTGCCAATGAATTTCCTTTATGAGAGGGAGCAAAACATATGGAGTCATATGATTAGAGTTGTTTATCATACCTTCATGCCTTCTATTGACGGATTTCTCATACAGACCAGCCAGCTTATTGTTATGGTTTCCTTCATTGGGAAGAGTGTTAATCACTCTTTCTTCTTTGCCATCATGTTCCTTATGCACCCAAGTGTTAAGAGCAAAAATACCAACAAGAGTGTGACCAATATACCTCATGTTGCAAATCATATCCATCTTTCTATCATGCCCATAACCATACCCATCAAAGCTCAACATGGAAGGAGAAATTAAATGTGAAACAACATACCTTGGGCTGCTCCCAACTTCTCCAAAACTCAAAATTTCTGAGTTTGGTGCAACACTCTTTTCTTCATCATTTGCTTCACCCAAAAGCCCTTTTTCTTCCTTACAAGTGTTCATGCTTGGTGGGTAATGACTTGGAGCCTTTATGAGACTCATGCTTTCTTCTTGTCCTTCAAATGACTCACGGTGGGGTTGAACAATTTCCCTCAAATCTGATTTTTCCTTCATATGTTCCCTTGCCATCATTTCCCTTTCATCATGCATGTTGGTGTCCCCGGTTTTCATCCCAAAATCAGACTACTCTATCCGAAAAAAAATTCGTACTTTTAAAATAATGGGTTGTTTTGTGTTTTTATTGCACGAAAGTTCTTGTATTGCGTCAAGATATTCCCAAAGAGCCATATTAGTCTTTTTCGCCAAATACCCGGATGCCCAAAATTTTATATTACATGCCGGGATTTGTCTGCAAGAAATTTGTATTTAATTATTTTGAGCCTCGTTTGAGGCAATTTGCGCTCCGTTTTAACCCTGTTGTGATCGAACATATCATCATTTCTATGTACCAGAAGGGTTTTAACTAGGAATAAGTTTTGGGCTTTATTTGTGACTTTTGGCAATTTTTCGTGTTTTTGTGTTTTCCCGTTTCGTTTTCTGTGAAATTTCTCTAGATCAATTCCTTTGCCGGGTTAGCCCGATTCTTGGCCTGGAGTATTCGGAGATCACATACGCACATTGTACCAGAAGGAAGTCGCCATCGGAGGTCCGGTTCACTGGGAAAAGGTGAAGTTGTGCACTAAAAAGCCCCTGTGGGGTTGGGCGCATTTTTGGAAAACAAAGGATTTAAGTGGATCATGGAAAAAATAGAAGCAGCAGGTAGGTGGGATTTTATTGCCTGCCTTGCAGGTACTTTTTCCCATGATGGAAAAGTCACTTAAGTTGTAGTGGGAAAATTAGAGGCAACAGGCAGGTGGGAATTTATTGCCTGCCTTGCAGGGTAAAAATTCTCATGGTGAAATAAAAGAAAAGTGACTTAAGTGAAATCATGGGATTTTATTGCCTGCCTTGCAGGGTAAATAATCTCATTGTCAAAGTCAAATCACTTAAGTGGATCATGGGATTTTTGGGGCTGCCTTGCAGGGTAAAAATTCCCATTGCCATAAATTCTTAAAAATAGAATTCTTTTTGCCCAAAAAGTGCAACCCCTTTAAGGAGAACATGGCAGCCTTTAAAGTGATTTAATTAATTAATTCTTCTCCTAAAATTGGCACCCAAGTATGGAGAAAAGTCAACAAAGCAAAGGGGAATAAATTAATTGGAAATAGATGGTCTAAATTAATTAAATTTAATTTATTTAAAGGCTGCCCCCTTCATGACAAAAAGTGCGCCCCTTTTGGTATATATTTAATGCTTTTTGAAGCATTAATTGATTAAATTAAATTCTATTTTCAGTGGCTATGGTCAAAGCACACTGTGAAGCTTAAGTGAAGTGAAGAGTGGATGATTAAATTGATTAAATTTAATTTAATGGATGGTTGTCCTTAATCATGCAATTTTAGCACACCAGTTAAAGAAAAAAATGATTTTTAATTAATTAATTGCCGAGAATAGGAAGGGCAATTATTAATTATAAAATTATGAGGGTTATATAAGCATGGGTTGCCATAAGAGTGAATTAATTAATTCACGGTCAAGAAGTGCAGCCCGGAGGAAACGTGCGCCCCATTTAAGGAGTTTTGCTCGATAAAAAGTGAAATCAAGGCTAGAAAGCACAACGGAGTCATGCATCCCTTCCAAATTTGTAGACATAGGAGACACAGATCTAGGTCGAACCTCTTTCCGAATTGATTGATAGATCCAGAGCAGAAAAGACTTCACTCATGCGTGCGGTTAAAAGCAGTGGAATTATTCGAGCTTCAGCCTTTCCATACACAACCCAGTTGCCAGAGTTTGTTATAGAGTGCACTAGATCTTACAATCCTTCATCCAGATCGGTGCAAGACGCTACGAGGAAAACAATAATTCAGCTAGACGCAGAGTTCATCAATTATTGTTTGAAGATTCCAGTGTGAAAGGTGGTGACTTCCATTAGCCTTCAAGATGCCGGCAGCAGGTGGGATAAACATAGAGTTGATTGCATGAGCATAATGAACAGCAGATACATGAAGAAGCCCATATCTCCTTCTAAGTTCCCAAGAACTCTTCCACGGTCCAATTTGGTGTAGGAGGTCGATGATATTGTCAAATTGTTATGCAGGATTAATGGCGAGGCGAATGCTTACACTTTCCGTACATGGATGTATGCTTTCATCAGGACCATTGAAGTCAACAAGGTTGATTCCATAATCAATTGGTCGGAAATTATTAGCGACAACATTGGTGAGCAACTCCGGAACGTGAAGCGTACTTTCAGCTTCAAAATGACTTCCTACTTGGTGTACGCTGCAGCTTCACAAGGCATCTTCTCCAAGCTGGATAGATGTGGCGTTCTTTCTAAGGACCCCATTTTCGAGTGCTACCCACAACTTACTGTACCTATGTGCGAGAAGGATTTCAAAGTGGTCAATGATGGATTCTTCTACGATTTCATTTGCAGGCTAGACAAGGACCTAAAGGCCAACAGGGTAAGCAAAGAAGCATGGGAAGTCAGTATCCAGGATTGGCAGTCTATTCATTCAGTTTGCAGATTTCACATACCTCAGGGTTACGGGATTTTCTAGAGAACCAATAAAGATGCCCAGATATCCGAATGATAGATGGATCGCCATGGAGCTGAGCAGGCAACTTGTGGAGATACACGACCTTCAGTCGAAACGGCACAAGTCTACGGGCTTCTTCCCGATCACTGTCGGACATTATAGCTGCCAGAGCATTCATAGAGCTTGAGGGATGGAGACGCAGATGTTATCCGAGTATGAGCAAGAGTTCTTCATGGCACGGCTGAACTTCGATCCATTTGGAGTAGCCGGGAAGACGATCTCCCAGGAGTACGCACATGTGCCTTCATTAGAGGATTTTTGGATGAAGTGCAAAAGTGAGTACGAGGTTAGAAAGAGGGATTTCAACAGGCTATCAGCAAAGCAAGTGTTCGACTTTGGACTAGCGCGGATACCTGCAGATCTTAAAGATGATGGGAATGTGTTACTCGACACTTACCATCAAATGGGAGGAGATAGAGCCGTACTTCAGGATAACGTAGGAGGTTGCAACACGATTGAAGAAAGGTCTGGGTCTTGTTTTGGTGAATACTTCAAATTGGTTGCTAACGAAGGGATATTTCCTTAATGAAGCATTGATGAATCAAATCACGGGCAACTTTGGCGCAGGAGATTCCCTCAAGCGGAAGCACGAAGGAAAAAGCAGCAAAAGGTCCGAGAAGTTGAAAGTACACAGAAGATCTCAATCAAAGGAGAAGATCACTTCTACGACCATGACTTTAGTTCCAGCTTCTCCAACATCTACTACTTCACCAAATGTTGCACCTTAGCAGGACACTTCCATGCCTCTACTGAATCTCGCAACATTCATCTTATCTCCTCAGCCACTCCGTTCATCACCTCTTCCAGAAGAGACGTTGAAGCTACAGATGGCGGAGTTCGAAAGAGCTTTGTCCTTGGATGATTCAGAAGATGGCAGCCATAACACTGTAGCACTTTCTGATGGAGAGGAAACAGAGCGGAGATAGTAGTGCACTCAGCGACTTCTCATTCTCCGAGAAGTAACTTCTCAGAATGGTTGGCTTCGCAGTTGGTTCCAGAAGCGAGAGTGGAGATGAACTTGGAAGAACACGACTTGCAACTACTCCAGTCTAGGCGGGAAAGACAGAAGGCCTAAAGTTGCTAAGGTAACTTCAAGGTTGATCATCGAGGAGTCGGGCAGAAGTTTGCTAAGATGTCAATTCCGGGAAGGAAAGGAGGATGAGCTCACGGTAGAAGATGTAGCAAGAATTAAAGTACCCTCGGTCAAGCTACCACGAAGGATTGATCAAGCAGGATACACGGACATTGATAGATGCTCTATTCTTTAGGCTTGAGCAGAGAAAAGGCGGAGAAAGACAAGCTTCGAGCGTATATCTCGGTTGTGCGAGATCATAGGCAAGGTTGTTAAACCTTCCATTCAGCCCATTTCAGAGCATGTGAGTGATCATCTTGTGCAGGAAATGGAGGATGCAAGCAATCAGGTGAAAGCTATTGACGAACCGAAGAACTCGATTATTATTCGAAGCTTCGTCGCATGACTTGAGAGGTGCCACCGCCAAAGGTTATGGATGATGTAGCAAATCAGCTGAAGCAATTGGTTACGAGCATAGTGGACATGAACACAGTTGCTGAGAGTAACCTAAGTACTTTGGCCGAGATCAACAAACTGTCGGGAGATGTATTGGTTGCAGTGCAGAGCAGATTATGCACGGATGGATCAGTTGAGAAGGGGAAGCGGTTTAGAATTTGCAGGTATCTTTCCGTGTGGAGATCTGCAAAGTTTCTTGAAGAAGAGGATGCACTTGAGAGTAGGACATCATCCTTACCAGACAGTATCATTTCTTTCACTGAGGAGAAAGTGGTCGGGAATGTTACTTCATACGTGCGGATCGTTCCTAGCAAAGTACCTAATTCCCTGGAAGGGTCTCTTCTGATGGTATAAAAGAGAATTGATTAAACTACTAAGCCTTTCACAATGAATTCTATTAGCAGACTGGTGGCGCTACAGGCAGATATTGTGAGGTTCGGGCCGAGCTTGGAAGATGTGGAAGCGTGCATCAAAGTGTTGAATGAAGGATTGCTTAGATTCGGGACGAGAAGGAAGCAGTGGCTAAGACAAATGGAAAGATGTTGAATCACATGTTTGACAAGTACATCCGATATCAAAACAAAAAGAAGACATAAATGTTACATCTGGCTTGACTTCTTCTATTCTTCCTTCTTCTATTTTCCACGTTCCCGGATGAAATTGTAAGACTTTTGAGTTATTGGTTTTGAAACCATTACTTAAAGTCATGTGGAACAATCCTATTAGTTAAGTGATACATGTGTCACTTAAGGAGGAATTAGTGGAGGATGATTGCCAAATGTCATCTTTACTTGTTGTTTATGTTTCAGTTCAGTTAGATTTCCCATTTGTACTTTCCCTCCTACATTCTATAAGTAGGAGAAGAACCTTCGGGTTAATGATCAGAATTTGTAAGCAACAACCTTGTGTTCCAGACTTTGTGCTGAAACTTTTGAGAGCCACTTGAAGCAAAGGAATATACAGGAGCAGATTTCTGGAGAACTTTGTGTCACGGTGTATTGTGTTTCTTGCTTTTTATCTTAGATCTTTTAGTAAACTTTGTGTTATTTCAAATCTAGATCTAGAGCTACCTTTGCTTAGAATTTTGTGTTTATATCTATTGGTTTCTTCTATGTGCATGCAATCAACTCTGTTATCTATTGATTGGGATGCACATCTTCTTCATTTCTTCTCTGTGTTGATATGATAATTTTTCCTTCTTCTATAAATATTTCCTTTCTTTAAACAACTGCTTACTTGTTGCAGAATTGTTCAGTTATGGTTCATGAACTGAGTAGTTAAAGTAAAACCCCATTTAGATATTAGCATACTTTAATTGACAAATCTGACACGGGAGCCTCACCGGTAAATGAAGGAGATTTATCTCATGACTGCCTAGGTTTTGTGCTATGCAGAAAATCTAGCCAACACATGTGCTTGTTACCAATGTCCTTTTCATGCTCTTCAAAAAAATCTGATTTCTCCTTGCAACCACTCAACTCCATGCAATCATTAGATGTCAACAATTCATCATCAAAAACAAAAGAGCTCATACCTTGGATACATGTCTTCACTTTGCTTGAGCATTGATCCACAACTCTTTTTGCTAAGGTGTGAGCAATACATTGTTTTTCTTGTCCCAAACCTTCCACAAGTATGGATAGCAATGGTTGTGGAGGATCCTCATATTCATTCAACATTAGGGACATTATAGTTTGCATTGCCACCATTATATTTTGTGAATGATCCTCATGTAGGACAGCAAAGAAAACTTCAAACATGTGGAAAATGAGATCATCACAATCAAGATCTAACATTGGTATGCAAGATCTTACCTTAGCCATGTTTTCCAAGATCTTAACCCTCTTATCAAAGTGAGGGTTTGTGGTGTCCCAAAGCTTTTGAAAGCTTCCCATCATGAGCTCATAGATCTCCTCCATGGTAGTGTCATCATATGGCAAGCTTGGGGTTGTTATCCTTATGACCTCGCTAATGCAAGTGATGACCAAGAGCCTCATCATGCCTCAATAGATCGGATCTAGCCAAATGGGTCACCAAAGGGTCCATTGCTGCAGACATAGAGCCATAATCTGATTGCTCTATCAAAGATAAACAACTTGCCGCTTCTTCAAGAGTGTTGAGCAACACACTCTTCTCATGAGGAGTAAATTCGAGCCATCTCCCAAGCCTATAGAGTTTGGCCTTCACATCTCCATTACTTGTTAAATCCATGATTCATAGGCAATATCAAACCTCACAGGTGCAGAAGAACATGCTTTGATCTTTGCTATAATGTCCCCTTTTGGGACAAGTTAGAAAATGGAGAGATACTTGTCAAAGATTAGGCAAAGAATGGATAAACCCTTTTGTATCAACCTAAAATATCCCAATGTCAGATATTTCTAACCCAAATGGGGTTGAAACTAGCCAAGGTGGTGAGATAGATTGGAAGAAAACAATTAGAATTCAAACACATTCAAAACTACTGTAATTTTCAAAAATTCATAACTTTGGCTAGAGAAGTCCAAATGAGCTGAAACTTTGGATCTTGGGCCACAAAAATATGAAGAATAACATTCCAAAATCAAATTTCGCACAGCCAACACGAAACCCTAATTTTGCCCTAAAAGTAGGTCGCCCAACACATTTAGGGCATCAAATCAACTCCAAAAATTATGAAATTACTTTCTCCTTATTCCTCCTAATTTCTACAACCAAATCCAATATTAAACTAATCCCAAACTGCAGATCTGAAATAAATATTAATTAATAACAACCAAATAGCTTGCAGACAACTGAAATCTTCTAAAATTCATAACTCATTCAATACTCCATATTTTTGCATGAAATAAAGTGCATAATAAACTAGAAATTAAGAGTTTTCTAATGCACTATAGATCTGAATTTTCTAAACATTAAAACCCCCTCAAAACAACCCCCAAAATCTGAAACCAAGTCGTTAGGGTTAGAATAAATTATATAAATAAATTTCAGCTCACTTCTAGCCTTCCAACACACCCAAAATATCAGCCCTTGCTCAAAAATAATTAATCACCCACAACAAATTATAGATCTAGCACATATGACATTAAATCATGATAAAATAAACCCCAATCCAAGTCGTTATGGCTAAATAAATTGCAGTAGCAACAGCACTCATAAAAAGAGTCCAAACTCTTCAAGGATTACTTCAAAATGAGCAACAAACATGCAGATTTCTCCCACAAATAAATGTGTCACACTCTATATCAAGTCGCCAAGCTTAGGAGGGTTTAATCATGCACAAATATATTCAAAACCAGCAGCAATGAATTTGCAAATAAGATCTTCAACAAT
This sequence comes from Taxus wallichiana var. yunnanensis, assembly GCA_018340775.1. Lineage (NCBI taxonomy): Eukaryota > Viridiplantae > Streptophyta > Pinopsida > Cupressales > Taxaceae > Taxus > Taxus wallichiana. The sequence goes on along the minus strand of CM031236.1, from coordinate 474,025,119 downwards.
GGAAGAGAGAGCAATTAGCAACATAGGGCATACATCCCTTTTCTCCAAGCATGGAGTAAATTCAAAAGTTCAATCAACATAACCCACTAAAAGAAATACGACCTCCTTTTATAGAGTTAAGGGGTGCAACATTCAAAAAGACCGACCTTTCCCTTTTGGAGGGAAAACATAAACTCTTATTATAATAAAGTCTCTAATAAACTAAGACTATGTGCACTTTATTATTTTTAATTAAATAATAAAAGCAACTATCCTATGTGCACATTTAAACTAACTTAGAGAGCCCTCCTTGTAGCGCAAGGCATGCCAAGGGGTTACAAAATAGACAACAGACATCTTAGGACCATCTTCACACTCAATCCTCAAACCCATGAGAAGAGAGAATGGGTCGAGGGTCTTCAAGATTTCAATTTCAACAATGTCCCAAGAAGGGGACATTACATAGACTCGCGAATGGACGAATTTTAGGTCAAACTCAATGAATATTGGCCAATATTCGCCGAATATTCTCAACAAATACTGCGAATATTCGCTCACTGACGAAATGGCAAGTTTTATTGGCGAATATTCACCTAGGTAAATTTTTGGCAAATACTCACCGACTCGGCAAGTACTTGCCAAATAGGCAAACTATGGTTGTGACCCACCGAATGTTGTGTTTCAACCTCCGAAATGACTTCTTCTTTCTTTGGTAAGAACCTAGGTCGTCAATCCATGTTTTCTCTCCAAGTTCCCTTTCAATCATGTGTCCATTGTAGATTGGCCTCAAATGTTAGCTTCCAACCCTACAAGTTGGGAAGATCGATGCTTTGATACCACTGCAATGCCCCTTTTCTGGGTTGAAACTAAAAAACCAAAGAACTTGCACAATCCAAACGGTAAATTGAAGTAAACTGAAATTAAATTGAAACCCTAGCACCAGGCTGTAAATATATTTATTTTATGATAGAAATCAGCCACAAACTTGTTGGAAATAATTTAGAAACCCTTCAAAATAATATTCTTCAAATCTGGAAATGATTGCAAGAGAAAACAACGAAAAATATATCTTTTTACCAATTTAATATCAACTGGAAATTAATTAATCAACAAAAGAGTGAATACCCTTACAAATATGGCTGGAAATGAAGGTTTCCAAGCCCCAAAATGAAGTACAAATGAAGATTCCAGCTACTAAAAATAGGAGAAACACAATGATGGCTGAATTTGAAGTTGTCGTGCCCTAGAAGACCCCAAACTCCACCTTAGGGAAAGTCACCACCCTTGGGAAGGGTTGGAAATGCCTTCAAAACTGAATACAAACTCCTTATGTGATCACCTCTTTACAAGTTTGAGGGGTTTCGTCCTCAAACCAGCCCACTATTGAGAGGTTTCGTTCTCAATAGGTCTTCCAAGAGGGTTTTCGTCTTCATAGATAAGGGAGAAAGCAAGCGTGCTCCCAACTCCAAGAGAATAAATTCCAAAAGCAGCATAACCTATTCCAAGCCAAGCAACCCCTTTAAATAGCTAGAGGTGGTGCCAAAAACCAATTAGAATCTTCTAAAGAAGACCGACCTCCTTAGGGACATAATAGTTCTTTTTCTTCTATTTTTCATTTGGCTTTTCTCCTTTACCTAGCTGACTTGACTATACTTAGAAAATTACTAAAAAGAATGCAAAGCTCACAAAAACAACTGAAAAACATGACATTAACTTCCTTGCTCATTCCCTTTTTGCCCACAGGAAGTGGAATGGGCTCACGGTCGTCAAAGAGAACTAGCATTGAGAATGGTACATTACAACAATTCATGTCAAAGATCGTTCTACAACCTCAAGGAGTTTTCTCCTTCAACCAAAGTCACTTTGGTCTCTACCAAACAATGACGCAAACTCATCTTCCATGTGCAAAAGTTTATGCTCCTCATGATTTGTCCAAGCACTTGTGCAAGAGAGAAGCAAGAAAGCACTAGAAGTGCGCACTATGCAATCATCATCGCAGCAACAACTCAACGAGTTATCAAGCAACATGGAGAAGTCTTCGCATAACCGATAGGCCTTCCAACACACTAAGTAATTAAGCACAACATTGATTTGGTTCCTAGATCCCCTCTTCTAAACATTCCACTATATCGCAAGTCAAAGTGGGAGGATGAAGTCGGGCACCAAATACAAGAGTTTCTTGACCAAGGCAAGATTGTGCCTAGCTCTTCTTCTACAAAACCTTGTTGCCTTGTTATGGCCATGTCGTGCTTCCTCCCACTACACCGCACATCTCTCCCATGCAACCATCGCTAATCATGTGGAGTTCCCCTGGGTAGCTCCTCGACTCTCCCCTTTCCTTAACCCTCCCTGAGCAATTCACCCCCGGCTATGTCCCCTTCTACCCGACAATGCAGGTAGGATCAATTACAAAAAGGCAAAACGTGAACAACATGATGAAAGGCTACCCAGTATCATCGAAGAACTACTTCATAGGCTGGAAATTGTCGAATCCTCTAACAGGGCTCTTCGAACGGAGGTTTTCGAGCTCACTTCATGATTAGAGAAGGCGGAAGTAGACAATATCTCCCTTCGGAGATCACTGACAAATCCTACATCCCACCCTCTCCACAGCGTTAATGACCAGCTGCAAGCGGAGATTTTGGACCTCAAACACAAGCGACAAGTTCAAAACCCAATAGGAAAATCTCAAACAACAAACAGATTCGTGGGCCCAAGTAGTTAAAGGTAAAAGTACTGCTCCTCCTCGGTGTTAGTTGAAGAAGTTGTGCAAGCAAAACTATTAGAAGAACAAACTAGGCGTGCTAGGGAACTCAATCTCAAAGTGAGAGGGCTGCCTACACCTCCCCTTCTTCAGACCTGATGGCCTTAGGCTCCGACTTTCTCACAGATAAATTGCAGCTTCCCGATGTGCAACTAGACAGAGCCTGGCTTGGATCGGACTCAACGTTGTTTCTTCGTTTTAAATCAGCGGAAGATAGACTCCGAGCACTCAGAGCCAAACGCAAGCTATTCTCCCTTCCTAATAAGATCTTCCTTGACGAAGACCTCACTAGAGCACAGGTGGCTGAACTCAAACAATCTCGGGAAGCGGTGATGGCAGCTAGAAAGGCAGGCAAGTGGGCTGTTATTCGCAACCTCAAACTTGTTATCCGTGACACCTTCCCCCAACTGGTCTCCCGGATCCGGTTCCAAATGACGGTTTTACTCGGGAGGGGCAGCAACACAGAACATCTTCATCGCAAGTTGGAACGGTAACAAATTATTCTGGTCTTCTCGGGTGTGCTATATGATGCCCTGGGCTCATCAAACATCCTTTTTGTCACTGAGACTCATGAGAGTCTTGTTCGTCCCCTACCAAAAATCAAGGGGTTTCACTAGCTTTCGGTTTGTAGGCAGGAGACTAGAAGTTCGGGAGGTGTCAGAGGTTCTGGCGGAGTTGCTTGCCTGATTAGAGATACTTTCCAAAACAACATTTCGGCAATCAAGCTACGGACGAATTTTCCCACTTCCTCCAGGTTAGACTCAATCGGTCCTCATCCCACCTCGAGACTTCTTCTTTCCAGTCAGTTACTTCCCCCCCGCCTCCTCCACATATGCCATTCATAATGGCCCTGACGGGGACCCCTTCTTCAACCTCTACACAAGTATTTCTCAGTTTTTGCTATGGGAGAGGTCATTCTTTTGGGGGATTTCAATGCAAGGACCAGAAACGTCTAGGTCCCTTCCCACGAAAGGACCAGTGATGTGTTTTGTACTTCCGAGGTTGATCCTGACTCTATTGGTGTTGGCTAGATTTTCTGCACAGCTGAAAACCTAGGCAGTCATGAGATAAATCTCCTTCATTTACCGGTGAGGCTCCCATGTTAGATTTTGTCAATTATATTTGATAATATCCATCTCGTTGGTTTTACTTTAATCTGCGTAGCTCATGAACCATAGCTAGGCAATTTTCAAGCAAGTAAGCAATTGTAAGCAATATGTGCAAGAAAGGGAAATAATTAAATACGAGAAGAAGGAAAGGAGATGTGCAACCTAACCAATAGTTGACAGAGTTGGTCACATGCACATAGACGAAACAAATAGATCTTGAAATGCAAAATTTAAAGCAAAAAAGGTTTCAAATCCAAATCTAAGATAACACAAAGTTTATGCAAAGATCTAAAAAGAAATAAGAAACAAATGCAACGTTGACACAAAGTTCTTCGGAAATTCGCCTCCTCTCTATTCCTCAGCTTTCAAAAAGCTATCAAAGGTTTCAGCTCAAGTCTAGAACACAAGAATGTTGATTACAAATTCTCCTCCTTTAACCCATAGGCTCTTCCTCTATTTATAGTGTATGGAGGGGAAATTACAAATAAGAAACTATAATTGAACTGGCACATGTGGAAGTTGTAAAGGAAACAACTGGCAATCTTCCTCCTGGAATTCCTCTTTGCATGACATGCATGATTTATAACTGAAAAATAAAACCTTCTATTTTGCATGTCTGCCACCTATTTCCAAGTAATTGACTTCTTCAAGTAACGGCTTTTAAACCAATCACTTAAGTTTTATAATTTAATTGATTGCTCAATTACTTTGTCGGAGAAAATAAAAGAAAGAGGAAAAGAAATAAGAAGAAAGTTGCAACCCTCCCAATCTTGTTCTTCTTCCATATTCTGCATGCGGTTGACTCTTTTGCCTTTGATTCTCACCAAACTGGATCTCGAAAGCGATTGATCGTGATTTGTTTGCATGGATATTGCCTTTGACCTGTCTTCCCTTCTATCCTTGAAGCTTTTGCAGTTCTTATCCAATACATGAACCAAAGGTCTGATGTTTCAGTAAATAATTCGAGACAAAACTCATCATTTTTTATTTTTAATTGCATATAAGCAATTTTAAATTCAAAAGCACTCTAGGTGAATGCAAATACAAGTAAATTCAATGAAGGCTTCAACTGGAAGATTGGGAGCACATGCACAAGATCCTAGAAGGAATTTTCCATGCACTGACTTCTACACGGCTGCATTAGAAACAAGAGGATGAATTTTTGCCGGAAGCCTTTGCAATTATGAGATCTGGATCTGTCAATTAAATCGGTGATAAGTTCAAGGCCTATGTCTGTATCATTGACTTCAGCAAATCTAGAAGCTATGCATGATTCTGCTGATCCTTTTCTTTCATCATGCTTCATCATGGCTGGAACAATCTTTGTCTGAGCTCTTTTTCTTTTAATTCTGTCGGAATCCCTTGCAATTGGATCAATTTGTGCAGATCTGACAACTTCTTCAGATTCAGAAGATATATTCAATGTACCTGACATTGATTTGAGCACCTGTGATGAATACCTGGGCACATATACCAACATGCAAACACTCAAAATGAGAAAAATTAGGCTATTCCAACCCTAGGTGCCAAAACTGGAACCTTCTCGGCAGTGGAAAATATTTATTTATGCAACATCCTCTTTTTGGCGCCAAAACTTGTCTCAGGCTGCAATCTTCATCAAAAATAAACAAGTGTTTCTCCTTTATGGCATCCCATGCTTATATAACCTCCAACATGTTATTTTTAATAATTGCCTCTTCCTATTTCTGGCAATTTAATTAATTAATAGCCATGTTTATTCATCCAATTTGGGCGCCCAAGTCTGCATGCTGCTGGTTGCTTTTTAAATAATTTATTTTATTTATTTTTAGCATGCATCCTTGACTTCTCTTTAGCTCATCCTTTTGCATTGACTTTCCTTCTATTTATGGCGCCAAAATTGAGTGAATAAATCATTAATAAATATTATTAAATGCATTGTTATTCACCCAAGGTGGGTTGCACTTTTTGGCAAGAGGAATTGCTAAAAATAAGTCGTCAACTTGATGTGAATTTCCACCCTGAACTGCAGCTCCAAAAATCCCCTCTTCCACTTAAGTTATTTGACTTTCATAATGGGAATTTTTACCTGCAAGGTAGGTAAGAAATTCCCGCCTACCTGCCACTGCCAAAATTCCCACTGGCAAATTAAAACATCTCCCAAAAAGTGCAACATGCATGGGTGAATAAACCTCTTTGGTGGGAAAAATTAGCCTGCTAGGCAAGCAGAAAATTCCCATCGGTGCTTTAAGTGATTTTTCTTTATTTTATAATGGAAATTTTTACCCTACAAGGCAAGTAAGAAATTCCCGCTTTGCCTTCCGCTTCTAATATTCCCATTGCAGCTTAAGTGACTTTGACTTCATGGGAAAAAGTACCTGCAAGGCAGGTAAGAAATTCCCGTCTGCCTGCCACTACCAATATTCCCATTGCAGCTTAAACCCATTCATTCCAAAAAGTGCGACTTGCCTAGGAGAGGCTTTTTGTGCTTGACTTCATCTTTTTTGGTCAAAAGTTTGCTTTCTGAGGCTGATTCCTTCTAGTGTAACGCCGTAAATGATCTCCAGATGCTCCAAGCAAATAAACAGACTATACAGGACAAAGAATGGACCCAGGGGAATTAAACAAAAAGACCACGGGAAAACTGGAAAAAAACACAAAAGAAATAAATAAAAACGAAAAACGCGTTGTAAGTCATAGACAAAGTTTTGAATTCATTCCTGGTGAAAATCCTATTGAAATGTGTGATCTTTGGGATGCAAAACTTCAACCGAGCACAACTTACTTCAACGGGCTTTATTTATTTAATAAATAATTAAATAAAAATTTCTCGAAGACAAAACTTGGCGGAGAGATAAAATGAGTTTCAATATATGGGTATTTGTCGAAATTGGCTCATATGGCTCACTAGGAATATCTTAACATAATACAGACATCTTCTGGCAATAAAAACACAAAAAGACCCGTTATTTTAAAAGAACGAATTTTTTTTAAATGGGTAGTCTTAGATTTCAGGGTGAAATCTGGGACACCAATCGGTCTCCGTGAGGGTGTTAGAGGACTTGGTGGGACCCTTGACTTCCTATGGCCGACATCTTTTACAGTTGGGTGAGTCTCACAGGCTGGTGATTTTGAATGGTATTCTATGCTTCCCTGACTCTAGCTTCTTCACCTGTACACCTCACTGTGGAGGGGCTAGTGTTGTGGACTACATTCTTTCTTCCTCTAACCTGATTCCTCTCATTCATCACCTTTCCATCTCCCTGTCCCCCTTGTTGACCATGTTTCCATTTCCTTCTCCCTGCAAGTTAACCCCCGGGCTCCCTCATCTCCGATGTCCCCCACGTACTATCTTAAAATTTGGGGAAGGTGATCTTGTAACCTTCTCTTTCCACCTCCGTCGACTTCTTCCTCCTAAGCCTCAGTTCACCACACTCCTACTAGCATGAAATACAACCTCCTTTCCTCCATTATCCATGAGGCTGCCTCTCAGTCCTACCCCCATGTTACCCTCACCCCATCTCACAAAAAAACTTGTCCTATGAACCAATGGTATGATGAGGAGTGTAAAGCCCTCCACCGACAGCTTCGTCATGCTTCTATTCACGATCTCCCTTCCTTTCCCTCTCTCAAATCTGCTTATCACAACCTCCTCCGCCACATGAAACACACGCTCATTTCCCGATGGAAACGGGAGCTCTGTGAGTCTCACTTACACTCCCCTTTTTCGCTTGACTTAGATCCCAGCTCCATGTACGCCCACACCTCCACCCTTTATGATGTCCCCTGCCAGCCCCAAATTCAAGTGGTTTCCCTTCCCTCTATTTGCCACATCTTCACCCACACATATGTCAAAAAGGCCATTTCAGCTATGAATAGTAGCAGGGCAGCAGACGAAGAGGGCTTTCAAGCGGAACTTTTCAAACATGGGACTAGCATTTTGACCAGCTATTTAGTGGATCTCTTCAACTAGGTAGTTTGTACAGGATTTCCAGGTGCTTGGTCCCACCACATTATTCACCCTATCCACAAATCGGGCCCTACCTTGGATCCCAACAACTATAGAACGATCATGGTAGGTCACACATTTGCCAAGCTTTATGCTATTGTCCTCCACATGCGACTTTCGAGTTTCTGGACCAGAACCACTGCAGGGCCAGGGGACAGGCGGGGTTTCGTCCAACCTACCAGACTACAGACCACATCCTCACTCTTCGGGCCATCATTGAGGAAGCACGCCACCGTTCTTCCAAGGTGTTCTGCTGCTTTGTCGACCTTCAGAAAGCCTTCGACTCTGTCCCGCAGAAGCCCTCTTCCTGCGTCTTAGAGAGATTGGGATTTCTAAGACTCTTCTTGTTGCCATCATGCGCCTATACGAGGAGGTTTTGGGCCATCTTCGTATCTTTATCGGGGTTCTCTAACTTCATCAGGAGCACCATTGGGGTCAAACAGGGCTGCCCTCTATCACCCACTTTGTTCAGTATCTATATGGATGAGTTGGAGGATTTTCTCAGGGATCACATCCAGGAAGGTGACGAGTGTCTTCTCCACCAAGTTCTGATCTATGTTCTTCTCTTTGCAGATGATGTTGTCATTTTGGCCTCCTTCGGCTTATAGAGACAATTGGATACCTTAGCCCTCTTTTGCGACCACAGGCAGATGACAGTTAATCTTTTGCTAAAACCAAAGTCATGATCTTCAATGCCCTGAAGACTTCCGAGTTCCACTTCTTCTACAAAGGAGAGGAGCTTGAGATCACTACCTCTTATACCTACTTGGGTGTACTCTTCTCTAGACCTCGCTTTAGTCTACGACCGACACTTCAACCCCGTGTCAATAAAGGCTATGGCTCCTTGGCGATCTTGGAGAGGCAATGCTTCCGCCACCATTTCCAGGACACCCTGTCAAAACTTTTTTTGTCTGACTCTCTTGTCAGACCCACTGTTCTTTATGGCTCGGAGATTTGGGGACCTTCCTTACTCGAGTTCGACTGGGATGCGATTGAAAGAGTTTGGATCCTTTTTCTCAAATGCTTCATAAAATGCAAGGAAATTGTTCCTCACAACATTATCCTGACAGAGTTTGGCGCTCGTCCCTTTAGGTTGGAGACAATATTTAGCCTTGTTTCCCTCCTAAATCGCATTCGTAGGCTTAGTGACTCCTCTGCAGTGGTACATGATATCCTTATCTTGCATACTGCTCTTCCGTTGGCATTGTTTCAACCGACCAGTCTGGCCGTTCTCATTGTTGGTACGCAGGTGTTTCTCGATTGCTTGAGTCTATTGGCATTCAGATTGATCACCTTCCTCCGCATGCCTTCTCCTCCACCGAATGCCCCGCCCATCTCCTTCCCAATGTAAGTAGGACTCGAACAAGATCATTAGAGATGATATCTACAAGAAATTCATCCAGTATACCTGGACCAGCCCTCCTTGTGAGTTTTGGTCAAGATGGCCTTCTATGCTGCACATTTTCTTGAGATCAACAATGGTCTTATCTCTCGGCCCCAATATATCTCCCGGCATTGGACTCACACCCTCCGCATTTCACCTGATTAGTTTAAGGTTGGTTCTCATAGGCTTAGAGTTGAGAGTGATCATCACGTGGATCGCTCCGATCGGATTTTCCAGCTCTGCTCCCTCCAGGAGATCGAAACGGAAGAGCACTTCATTTTGCGTTGCCTCATCTACTATAAGATCAGAGGTAGATTCTACTGCCTGCTCGAGAGAGGGCCCGACTTTCACCGTCTTCTTCAGATATCATGATTAGAGATGCCTCGCTCTCTATCTTAAGGAGGCTCTCCAGCTTCAGGTGGAGACCCTCCAACCCCCTACTAGACAGGGGACTACGCAGCTGATCACTTCCTTTTTCACAGTGTTATCCCCTAGTAGAGGCACTAAGCGGTAGAGCGACACCACTCATGACTATCCCACTAGATTTGTTCAGATCGACGCCACCGGGCCGGACCTTCCTCCCACAGAGTGCTTCTGAGGTCCACCAGGCGCACGCGGAGAGCTCTTCCCTCCTCCAGACATCAGCACCCCGGTTCACACACAGCTTCCGGTCCTGACTCCAACACATCACCAACTTCTTCCAGTCAGTTTTGCAAGCTTGTTAAGGGGTCCTCCTCTCCTCCTTTCCTTTCTTCCTCCACCTGCTTTGACTCCGCTGCTCTCAGCAGGCTTTCTCTGGCCCTCTTCTCGCCCATTCCTCTCTTCCCCCTTTTTCCTTCTTCTCTCTCTTGGTTGTTTCTCGACCCTCTTGCTCCTCTCATTGCGTGCTTCACACATTTGTATCTTTTTCAATCCCATTGACCTACTTTGTGGTCATTTGTTGGACATTTAATAAATTTATCTTATCTTATCTTATCTTAGCTTGGGCTCGCCAACTTCTATCATAGGTTTGTTCTTGGTTTCTCACAAATAAGGTGGATTTTTGCTAGATCATGTACGCTAACATTGTATTCCTTCGAACACTGCACAACGTGTTGTTGAGGATCTCAAACAACACTTGTTCTCACAATGTCCATCACTACTCACTCCTTCAAACTTTATGTGGATGCATTCAGCATAATATTCACACAACATGAACCAACACCCCACTAAGAGACGTTTAGCGACACAATTCAGCGGTACTCCACCAATAAAAAGAGTTGTATGTTATTGTAAAAGCAAGCCAAACAATGATGCACTCGCATCTTGGGTAAGGAGACAAACACTCATTCTCATCATAAACCACTTCCACTCATGCAGATGCAAAGCAAGTTAGAGAATGTACACTACATAAAGTAGATGCCTCATAGCGAATCCATCTAGTTATAAAGCAAAAAAAGGAAAAGGATAACAAGGCAGAAAATTGCCTTAGTCGACCATCATTCACACACTCTTCACAATGTTGGACAATAGACATAACTTTGCAGATCACGTATCTCTCACGCATCTAACAATGACATCGCAAGCGCCTATACCACTCTTTCGCAAGGTGAGCAAGTTCTACTTGTATGACAAGATTCTCTACAATCTTGGACATCTATTTGTACCTGATGGTGCACCTCCCCAAAGACACATTGAGGAGGCACACTACACAAAGACATTAGGGAACTTTGGCTTGCCAAGACGCTTACTACATTACAAGAGCACTTCTACTAGCCACACATGCACACAAATGTTGAGTTCCACATCAAGTCTTGCATTCTATGTTGCATTGCAAATCCCATGAATAGGAAGCTATCCAGACCATGGAAATTCATCGGCATGGATTTCGCAACTTTCCTATGACAAAGCACCACCTTGACACTATGTTTTTTGCAGTGGATAGGTTTTCAAATATGACCAGTATGGTTGCTTGTCAGGAGGACATCACCACGTAGGGCACTCGCATGCACCTTGTTGGCTAGATTTTCTGCATAGCATAAAACCTAGGCAGTCATGAGATAAATCTCCCTCATTTACCGGTGAGGCTCCCGTGTCAGATTTGTCAATTAAAATATGCTAGTATCTATATGGGGTTTTACTTTAACTGTTCAGCTCATGAACCATAGTTGTACAGTTCTGCAGCAAGTAAGCAGTTGTTTAAAGAAAGGAAATATTTATAGAAGAAGGGAATTATATAAACACAGAGAATAAATGGGGAAGATGTGCATCCTAATCAATAGATAACAGAGTTGATTGCATGCACATAGAAGAAACCAATAGATATCAACACAGAATTATAAGTAAAGGCAGCTCTAGATCTAGATCTAAAATAACACAAAGTTTATTCAAAGATCTAAGATAGAAAGCTAGAAACAAAATACACCGTGACACAAAGTTCTCTAGAAATCTGCTCATGTATATTCCTTTGCTTCAAGTGGCTCTCAAGGGTTTCAAAGACAAAGTCTCAAACACAAGAATGTTGCTTACAAATTCTCCTCATTAACCCTGGAGGTTCATCTTCTACTTATAGAATGTATAAGGAAAGTACAAATGGGAAACTCAACTCAACTAAAACATAAACAAGTAAAGATGACATTTGCAATCATCCTCCACTAACTTCTCCCGAAGTGACACATGTATCACTTAACTAACAATTGTTCCACATAACTTTAAGTAATGGTTTCAAAACCAATAACTTTAAAGTTTTACAATTTAATTCGGGAATGTGGAAAATAAAGAAGAAAGAATAGAAGCGCATCAAGCCAATGTAACATTTATGTCTTCTTTTTGTTCGATCATGATATACTTGTCGAACATGTAATTCAAAGATCTTCCCATCTCTGCTTTAGCCACCGCTTCCTTTTCTCGTCTTGAATTGCAGCAATCCTTCGCTTCAACACCTCGATACAAGCTTCCACATCCTCCAAGCTTGGCCCGAACCTCGCAATATCCACCGCAAAGCGCTACCACCGCTAATGGAATTCATCGTGAAAGGCTTAATAGCTTCATCAATTTTCCTTACCATCAAAAGAGACCCTTCCAGAAATTAGGCACTCTGCTAGAATGATCCGTATATGAAGTAACATTTCCGACCACTTCCTCAGTGAAAACAATGATATTGTCTGGTAAAGACGATGTCTTACTCTCAAGCACCCGCATCCTCTTCAAAGAAACTCTGCAGATCTTCAAACGGAAAGATACGCAAACTCCAGATCGCTTCCCCTTCTCGACCGATCCGTCCTGATAATCTACTCGCAACCAAAACTTCTCCTGCAGCCTTGTTGATTTCAGCCAAAGTACTCAGTTACTCTCAAGAATCGTGTTCATATCTACTATGCTCATCACCGTCAGCTTCAAATGACTGATCTGTTGCATCATTCATAACCTTCAGCGGGTTTGGGTACTACCTCTCCGAGTTAGACAGCGTAAGCTTTCGATTTAAATAATCGATTCTTCCATTCGTCAATAGCTTTCACCGATTGCTTGCATCTTCTATCTCCTACATAAGATGATCACTCCCCAGAAATGAAATGGGCTGAGTGGAAGATTTAGCAACCTTGGCTATGATCTCGCACAATTGAGATACTACCGCTTGAAGTTCGTCTTTCTTTGCCTTTTCTCTGTCAAGCTGCTAAGGAATAGAACATCTATCAATGTTTGTGTATCTTGCTTCAATCCTTCTGTGGTGGCTTGACCGATAGGCACTCAGTTACTGTTATGTCTTCTGCCGTGAGCTCATCCTCTTTCTTTCCTTCCGCCTGGAACTAACATCTCAACAAACTTCTGCCCCGACTCCTCGATGATCAACCCGAAAGTTACCTTAGCAACTTTAGGTTTTCTAAATTTTCCGCCTAGACCACCGGAGCAACTACAAGTCGTGTTCCTCTAAGTTCATTTCCACTCTAGCTTCTGGAACCAACTGCGAAGCCAACCATTCTAAGAAGTTACTTCTGGAGAATGAGAAGTTGAGTGCACTACTATCTCCCGCTCTATTTCCTCTCCATCAGAAACTGCTATAGTGTTATGGCTACCATCTTCTAAATCATCCAAGGACAAAGCTCTTTCGAACTCTGCCATCTGTAGCTTCAACGTCTCTTCTGGAACAGGTGCTGAACGGAGTGGCTGAGGAGAGAAGATGAATGTTGCCGGATTCAGTGGAGGCATGGAAGTGTCCTGCTGAGGTGCAACAATCGGTGAAGTACTGGATGCTAGAGAAGCCGAACTAAAGTCATAGCCGTGGAAGTGATCTTCTCCTTTGATTGAGATCTTCTATGCACTTTCATCTTCTCGGGCCTTCTGCTGCTTTCTCCTCTGTGCTTCCGCTTGAGAGAATCTCTCAGGCGAAGTTGCCGTCGTGATTTGATTCATCAATGCTTCATCAAGGCGATATCCCTTCACAAGACTGAGTTTGAAGTATTCACTGAGCAGCGCGAGAACTTTCCTCAATCGTATGGCAGCCCTACATTATCCTCAAGTGCGGCTCTATCTCCTCCCATTTGATGGTAAGTGGCGAGTAACACATTTCCATCATCTCTAAGATCCGTAGGTATCTATGTTAATCCAAAGTCATACACTTTCCGTGCCGATAGCTCCATAAAATCTTTTTTAACCTCGTACTCACTTTTGCACTTCATCCGTAAATCCTCCAATTAAGGCACATGTGTGTACTCCTAGGAGATCGTCTTCCTGGCTACTCCAAATGGATCAAAGTTCATCGTCTTTAGGAAGAACTCTTGCTCATACTTGGATAACATTTCCACTTCCATCCTCGGGCCTTATGAGTGCTCGCAGCTATAATGTCCCATGTGATCAAGAAGAAGCCCGTTGGTGTCACTCAGTTTCACCACGAAATCTGTGGATTACCCTATCCGAAAATTTTCGTACTTTTAAAATAATGGGTCATTTGTTGTTTTTATTGCACGAAAGTTCTGATTGCACCAAGATAATCCTAAAGAGCCATATTAGCCCTTTTAAGCCAAATACCCGGATGCCCAAAATTGTTTTATTATTAAAGCCGGATTTGTCGGAGAAATTTGTATTTAATTATTTTGAGCCCCGTATGAGGCTATTTGCGCTCGTTTAACTTTCTGTTTGAGCGGATATGTTATTATTCCTATGTATCGGAAAATTTTCGATTTTAACTTATTCTAAGTTTTGGGCTTTATATGTAACTTTTGGCAATTTTCGTGTTTTTGTGGTGTCCGTTTCGTTTTACGTAAAATTTCTGGAATAACTCCTTCTAGAAGCCTTTTTGATTTTTGGCTTTTGGAAGCGGTGGAAAACATACACGCACATTTTTTGCGGAGGAAGTCATCATCCGGGGAGTGCGGATCAGCACCGGAAAAAAGCGAAGTCGTGCACGGAAAGCCCTTGCGGGGATAGGCGCATTTTTGGAAAACAAAGGATTTAAGCTGCGATGGGAAAAACATAAGCCGCGAGCGGGATGGGAATTGTATACACTTTGGCAGTACTTTTCCGTGTTATAAAAGTCACTTAAGCTGCAGTGGGAAAAATAGAGGCCGCAGGCAGGTGGGAATTTATTGCCTACCTTGCAGGGTGAAAATTCCCATGATATAATAAAAGGAAAGTGACTTAAGTGAAATCATGGGATTTTAGTGCCTACCTTGCAGGGTAAAGAATCCCATTGTCAAAGTCAAATCACTTAAGTGGATCATGGGATTGTGGTGCCTGCCTTGCAGGGTAAAAAATCCCATTGTCAGAAATTCTTAAAAATAGAATTCTATTATGCAAAAAAGTGCGACCCACCTTGGGTGAATAATAATGCATTAAATAAATATTTGTTAATATTTATTCACCCAATTTGGCACCCAGGCTTGTGGAAAAGTCAACAAAAGCAAAGGGGAATAAATCAATTGGAAATAGAATTCTAAAATTAAATAAATTTAATTTATTTAATGCAGCCCCTTTGAGAAGGAATTAATACTTTTAAAGTATTAAATGATTATATTAATTCTATTTTCAGTGGCTATGGTCAAAGCACACTGTGAAGCTTAAGTGAAGTGAAGTGTGGAGGATTAAATTGGATTAATTTAATTTATTGGATGGCTGTCCTTAAACATGCTATTTTTTTAAAAGAGAAAAGCATGATTTTTAATTAATTAATTGCCTTTAATTGTTAGGGCAATTATTAATTATAAATTATGAAGGTTATATAAGCATGGGCAGCCATATGGATTTATTATTCAACACACGGGTAAAGAATTGCAGCGAGGAGAAAAAGTGCGCCCCCATTAGAGGAAGGATTTTGCACTGAGACAAAGTGCTAACAAAGCTAAAAGCTTCAGTTTGGCGCATGCTTTGGAAAAGGTTCATCTTAAATGCACTGCAATTGTTTTCCACGGTGTTAAAGGAGCTCAGTGTTGATTGAAAGGATTCATGCTCTCTTTATGTGCAAATTAGACACCAATTTTTGGGGCAGCGAGGCTTGAAAAGTGCAGATTTTTATAATTTAAATTCACTATTCATACCCCGGTGGCCATTTTTATCTGAATAAATTGCGAGAATTCATTACAGTGCTTTATAAAGAAGAGGAGCTTTTATCGATGTCCATACATTGCATATATCCTCCGAATCGAAGAATTGTCCCGAGATCTACACGGTTGAAGAATTCCGAGTCAAATAAGAAGAAAAAGACATTGAGACAAAGATAGACAAAGCTATGGCGAAGAAAGATGAAAAAGAAACCTCTTGCTAAATTGATAGACGAGATCCAGGCGGGAGAAACTTCACTCATGCGTGCGAGTTGAAAAGCGATGGAATTATTCAAGTTGCGGCTTTTCCATCCATAGCCCGATTGCCAAAGTTTGTTATGCGAGTGCGAGATCTATATCCAGATCCATATGCGAGATCCAGATCCGAGATCTCATAGTTGCAAAAGCTTACGCACAAAGCTTCATCCTCTTGTTTTGAATGCGACCCGTGAAGAAGATAGTGCGTGGAAAATTCCTTCGAAGATCCGGTGCATGTGCTCTCATCTTCCGATTGAAGCTTTCATTGAATTTTCATTCATCAGGAGTGCTTTCGAAATTTTTAATTGCTCATATGCAATTAAAAATAAGGATGATGAGTTATCTACGGCCAACCTTGCAGCGATGCATATACAGCGAAGAAGCTGCAAAAGCTTGAAGGATAAAAGAAGACAATGAAGGAAAAATTCCAGCTGAAGGAAAAATTCCAGGCTTGTTTCGAATCCGGCTTGCTTCCAATTCCAAGCTTGCTTGCAATTCACTTGTTTCGAGATCCGGCTTGCTTCCAATTCCAGCTAACTTGCAATTCCAGCTTGTTTCGAGATCCGGCCGCTTCCAATCCACTAATTCTAGCTTGTTTCGAGATCCGGTTTGAATCAGTTGCGTCGGACATGAAAAAAAAAAGACAAAGTTAGCTTTCCTCTTCCTTCTTCTTTCCTCCGACAAAGTCGACTTTCCTCTTCCTTCTTCTTTCCTTGACAAAGTAATTGAAGCGATCAATTGATTATCTGACTTAAGTGATTGGTTTAAAAGCCATTACTTGAAGAAGTCAATTACTTGGAGATAGGTGGCGGACGTGCATAATAGAAGGTTCTATTTTCGATTCTGAAATCATACATGTCACGCGAAAGAATTCGGGGAAGGAGATTGCCAGGTTTTTCTTTTAGACTTCCACATGTGTCGGTTCACTAAAGCTTCCGACTTGTAATTGCCCCTCTACATTCTATAAGTAGAGGAAGAACCTTCGGGTTAATCATCGATCGAGAATTTGTAAGAAGCGATCTTGTGTTCTAGACTTTGTCTTTGAACCCCGAGAGCCACTTGTTGCGAGAGGAATACAAAGAAGCGAGTTTAGGAGAACTTTGTGTCACGGCGTCTTGTGTTTTCTTGCTTTAAATCTTAGATCTTTAAAGTAAACTTTGTGTTATTTTAGATCTAGATCTAGAAGTGCCTTTGCTTTATAATTACGTGTGTTCAATCTATTTGAGTTTCTTATGTGCATGTGATTAGCTCTGCTGATCTACTAATTGGATGCACATCTTCCTTATTTCTTCTCTGTAATTCCTTGACTTTCTTCTTCTTTCATTTTCCTTTCTTAAGCAGTTTCTTACTTACTGCTGCAAAAACTTCTTAGTTATGGTTCATGAACTAAGTTGTTAAAGTAAAACCCACGATAGATAGAAACACATTTTTATTGACAAATCGACACGGGAGCCTCACCGGTTAAATGAGGAGATTTATCTCATGATTGCCTAGGTTTGATCTTGTCGAGAAAATCTAGCCAACGATTTTAGCGACTCATTTGAGAACAACTATCTTTGAGATCAAGCTTATCTATTGAAGATTAGAGTGTTTTCCATACAAATCTCAACTTTGGTGACGTCCATTCACCCGATCCGTGAAGGCGCGAGGAAGGAGCGATCATTTCTTCCATTGCGGGAGCAATTCAATTTCAATCATCCTCCTCGAGTTTAAAGCCGCGAGATCTAGTCTTTCACCGGGAAGAAGAGTGCACACCCATCCAGATCCGGATCATCTTGACATAATCCGGCGGCTGGAATTATTCATCAAGTCTACTCTTGGAGTCTGCCCGTTCATCATCTTTGAGGAGAACCGTGTTCAAGCTTGCCTAACATGGCGCACCAAATGTTGTTCCATGGGGTGCGGTTTGGACCTCTCGACTCGGCTCCTCCTATGCACGAGTCTACCTAAAGGGATCCCGAAAAGAATTTTCCAAAATTCTTTGGAGATGGAAAGCAAAACCGGATGATCATTTGGCGGCTTTCTTCATATCTGTGGAGTGCTTGCGATCGAACATGAAGATGTATCATTCGGCTCTTCATAGAGACTCTGCATGACTTGGTGGAGAATGGTTCTACCGGCTAGCTCTGGCACTATAACCAAGCCCAGGCTCTTATGCGGGATGCGTTCTGAAAAGATTGAGCAGCCGAAGATTCCAGCACTTTGATAACTCAGTGACTCGGTTGAAGAAGGAGCCACATGAGCACATGCGGGATTTTATTGCAAAATTCCAAAGATTCTTGTACAAAATTCCGGCTTACTTTCTTTGAATGATGAGAATCAAAAGGTGTTCTTCATCGATGCTTTGCTTCTGAAGTAAGCTATCAGCTGCGAAAAGCACGTCCTGCTGATTTGTTAGCGGCTCAAAACATGGCGGTTGAAATTGAAGATGACCTCATCATGGTTTGGAAAGATAAAGAAGCGATACTTCAGAGCTGAAATTTCATCCTCTGCTACTACACATCCGATTCACTCTTTGCAAAAGTTAGCAAATGAGATGATGCGAGATGAAGAAACAAATGGCTCAAATGGCTCGAGGCAACAATCGCCCCTTTCTTTCGGAATTTCAACAACAACGAACCGCATTGTTGGTTTCCAAAGATTAGCAATTGAAGCTGCTCCTAGAAACAACGTGGAGATGAATGAAGAAGACCGGGAAGGCGATCTTTGATCGGTTCGAGAATGATGATTTTGTAGCTCTGTTTGCGACTCGATGTTAATTACGAACTACAAATTTGAACATGACATGAGAAACTTCATGAAGATGATCATGGTCATGCATATGCGACGATTTCTGAGATCACAAACTTCGCCAAGTGAAGCATTAGGTGACGAACAAAAGAAGGGCCAGCCCTTTACCTTCTTCCTTGGCTCTAGAGATAAGAATGTGAGTTCTTCATCTCAACCACGAGAAAGTGGCTCGGTATCGAATCTATTTCTTCTTTTGACATTATTGATCATGCCAAGAAAACTAGAGTTCAAATGTCGGAAGCTTTGGATACTTGAAGGCCTTTCTGAGCAATTAAATATGCTAGTCAAATATGTGCGATCACGAAACAATCCGATACATCAAAAGGCCTTTTGCCTAAGCCCGAGATACTCCTCTCCGAACAACACTTTGCGGTTATATCCTCACCATCTTACGAAAAGTGGAACCATTCTATGTTTCTCTATTGCTTAATGGTTTCAAGTTAAGCAATTGCATTCTAGATTCGGTGCTTGACAATGTCATGTCGGCTAAAGTTGCGATGCTCTTGGGCTTACCACAGCGAAGACCATAAAAAGTGCTATTCCATGGAGAGACAAGTCCCTTTAATCGGACAAATCAAAGATGCATGCAAGTATTACGGCAGCTTTTCCTAACGAGAGATTAAAGATGACAATTCTAGTTGCGAGATATTCTGTCTCCTACGGGATCTTCTGCTAAGTAGAAACTTCTGCGAAGAGCTAGGAGGAGAAGTAAAGATGGATTGGTCTGTGCGCACATTCCTATCAAAGGGCTTAACCATAAGTTGGAGCCGGAAAAGAAGTCAGTACGGTTACAAAATCGAGGATCCTAGATCTCATATTCTTTTCGGGAATATGACCGTGGGGTCTATTTCTTGGAAACGGATAAAAATGTTCCCGAGCAAGAAATTCAACGGAGCAGGCCGGCGAGAAGAAGAAAGTTTGGACTCTAGAGTTTAAAGGCACATGTTGTTCTTTTGGATCGGTGGCGGCGCTCTCTAATATCTCCGGATCATGAGGTATTTCCATACTCTCACAAGGTGATGTTCGAGAACACCAATCATACGGCGGAGTATGAAGCATTGCTTAGGAATGGAACAAGCTAAAAGAAAGGAGTAAAACTTCTCAAAGCCCGAGGAGATCTTGAACTTCTAATAAAGCGAGGTTCGAGGGCAAAGTCAAGTCAAAGAGATAAGGCTGGAGCATTACGGAGATAAAGTGCTTTCCGCCACATTGATTTTGCGGCCTTCTCTATTGACTTTGTTCCAGTAAATCTAAACTCCAAGCGAGACTCTTTAGCGATCCTTTGCTGCACTGCACTATTTAATTCGGATAGACCACCGTCCATATTGAAACAAGGAAGCTATAAAGTGGAGATGGTCTACCACCCCGAGTCCACGAGCAAACATCATCTGCGCATATGCGTGCATGTTGAAGGGAGTGAATCACCACCACGACAAGCGATCGTCGAAGGACAAGTTGATCCATGTCATGATGACAATAGTGGAGCAATCAAATCAAAAGGTAACAAAACCCCCGAGGGTTTAGTTTCCTTAGTGGAGACTTTCAACAAGCATGATCGAGTATCGAAGAAGAACAAAGAATATGGTGATAGTTCTTCCTCGAAATGCAGCAAATAAATTTGTAGCGGAGCAGCAGTTGATGCGAGACTTGCCCACCATAGAGAAAAAGAAAGGATGAGCCACCACCGGATGAAGTTGATAAGGACTTGCCCGAGAATTTGTGAAGGCCAAAGAAAGGAAGTTCAAGATCGGAGATTGGGTACTCTGGTGGGACAAGAGACATGAACCGAAGGACATGCATAACAAATCGATTCACTCTGGAAAGGGCCCTTCATGATCAAAAGAGTTGCGGAATGGACACTTTCTTCCTTGCTACGGGATGGAATTGAGTTACCACTTGCCTTTGTGGGCGGGATCGAAGTTGTTCATCGGTGAAGTAGGGTAAAACTTTGTATGTACATAAATAAATCTTTGTTTGTTTTTCCTTGTTTTGTTTTGTTTTTGTCTTTGTGTTGTGTTGTGTTTGTTTGCGACCCCGTGCCCAAAAGACAAGATCTGAAACCGGAGAGATCTTTGGGATCTCATCTTTTCCCTTTGTCATTCTAACAAGAAAAAGATGTCCACAGACGGAGCAATGGTGTCACTCAGATTTCACCCTGAAATCTGTGACTACCCTATCCGAAAAATTTTCGTACTTTTAAAATAATGGGTCATTTGTTGTTTTTATTGCCTGAAAGTTCCTGTATTGCACCAAGATAATCCTAAAGAGCCATATTAGCCCTTTTCGCCAAATACCCAGATGCCCAAAATTGTTTTATTCTGTCATCGGGATTTGTCTGCGGGAAATTTGTATTTAATTATTTTGAGCCCCGTATGAGGCTATTTGCGCTCCGTTTTAACTCTGTTATGAGCGGATATGTTATTATTCCTATGTACCAGAAGGATTTTAACTTATTCTAAGTTTTGGGCTTTATATGTAACTTTTGGCAATTTTTCGTGTTTTTGTGGTGTCCCGTTTCGTTTTCTGTAAAATTTCTCTGGAATAACTCCTTCGCCGGGTAAGCCCGATTTTGGCTGGCGGTGGAAAACATACACGCACATTTTGCCGGAGGAAGTCATCATCCGAGGTCTGGATCACTGGGAAAAAGCGAAGTCGTGCACAGGAAAGCCCCTGCGGGGATGGGCGCATTTTTGGAAAACAAAGGATTTAAGCTGCGATGGGAAAAACATAAGCCGCAGGCAGGATGGGAATTGTATACACACTGGCGGTACTTTTCCGTGTTATAAAAGTCACTTAAGGCTGCGATGGGAAAAATAGAGGCCGCGGCGGTGGGAATTTATTGCCTACCTTGCAGGGTGAAAATTCCCATGATATAATAAAAGGAAAGTGACTTAAGTGAAATCATGGGATTTTAGTGCCTACCTTGCAGGGTAAAGAATCCCATTGTCAAAGTCAAATCACTTAAGTGGATCATGGGATTGTGGTGCCTACCTTGCGGGTAAAAATCCCATTGTCGAAAATTCTTAAAAATAGAATTCTATTATGCAAAAAAGTCGACCCACCTTGGGTGAATAATAATGCATTAAATAAATTTTTGTTAATATTTATTCACCCAATTTTGGCACCCAGGCTTGTGGAAAAGTCAACAAAAGCAAAGGGGAATAAATCAATTGGAAATAGAATTCTAAAATTAAATAAATTTAATTTATTTAATGCAGCCCCTTTTGAGAAGGAATTAATACTTTTTAAAGTATTAAATGATTATATTAATTCCTATTTTCAGTGGCTATGGTCAAAGCACACTGTGAAGCTTAAGTGAAGTGAAGTGTGGAGGATTAAATTGGATTAATTTAATTTATTGGATGGCTGTCCTTAAACATGCTATTTTTTTTAAAAGAGAAAAGCATGATTTTTAATTAATTAATTGCCTTTAATTGTTAGGGCAATTATTAATTATAGAATTATGAAGGTTATATAAGCATGGGCAGCCATATGGATTTATTATTCAACACACAGGTAAAGAATTGCAGCAAGGAGAAAAAGTGCGCCCCCATTAGAGGAAGGATTTTGCACAGACAAAGTGCTAACAAAAGCTAAAAGCTTCCAGATTTGGCGCATGCTTTGGAAAAGGTTCATCTTAAATGCTGCACATTGTTTTCCACGGTGTTAAAGGAGCTCAGTGTTGATTGAAAGGATTCATGCTCTCTTTATGTGCAAATTAGACACCAATTTTTGGGGCAGCAGGCTTGAAAAGTGCAGATTTTTATAATTTAAATTCACTATTCATACCCCGGTGGCCATTTTTGTCTGAATAAATTGCAGGAATTCATTACAGTGCTTTATAAAGAAGAGGAGCTTTTATCGATGTCCAATACATTGCATATATCCTCAGAATCGAAGAAGAATTGTCCCGAGATCTACACGGTATTGAAGAATTCCGAGTCAAATAAGAAGAAAAAGACATTGAGACAAAGATAGACAAAGCTATGGCGAAGAAAGATGAAAAAGAAACCTCTTGCTAAATTGATAGACGAGATCCGGGCGGGAGAAACTTCACTCATGCGTGCGAGATTGAAAGCGATGGAATTATTCAAGTTGCGGCTTTTCCATCCATAGCCCGATTGCCAAAGTTTGTTATGCGAGTGCGAGATCTATATCCAGATCCATATGCGAGATCCAGATCCGAGATCTCATAGTTGCAAAAGCTTACGGCACAAAGGCTTCATCCTCTTGTTTTGAATGCGACCCGTGAAGAAGATAGTGCGTGGAAAATTCCTTCGAATCCGGTGCATGTGCTCTCATCTTCCGATTGAAGCTTTCATTGAATTTTCATTCATCAGGAGTGCTTTCGAAATTTTTAATTGCTCATATGCAATTAAAAATAAGGATGATGAGTTATCTCTGACGGCCACCTTGCAGCGATGCATATGCAATGTGAAGAAGCTGCAAAAGCTTGAAGGATAAAAGAGAAGACAATGTGAAGGAAAAATTCCAGCTTGCTTCCAATTCCAAGCGCTTGCAATTCCACTTGTTTCGAGATCGGCTTGCTTCCCGATTCCAGCTATTGCAATTCGGCTTGTTTCGAGATCGGGCTTGCTTCCATTCCAATCTTGCAATTCCGCTTGCCAGCTTGTTTCCTTGAGATCCGGCCGCTTGAATCCAACTAATTCTAGCTTGTTTCGATCCGGTTTGAATCAATTTGCGTGCAGACATGAAAAAAAGACAAAGTTAGCTTTCCTCTTCCTTCTTCTTTCCTCCGACAAAGTCGACTTTCCTCTTCCTTCTTCTTTCCTTGACAAGTAATTGAGCGATCAATTCATTATCTGACTTAAGTGATTGGTTTAAAAGCCATTACTTGAAGAAGTCAATTACTTGGAGATAGGTGGCGGACGTGCATAATAGAAGGTTCTATTTTCGATTCTGAAATCATACATGTCATGAAAGAGGAATTCCGGGAAGGAGATTGCCAGTGTTTCTTTTTCGACTTCCACATGTGTCGATTCACTAAAGCTTCCGACTTGTAATTGCCCCTCACATTACATAAAGTAGAGGAAGAACCTTCGGGTTAATCATCGATCGAGAATTTGTAAGAAGCGATCTTGTGTTCTAGACTTTGTCTTTGAACCCCGAGAGCCACTTGTTGCGAGAGGAATACAAAGCGAGGTTTAGGAGAGAACTTTGTGTCACGGCGTCTTGTGTTTCTTGCTTTTAAATCTTAGATCTTTAAGTAAACTTTGTGTTATTTTAGATCTAGATCTAGAGCTGCCTTTGCTTTATAATTACGTGTGTTCAATCTATTTGAGTTTCTTATGTGCATGTGATTAGCTCTGCTATCTACTAATTAGGATGCACATCTTCCTTATTCTTCTCTCTGTAATTCCTTGACTTCTTCTTCTTAATTTTTCCTTTCTTAAGCAGTTTGCTTACTTGCTGCTGCAAAACTTCTTAGTTATGGTTCATGAACTAAGTTGTTAAAGTAAAACCCACGATAGATAGAAACTATCATTCGGATAATTCATGAAATACAAGCTGAATGAATAGGCTGTATGCGGATACGGACTGCCGCCTTCACTTGCTCACCTTGTTGGCCTTTACCAAATAGGAAGTCGTTTTGAAGCCTTGAAAGTACATATACTTCATGTTCCAAATCACTTCATGTTCACCAATATTGTCGCTAATGATTTCCGACCAATTGATTATGGAATCAACATTGTTGACTTCAATGGTCCTAATGAAAGCATACATTCATCTACGGAAAGTGTGAGCGTTCGCCTCGCCATTTATCCTGCATAACAATTTGGCAATATCATCTACTTCATGTATCAGATTGGACCGCGGAAGAGTTCTTGGGAACTTGGAAGGAGATTTGGGCTTCTTCATGTATATGTTGTTCATTATGTTCACACAATCAACTCTATCCTTCTCCCACCACGCCGCCGGCATCCACGAATGCTAATGGAAGTCACCACCTTTGCGCGGAATCTTCAAACAATAATTGATGAACTCGCATCCAACCGAATTATTATTTTCCCCGTAGCATCTCGCACTGATCTGGATGATGGATGATAAGACTTGGCACACTCCATAACGAACTCTAAAGAATCGGTGTATGGAAACACTGCAGCTCGAATAATTCCATTGCTTTTTACTACACGCATGAAGGAAGTCTTCCCTGCTCTGGATCTATCAATCAATTCAGAAAGGGGTTCTAGGCCTAGATCTGTGTCTCCTATGTCTGCAAATTTGGAAGTGATGCATGACTCTGTTGTGCTTTCTTTTTCATCCCTCTTTGCCATAGCTATGTCTATCTTTGTCTGAACAATTCTTTTTCTTCTTACTCGGCCGGAATTCTTCAAAACTGGTGCGGATCTGGATAATTCTTCAAATTCAAAGGATATATTCAATGTATTGGACATTGATTTAAGCTCCCTTTCTTTTTTAAAGCACCTATAACGAATTCCTGCAATTAATTCAGACAAAGATGGCAACGAGACCATGAACAATGGATTTTAATCATAAAAATCTGCATAATTCAAGTCTACCCCCCAAAAATTGATGTTTTATTTGCATGCACGAACATGAATTTTACCAACTTCACTTGAGCACTGTATCACTAATGCAAACAATTATCCGGACACAAATCAACCTCCTTGAACCTGCACCAATTCTAGAAGCTTTTAGCATTAATTTCACCTTCTTTTGAGCAAAACTCATCTTCAAATGGGGCACACTTTTCCTCTCTGGGCTGCACTTCTTAGTCTATGGATTAATTAATTCATCCTTATGGCAACTGTGCTTATATAATCCTTATGATTCTATAATTAATTAATACCTTTGTTATTACTAGCAATTAATTAATTAATAAATAAACTTCACTCTTGAATGGGGTGCCTATTTTGTGCATGCTAATGGCTGCCATTAAATAAATTAAATTTATTTAATTTAGACTTACTTCCAGTTAACTCAAGCCTCACAAGGTATGTTTTGACCGTAGCCACTTGAAAATAGGAATTAATTTAATCATTTAATACTTTAAAAAATATTATTTCTCTCTCAAAAGGGGCTCATTTTTTTGACATAAAGGGGCTGCATTAAATAAATATTATTTATTTAATTTTAAAACAGTCTATTTTCAACCACCTTTTGTTCTTTACCCTCTATTGACTTTTCCACAAGCCTGGGTGCCAAAATTGGGTGAATAATTAATTTAATTAATTAATTTAAAGGTTGTCTTTCCTTCCCCAAAGGGTCACTTTTGGCATAAAGAATTCTATTTTTAAGAAACACATGACAATGGGATTATTTACCTGCAAGGCAGCCCTGAAAATCCCATGATTCACTTAAGTCGTTTGACTTTCATAATGGGATTATTTACCCTGCAAGGCAGGCAATAAAATCCCATGATTCACTTAAGTGATTTTTCTTTTATTCCACAATGGGAATTTTTACCCTGCAAGGCAGGTAAGAAATTTCTGCACTGCTGTTGCCTCTAATTTTCCCATTGTCACTTAAGTGGCGTTGCTTCCATGGGAAAAAGTACCCTGCTAGGCAGGTACAAAATTCCCACCTGCCTGTTGCTTCTAATTTTCCCATGATCCACTTCAATTCCTCTTTTTCCAAAAATGCGGCCAGCCCAGAAGAGGCTTTTTGGTGCACGACTTCGTCTTTTCCCAGAGAACCAGACCTCCGATGGCGACTTCCTTCTGGCATAACGTGCGTATATGATCTCCAGCTACTCCAGGCCAAGAATCAGGCCAAACCGGCAAAGGAATTGATCCAGAAAAATTTCACAGAAAACAAAACGGAAAACACAAAAAACACAAAACGTTGCCAAAAGTCACAAATAAAGTCCAGAACTCATTCCTGGTTAAAACCCTACTGGTATATAGGAATAACGATATGTACGATCACAACAGAGTTAAACCGAGCACAAATTGTTTCAAACGGGACTCAAAATAATTAAATACAAATTTTCCATGAGACAAATCCCGGCGAAAAAAATATAACAATTTTGGGCATCACGGGTATTTGCGAAAATAGCTAATATGGCTCTTTGGGAATATCTTGACACAATCAAGAACTTTCTGGCAATAAAAACACAAAACGACCCATTATTTTAAAAGTACAAATTTTTTTCGGATAGGGTAGTCTCAGATTTCAAGATGAAATTTAGGGACACCACACCTTCTTCATCCATGTTTGGGTGCACTTTGGACTCCCAACATCCATCATATTTGATCGAGATATGCACTTTCTTAGTCATTTCTGGCAAGCATTGTGGAAATTGATAGGTACACAATTGGATCG
This sequence comes from Taxus wallichiana var. yunnanensis, assembly GCA_018340775.1. NCBI lineage: Eukaryota > Viridiplantae > Streptophyta > Pinopsida > Cupressales > Taxaceae > Taxus > Taxus wallichiana. Next base: position 473,998,028 of record CM031236.1, on the reverse strand, counting down.
ATCGGTGACATTTCGTCCCGAGACAAATGGACAAACAAAATTTGTCAACTGCACACTTGTTCATGTTTTGGGTATGTACAATTGTGTGTATGCTCGCACATGTGATGATAACTTGCTTTACATACAACATGCTTTGTAACACACATGTTCTTAATCATCCAAATTAGGGGAAAAAAATTTAAAACAAAACACTTAATTACAATTGATGCTTTCAATGATTTTTAGCTTACAACAATTAAATCCAACATAATTAAATGTTTACAATCCATCTAATAACAAATGATAACCATGTGCAGCTATAAGGGTCAACTAGATCTACCCGATCCCCTTAATTCACTCTAACCGAGTGTGTATAACTTGTATACTTTTGGTTAAACCTTTTTAACAGTCTTGAGAACTATGTGCAACTCCTAAGTGTCAACTTGGAAAACATACAAGCTGTAATCCATCCGGTATCCGACACAACAAGTTAGGGGTATGGTGAACAGACAGTGTATTCAACTAGTTACACTACTTGGCCAAGATTTCAAGCATACAATGCAAGGCTTAGTTTCGTGACCGCACACTAGTCAACGAAACTTGTCTCTGTCACCGCACAACCATCTCTACACAGTTATCTGGATCTCATTTCGTTGTTTAAGAAATTAAGTTCTATTTTGAAGAAGTAGGAACCATGACTCATCCTTCTAATCAAAAGGATCCTATCAATCCCATCTTAGGATCCCTATGGGAAAGATAGGAATCATTATGTACTCACTATCCTTCCCATAGCCATCCTAAGTTGTCACGGTTAGGATTCTATCGAAAGGAACAATGTGTCAAAACGCCTACGCTTTTAGTTATCCATTTAAGATAAGTAAATAAGTTGTCATTACGATAAGTTATTTCGTATCGTTACACGATATTCATTTCTCGATAGAGGATTATAGTAACTCATCGAGTTACTATCCTTTATGGGTACCTCTTATCGATTTATCACAACTTAATGTTGTCGTTTAATATAGGTTTATTTAACCATGTCTCGCATTTAAATGATCCAATCACTTCCTAGTTAGTATTGATCTTAGCCTCATATGTTCATCATGTAATCTTGCATAGTCGTTTTATCTCATTTAATCGTCATTTGATATGAATTGTGTACTTTATTTATTAAGGTACAATAATAATATAACGTTGTTTTCGTTGTATTGTTTTCTATAACGTACTATGTTCGTTAATGACATATTTGTTCATCCATAATGAGACTATAATCAGTTATGATTACATAACAAATATCGATAACTTATATTTATACTCTATTGTTAAAAAAGCAGTTAAATATTTCCATATCTCATAAAATGTGATACAAAACAACAAGTATCTTTATTTAAACATAATAAATCCTTATTTTCCGAAATAATGACATACAATTATTCAAAATAGTACAATAGGCAAAATGCCTTAAATCAACTTGCGAAGATAAATCATTCGCGATATCAATTAAATACAATAATCCTGAACAGATTTTTAAACAATAATACATGATGAAATCATGTGTAATTATCCAATCAATCACTTCATAAATGTCACTCCATCTTGCACATTGTAGGAGAGAGAAAATGTATACATGGTCAATTCTATGAACTAGCATGAGTTATCTAACTCATATTCTTGTTGTATTTAATTGAAATAAAAGAATATGTTAAGGTTAACTTAACTAATAACTTATAAACTTCATAATTCATTAATTAAGTTTATATCTCATTGTTCAAATGAAATGATACTACATAATGAATCTATCTCTCAAGAATCCAAGTTTCCAACTAATAAGTATATTTTTAAACCGTTTGAACAACTTACAAATGCAATATATTATTACCATGATCAAGCAACAATCTATTCCCTAAGATCATCTCATAGGAATAAAATCAACAAGGTAGACTTCTTAAATATTCAACATTAAAAATTAGATGACTCAAACTATCTCATCAACCATTTCTGTTATTATTGCAAAGGAGCTAAAATAGAATCATGCTTTAAAAGAAATCATACATTTCCAACAGTTGTCCCGCTATCATTGCTTAAATCAAAAGTCAACAGTCATGATTTCAAACACATAATCATTGCTACAGAAAAGTCCATGGTTGAGTTTAATATGGTATACTTCTAGCCAAGAACCTCATGATATCTACCTTTCACATGAATCATTCAAACAACAATTTATTCAAGCCAAGAATACACTAAATACTCATTCTCAACAATAACTAAAGGTAGAGTACATGCTACACAATTCCATTGCAACCAACCCGATAATCCTTTATTCAAAGAAGAGGTAACAACAACAACAAAGAAGCTAACATTCTCATTCATCAATCCTTATCGCATAAATTTCAACAAATGTCCAAGCCTCAACACAATTTTTTAGAAAGAAGAGTTATCATTCAAACAGCAAACAAGGTCGAATTCACACCTTCCCACATTAAAAACGTAAGGGATAAAAATAGGATACAATATGATTGAGGAGTCCAATCAGAATATCCACAATATCATAATAACCCACAATATTGATCAGCTCCCTGAGAGCTTCCCCAAGTTTTTAAACCAACAATGGTGAGCTCAGAACGAGCTGAAAACAAACTCAAATCAACTAAGCCCATAATGGATTGAAAACATTATTCACCCTACCAAATCACAAGACCCAAACTAATGAACACATGTCATTAGAGAATGTGTTTACCAACAGCTATAACAAATAAGCTTTCCAAGACAAAGATCAAAACGACGAAGCTCTGAATGAGCTATACCAACCATTCCAACAGAACCAAGATTGCTTCTACATGAAGATTTCTTTTATTTTAATTTACAAGCATACCCAGAACACCAAAAACAAAACCCATTACTCATCTCATTGTTTTCATTTCAACTCATACCCAAAATACCAAAATGACAAAAACTACAAATTTATGATTTTCCTTCAAACCCACAACGTATTTCCTTTCTTTTCCCCAAATTTTCCTCTAAAATTTTCATATTGAAATTGAAGAAAATCTCCAAAAAAAACTTAACAGTAAAAACTCAAGCAAAAATCCCAATCTCAAGTCGATTACCAGTAAGCTCTAATCAAGTTGTTAAACAAATCTGAATGCGTATTTTAAAGATAAAAATGCAGACACAGATTTCCTTAAAAATTTCATTCAAATAGCAAGCCCAGAAAGTTTTAATAAACAAAATCCATATTTTTATAACCACCACAAAGACCCATTATTTTCTGCTTTAAAAATCAATTAAGAAACCAAGATATATTCCCAAATTTCAACATAAAAACAGCAAAAATGTGAGAAAGAATAACTCATGCATGATACGCGTTTGCTTATTTTCCATATTTCTTTTGCAATTTGTAACTTCGAACACCCACAAAATAACTCCAAATCCAAACAGCAATACAGAATACCAATTTGACATTAAATAGAGCTTCAAATTTGCATGCAGTCACCCACAGCAGACTTCCATCATTTCCTCCTTCAAAACCTCCATGCACTTCCAGCAGACCCAAATAACCAAACAAAACTCCCAAATGAGAATGAGGAGGAAGATTGCATGTTTGGGCTTGCTTAGCAAGCTTGCAGTTCCCGAGGGACCATGTTTGTTTTATTAAATGCCTTAATGACTGGTAGTGCCACGTAGTGGCTTCCTCAAAAACCGTAATCTTCTTCCCTCCAATTTTCCAATTTGCATGCAATGCGAATGGTCTAAGACCATTAATATTTAACTTTAAACTTTATCCATTTACTTTGCAAAGTGGTCGTTGACCAATATAAACAATAATCTATAATCATTAAGCTTAATATTTGCCAAGCAATATGGTCGATGACCATTGTTAAACATAATCAACAAACAATTTAATTGCTCCCATGGTCTATGACCATTTCAATGAAATTAAAACATTACCATTACCTTGTTATTGGTCCATGACCATCATTCTAAATGCCAAGGAGGATCAACTTCGTAGTTAAAAACATTTACACAATAACCATCAAATAATTACCTTGCAAAGTGGTCTATGACCATCAAGTTTAATGCTAAGAGGAGGTCCTTAACCATTATATAATATTGACCGATAATCAATGCAATAGGGTCTAAGACCAAATTAGGATATCATTAAACAATAACCTTTAATCAATTTACATTATTACCTTAAACAATGCAAAGTAACCTTAACCATCGCAAACATCATTAATTAATGCAGTCAGTGGTGAAGTCCAACCAATCAGTCAATCCTATAGCGATGCAAACCAAAAGGTGATCGTCATACAAATAATACAAATGTTAGAAGATAAATGCATATTTATGCTTATGTATACATCTATATGCATGTATGTATATGTTCCGCACATGTATATATGTATAAATAATTATACATGCGTACTTATCTATTTAACGTTCATAATTCATTTAGTCATTATCAAACATTTACAGCGACAGAAAATCCATTAAATGCGGGGTGTGACATGCTTACAACAAAGTGCTCTTTAGAGATCTATGGGGCATAGTCCATTCCATACATGTCTTTAGTTCCAGCTTGCAGCACCTCTAGACATGTCCTATCACGCATCAGCTGACACTAAGTTGCGCACTCAAGAACGAGAAGTGAAAAAAAGCACAAAGATTTTTGTAACACATGCATCTATTCATCAACATGTTCATCAGCTTTTCTTGGGTTCACAGCAGAAGTACAAAGAGCGTCACGACGCGCATTACACACCTAATGCATTCTGAATTAGCAATAAAGTCCAGTTGCATCTTCAAAAGAAGCACTTCAAGGGTACACATCGAAAGATCAAGCCATTCGCTATGGTCCTTACACCATTCTACATGCAACTAGTGAGAACACATTCTTGATTTGCGACCATACTTGGGGTCTTCATCCAATATTCAATGTGGAGCTCCTTAAGCCTTACTTTCCTCCACTACTTGAGCCAGCAATGACACAACATCCTTTTGATTTGGATCCCGAACACTCGCATCCCACAAAAAGGACCAAATCATCAAGTGACGAACACTTGCACCCGCCAAGGCACACATTAGTTGTTCTAAGTGGTCAAGGCCGGGCAATATGCTAACCAAGCTAAGTTATAAAACCTTCATTTAATCTACAGGTTCAATTCCCACACATAACTGAAAATACAATGGGGCAATTTCTCCTCGACAAAGGGCAAATGATCAATGTGCAGCAAGTCGCAGCCATGCAAGCCTCCTCACTTCTTCTAAGTGCTTTGTGCTCCTCATCCTCGCAGCATCTCGCAACACACGGACTCATGATATCTCGCAACATTGGTGCAGCTACTGCAACCTAACGTGCAGCTCCATAGCTTCTTGCAGAGCTTGGCAGTACCTTGGTGCATTGCTCCTCGTAGTCCTATGTATGTCACAACCATGCTTCACAGCTTACGCAATCCCGCACAGCTTTCTACAATCTTTTGCAACTCACCTCTCGGCATTCATAGCTCCTCGCAATGCCATGCAACATTGCGCAGCACATCACAGCCTCGCAACACTTCAACTCATTTGCACCTTTCTTCTCAGCACGCCACACATCTTCACAGTTTTGTGTAAGACCTCTGCAATTCACAACCACATATCAGCATCCTTCTACCATGTTGCATGTCAGGTGGCACACTCCACATTTACGCCATGTCAAAGCAACTTGTCGGCACACCACAAGTTGGATCACAACCATCACCCAGCCACGGAAGATGAACGTTTTGTAACTGTCTCTTGTAACTGCCATTAGTTGTAAATGTCTCCTTTGTAATCATACATGTATTAATATGTATTGTACATTGACTCTCAACAGTGATGCTTAGAGAGAACACACTCACAAACCAGATAGGAGATTGTTAGTATGCTCAGCATATCCAACATTCAAACATATTTGTAGTCGTGCATTCTTTCATTCAACCTGGATAAATCAGCATGGAAACATTTTCCTTCTGATCACAGGAGTTTGCATTCCTAATCTTACTAAATCTTGTATACGTCTGTACTTTCCCTATTTGCATATTCAATAGAAGTTGCATTTCTTGCAAGAAGTCTTCCGCTTATTTGAATGTGTTTAGTAGATTAATTTGTTTAGTCTTTCTTTCCCATTCTACAATCCACAGCTTATCTCTAAGTGTGGGATTGTCCTGTGCCCGTTGGTGTGGATCAACCATAATAGGCAAGAAGGTAGTAGGTTTAGGGTATTTAGACAAAGATTATAAATAGATTCTTATATCTAACATTTCTGCCCGCCGTGTAGACAATGACCTGTAATATTGCATGAGCCATTGTCTTTGTTGATACTTTATAGTGGTGTTTATGATACTTTGCATGCTTGGCCTGTTTCCATAGTGGGAGTCACTTGTATTGATCACCGTGTGTTTGTTCTATTTCCCTAGTGGGAGTCACTTGCACTGATCATTGTGTGTTTGTCATGTTTACCTAGTGTTGACCACAGACACTGTTTACAGATTGTTTTGTTGATCTATTTCTGTATGGCAAATCAGCAATTTTGAAATTTATTTATTGAAGTAATACAAATGCCATTTTCAATAAATAAAGGAAAAACAATGCAAAGATGAATAGCAGAATAATATAGAATGTCTTGAAAAGAAATAGCGTTATTTAGAAAAATACCTTGAAGCACAATACCCAAGATGGAGAGCTTTAAAGCCCTCAAAATAGCCTTGCGACTTGCAACAACTTTGTTTGATACTTCCTACGAACAGGGAAAGAGATCATCTTTAATTTCATTAGAGAAATTATCATATCCAAAAGATACTGGAGTATATACAGCTAAGGTTTTAAAACCATAAGAAGCAAACAAGAAGTTTTTTTAATTTATTTAAAGATAAACTAATAATTAATTTCACTAAGGTTATAGTGAACTTTAGATAATGAAATCTGAATCTTATATGAAGTCTACAAAAATGTAAAGTAATTCGGTGTTTTTTTTCAAGACAATTATTTAAATGAAAAAGGGTTTAAAATTTATTTTTATAGCAATAACATATATCAAGCAGTGTTTACAATCTGTAATGCCCCTTTCCGGGCTCTAATTGAAACAAAAAGAAATTGCACAAACCCCAATAGATAGTAAACTGAAAATTATGACAACCAACTGAAATTTATGACAGCAAGGTACAGCAGTCTGATTTTTTTAACAGCAACAAGGAAAATGCAATATCTCTCCAAAAATGCATCTTTTACACAATCCAAAGCATGTAGGGAACTTTAGAAATATTTTAGAACAAATATAAACCAAGAAATGAGCCTTCAAACCCCAACTGGAATTTATTTAATTAAATATAATAACAGCAATGAACACCCTTACAAATATGGCTGGAAATGAAGGATTCCAAGCCCCAAATTGAAGTACAAATGTAGATTCCAACTGCTAAAAATAGGAGAAACACAATGATGGTTGAATTTGAAGTTGTCGTGCCCTAGAAGACCCCAAACACCACCTTAGGGCAAGTCACCACCCTAGGAGAGGGCTGGAAATGCCTTCAAAACTGAATACAACTCCTTATGAGATCACCTTGTTGCAAGCTTGAGGGGTTTCATCCTCAAACCAGCCCACTATTGAGAGGTTTTGTTCTCAATAGGTTTTCCAAGAGGGTTTTCATCCTCAATGGAAGAGAGAGAAAGCAAACATGCTCCAACTCCAAGAGAAATAATTTCCAAAAGTATGCATAACCTCCTCCATGCCAAGCAATCCCTTCTTATACCTCGATGTGGCACCAAAACCAATTAGAATGCCCCCAATTAAGACCAACCTCATAATGGATCCTTTCTCTTCTATTTTTCATTTTTCTTTCTTCTTAACCCAACCGACCTGACTTTATATAGAAAACTACTAAAGAAGAATGCAATGCTCACAAAAATAACTGAAAAACATGACAATTACTCCCCTTGCTCATTTCCTTCTTGCCCACGGGAAGTGGAATGGGCTCAAAGTCTTCAACTAGCTTGGAAAAGGGGACATTACACAATCTTTCAGTTTCTTTTTTTCCCTCGAGGCTTGACATCTCTCAGTTTTTAATTATTTGACCCAACACTCAAATCCAACACTAATAATTGCTCATTAGCAGTAACCTTCTTTGAAAAATATATGATTTCTAGCCATCAAACATTCATTTTGGAGAAATGCAGCTTATATTATTTCATGGAACAGAAAAATTAAAATGATATAATAATAGAATTACAAGGAAAGTCTCTACATAAGTAAGGCCAAAAACATAACATCTTAGCATGGGCTCCAAGCGGCAATGATTCAACGTCTTTGAATAAACATTTGAATTTATATTTAACATAATTTTGTGTGTATTAGTGTTGATATGTTATTACTTTTTCACCCTAGATATTTGCAATGCTTAAGAATTCATATTTGACCTATTTTTTACTAGAGAGTTATATGTAAAAATTTCAAAATCTCTTATCACATGGGAAATAAATCGAGTCTCAAGCTACATATGTTTGGGTCATGATGTTAAACTAGTGACGAGGGAAGATGACATGGTCCCATATAGCAACTATTTAGATTGTCACATGCATCAATTATAATTTATTTCCTTCTTAAGTAAATTAATTTATGACTTATTTACATGTTTATCAAACAATGGCCATGCAAGTAACATTACCGAAATAAAATCCCTTAAAATTTGACATTTCAAAGCACATTAAATATAAAATACTCATATGACCATTGCAATAATTTTTGGGGGGAATATTTGGAGGTTTAAAACAAGTCTCCATACTGAGACTGAGGATAACCTAAGGGCAATTGTCATAATGATCATATGAACATCTATTATAGATATGGAATGGACTCTGTGATGTGGGAAAAATTTGAAATACTCTTCGTAATAAGTTATAATAACCACTGATTAGGCCATCAATGTTATGGAGCATCCTTTTCTGATAACTGTGCAAAATAACAAACCACGAAGACACTTACAAAGCATTCACAAAATCTAGAAAAAGAAGCACAAAGGTGTAAGAATACCATCATAAAACCACATTATAGATGAGCACTGCCTTGACGTTTATTGCCAAGAAGCATTGCTATTCCAGGACTCCAACAAACTGCTCTCTGTAAAGTCCTCCAACGTTTATAGAAGCACCCACTTGATGTTTATTGCCAGGAAGCAATGCTAAACCATGACTCCAACAAAATGCTCTCTCCAAAGTCCTCCAAAAAGTAATGACCCGCAACATAGAGCTTACCCCATTACGGGGCTGATTAAATTAAAAAGGCTCAATGTAGGGGACAAAGATTCACCAAATTAAAGGATTTAGTATAAATTGATGAAGAGATTGATTTAATAACAGGCTCGAATAGCTAGGTTTAGCTCAGAATAGTCAACAACAATTAACGTCAGAAGTAAATGACAGATAACAACATTTACAACAATCAATATATCCTTGAATCAGTCAAGAATATTAAATACAGTACAAGAGCAATTATCTGGAGACACATAGCTAATATTCTGGTCAACGATATGGTAACCAACATTAGAGACAGTAAAGCTGATCTAGTCAGAGAGCATTTTATGCAGTCAAACCTAGTTAAATAGTTGGATTTCCGTCAATGATTTACCTGCCTGGTGTCCCAGGTCCTTTTGTTAATGTCAGCAATCAAAATAGCACAGGTGACAGAAGTACAGCAATGATCCTTTCTGACATCACGCTGTGGTTTTCTGATTTCAGCATATCTAACTTCCCAGGCAGTATTCTATTCAGTCAAAATTCCCTTCATTGAGCTCTGGTGAGAAATCCATTTAGTAACGGTCCAAAATGAATGGGTTTGATTTGTTATTTTTGCAAAAAGGTTAGCATATTTGTATTGAAATAAAGGAGGTTACAAAACGCAGCAACAACAGCCCCGTTAGAACTAAAATCAGGGGCCTGTGAGAGAAAAGTGCAGCAAGAGCTTGTTATATAGGAATAATGTGACCAAGAGGAAGAAAGACTAAGACTTAAAGCATAGACTAGGCTGGAACCAGCCCACATGATAATTCAGCAAAAACAGATGCAACTAAAGAGAATAGAGCTAATGACAGAGCTATGAAATACTTTAAAATTCTCTGAGCAATGCCTGCAATTGATGAACTTGCATCCCATTCACCCATCTCTTTCCTCCTGCTCTATACCTATGGAGGAGTCCATGGCCTTCTCTGATCCACCAACCTTAGTTGTACCGAGCTTTAAATCAATAGTTTCAGCTGAAAGCCCTCTAATAGGTAAAGCACATTTCCAGCAATTATTGCAATATCATGCTCAACGAACTATCACAAGGCCCTCCTTTCCGGCCAAGAAAACAAATGGTTGTTACCTCAAAAGGGTGAGCCTTCAATGATCTCTTTTTCCTTGGATGAGATGGAAAATCTCGTCTGGCTTCTCAAAGAAAAAGCCCTCATCTGTAGATTTATGGGAGCTTTTCCAGGACCCAAAACTTTCAAGCTCTAGGTCCAAGTTAACTGGAAGCCATCAGGAATTGTGTGCATTCGTATGATGTCCAAGGGTTACTTTATGGCTATCTTCAACACTAGACAGGAATGGAATCAGGCCTTTCGAGGACAACACTGATTCTACATTAAATCGGGTCTGTTTATGAAACATTGCTCCCCTTCCTTTAACCCCGATGAAGATCTTCCAAGTGTGGTCCCAGTATGGGTTTGTAATGTCCCTTTTAGGGGCAAAAACCAAAAATATGGGTTTGGCCACAAACCCCAAGAATCAGATCTGAAAATACACCAACACCAAAGATGAAAATAATCTGATTTTATGACAGCAGCTGTAATATCCTTCAAAACCCTAGGGCGAACTGTATAAGAGCTTAGAATTCACCATACAACCATGCACAACTGATAAATACTTCTAAATAATTAATTCAAGCACGGCAACCAATATCCATCCAATTTGGTAACAATAAATGGAGAAAATCAACGAATATATACTGCTGTAATTAATTTTAGGACAACAGCAGAACAACCACAAACCAACGCTGAAAATGATAGATAATCACCACCAAAAATCATGAAAATATAGATTCCGGCCTTATAAAATATGCCGAATCAGAATATAAAATCAGATTTGCAATTTGTGCCCTAGAAGGCACTCAAATACCATCAAACCCTAGTCGCTCCCTCTAGGGAGAGCTCCAAAATGCATGCAAACCCTTGTAGATGTCTTCCTTGATATTCTAATGTCCAAATCCACAAGAGGTCTTCAAAGTTGTCTTCACTTCACCCAAAAATGGAGGGTTTTCATCCTCCAACCAGCCACAAGGAAGGTTTTCGTCTTCCTTGGAAAAGCCACACTAATGGATTGTCGCCCAATAGTGGAATGACAATGAGCAATCAGCCCAAAGATCAAATGTAGAGTAAATGCGCCAAAATAGATGATGAAAATGAAGTCATAGGTCTCCTTTTATATCCTTCCTTTGGCACCAAAATCCAATTAGAAGGACCGACCTCATAAAGCTTCCTTTATCTTCTAATTTTCCTTTAGGAACTCTCCAAACCCAGCCGACCTCCTTAGTAGCTTATTTCTTCATTTTGAGCTTATTAAAAGCTCTCCAACCCAGCCAACCAGCTTAGGAAGGGAAATACAAAAATAAAATCATAAATATGAATGAAGAAAATTGAAATATAACCCAAGGTCTTTCCTTGTTCATCCTTTTCTTGCCTCCGGAAAGAAGAAAGGCAAGAAGTCTTCTATTTTGGATTAATTCGAAAAGGGGACATTACAGGGTTCAGCTGCCATGGCTACCCACTGAATACTAATACTAGCCCGAATTAAGTTTACACAAGATTGGATCTGCCCTTGGCAAATACAAGCAGCATCAGAGTATGCCAAGAATCCAGAAATCTTTAACTATGCGCGGATTTGCATCAATATTGATCTTGGTCGGCCTCTTTTTGACCAAATCACAAATGGATATATAAGGAATTGAATGGGATTAACATCTAGATTATGAAACTATTTACTTCCATTATAGGAACCATCACGAACACGGGCATCTTGCATGTGTCTGCCCCAAACAAGAGGCTTCTGGCCCCTGCACCCTCCAGCAACTTAAAATCCAAAGCAGTCATCAACTCAGACAATCAACAAGCAGCTTCCTTCGCTTCTCCCCATGGAAAAGTTTTAGAGGTTACTCCCACTCTTCATCTCTCCAAGTTTTAGATTGCATGCATGGCTATCTTTCACGTGTCTGCCCCAAACAAAAGGCTTCAGGCCCTCTCCACCCTCCAGCAACTTCAAATCCAAAGCAGCCAAAAACTCAGATAAATAAACAAGCATCTTCCTTCACTTCTCCCCCAAGGACGGTTTGAGGGTCACTCCCACTATTGACCTCACCAAGTTTCAGATTGCATACACCCGCAAAGAAAAACCACAGTTCAGCACAGAAACCCCCACTCCCTTGTATAACCCATTCGAGGCTTTGACTGACCACGCATCTCAAGAGTTACACACACTCCCCACAATTGAAATTACATTCCCAGTTAGACTCCAAAATGAAATTTGCTTCAGCCACCCCCAGCGTGGTTACTCAGAATAGGGGTAGAAAACAACAGCAGCAATCACCCGAGGATTACATCCCCCTCAACCTTGGGAGCTGGAAAGAACTCTTTAAGATATTTAGAAAAAGAGGAAAGCTTCCAGGGAACAAACGGATGCTGAGGAGGCTCAACTACGAGCACTTTGTAATGGCTTACGAATCTCATTTGGTTTTGTTCTTGTAATCTATCCCTTCTTGTGTAGGAGATGTACTTGTATATGGAATGTGTGTCGAATTGTGATCTTGAGATGAGGTCTTTTGTGAGGTATTATATTGGTGATCTATCTCGGTTTTATGGTATATCCACATAGTTTGGGTCAATGGTTGGGGTGGTAAGCAGCCACCATATAGTTGGGCACATATCACCGGCCTTATATCATGACTGTGACTTGTTGCGGATGCAATAATGAAGACCGTACCTGACTGGATTTTCGAGGCCTGGAGATTGAGTTTCACTTGATTGTACACTTATTATTTGACAGTAAGATCTGTTGTAGAGCTTTGGAAAAGGAGTTCATGATTGTGAATTGTGAACGTGTATATGAAATGAACCCATGTGGCAAATTGTAGTGTGCTTATGTATGAGCTCTAAAAAGAGTTTTGAGATTCTTATTTTGTAACTATGACTTCATCATTTGATTATTGAAGGAAATTTACATAGTTACAGAGACAGGGGACGGCGGGACGGCGGGACGGGGGGACGGGGTTTCCGGGACGGCAAAAAATTTCTAAATTTTGGGGACGGCGGGGGGACGGCGGGGGGACGGCTAATTAAAAAATATATTAATATTTAAAATATAAAGATATAGTGACTAAATTATATAAATAAGCTGAAATAAAACCATTTGAGATTTAAATAAGGTGAAACTTGAACTCATAAACATCAAATACATTCCTTAATACTCATGATTCTTTCAGAAGTTTGCAAGAAGTTGCTTGGTCCAAAAAGGTGCAAAAATTGATTTTATGAAAATAAGAAAAATATTGCCATCAATGCATAGAGCTCAAGAAAATATGCACTTTTAGAGAAAACGACACCTGAAACGGAGCCACAGAATGAAAGTTATGGCACATGCAAGTTTTTGCTGCTACATCTTCCCGGACCCTTTCCAAAAATGGCAAATTTTTTGTACTTGTGATTTTTTCACCAAAAATGAAAAAATTGCCAAAAAAGGAAATAAATTCATGGGGGACGTCTGGACGTCCCCCCCACGTTTCCCACGTCCCCCACGTCCCCTCCACGTCCCCCCCACGTTTCCCACGTCCCCCCCACGTTTCCACGTCCCCGGGACGTTTTCCAACGTCTTCAGACGTCCCCGGGACGTTTCCTAGAGAAAAATAAAAAAAGGAAACGTGGGGGAAACGTTTCCCCGTCCCGCGTCCCGGGGCGTCCCGGGACGTCCCGGACGTGTCAAAATAGGGGGACGCGTCCCCGCGTAACACTTTGGAAATTTATAGTCTTGTTTTCACTAGGTAAATTAAAGTGACTTGAAAGGAATTACTAGGATTCTCGAATTATGCTTGAGATCATACTTCTAGCGTAAAGCGTAATTTCAATGAAAGTCATAAAAAGTTGTGAAAAGAATAAAATCCTAATTTATATATTTGAATTATGAACTTGAGAATGGGTTACAACTTGTTTATATGGTGCCATAGATGTTTGAAATCTATTATGTTTGTGATGATAATATGATCCCATAGCGATAAACTTGTAGAAACAAAGACAATTACAATTTGGACTTGTTGAGAATAAGTTATAATACTTTTAAAGGTAAATGAATTAAAAAATTCATTATATGATGTGAAAGACACTAAAGTTTGTAATACCATATGATGTATAAAACATAAGGTTACTAATTCTCGTGTGGAACAAAGGTACTAATGAGTACTTTGGATACTTAGTAATGAAAGAAATCTTCTTTTAAGGCAAGACTTAGTAATTAAAGGATTTGAACCCTTAAACCATATTGAACATTGAAAATTATTAGGCTTGGATCCTTTATGTTATAAGTGTACAAGGTATTAAGAACCCTAAAGATGAGATGAGTGAATAACAAGTGTTCATTTAAAGTAACTTGATGACTAAGGCAAATTATGGATCAATTGGTGAATACACACTATTGATCCTACAGATGTTGAAATCTTGGCTTAGTGAAATGGAACATAATGGATGCATGGACTCATTAGGCTTCATGCATACCCTAATATGTTTGTAATTATCAAATATTAATGAAACGTTGGGTAAATTTTGGGATAATGCATCGAGATTTTGAAGTTTGAATTTTGGGTGCATTCTGATTCTATTTTGAGATTGTCACAAATTCCCACTTGGATCATTCACCCTTTTTTAAAAAGCAATGGTCACCATTGCTCCTATATCTGATTTCATGAGCGTAGCAACTTCTTTGTGCATAAGTGTTAGTCTTCCACTTGAGTGGGGTGGCCCATCCGAAATTTATCTTTACTAATTGTGAAGATTTGAAGTAGAGGTTTCGTTCAAGTAGAGGTTTCATTAACCCAACATGTGCCCGTGATGCATTGAGAAGTTTGTCCAGTGTAAAAAGACCAAAATTCTTAAGCCTCATCTTTTCCTCAATAGGGTTAAATTCCTTTGCCATCTTTACCAAGACAATGATGCACTGACCACTCCATCTAGATAATATTTTCTGCTCATTACCCATCCTCGGATGTTCGGTCCATATGGGTTTCAACTACTTACTTGTGTGAGATATCATTTTTAAGCTTGCTGCTCTTTGATTGAGTTTTCTTCCAACACCTCTTTAACAAGTAGGAAGCAAAGTTGTTATGATGAGGACTCACAACTTATACAATATCTGAATATTTCCATCAACCATATTCCATCTTATAGGTACTCAAATGCTCTTTGTCGCCTTCTCTCTTCAAAAGGGGATATTAAAAAGGTGATTAGAGAATGTCTTTCTTGAATGAAACAAATCTAGTAATTTGTCCCGAAACAAATCTCAAGCTTAGGTTGTAATGACTCAGGTTGTTCGTTGACATTGACGAATGTCCATGTGCAAATGTGATGGTTGTGGCGAGATAGGAACTAACCGCATCACCTGCCCAACTATTTTCTCTGAGAGGTCGTGATTTTAAGGCTCCAATATTTGTGAGGGTCTTCTAAACCTATTAGTCCAATTGTATCTTTTTTAACTTCAATTTCATGTGGTAGAGGTGCCCAACATCATGAGCTTCATTAACATTGATATAAATGAACAAATACTAGTCGAAATGTACTTCTCATACTCTTGAAGAAAAAACTAGGAACCCCACATATAATAACCAAGGAGCGATGATAACGAGATCTAGTTACACCAAGTTTGGATGTGCATACAAACTAATATCACCAGATCAATGATTTCCATGAGGAGATCTTTGGCCTTGGATGGCGAGGAGAGGACATGTTATCTCTGACCTCTACAAACTTCATCCAGTCCTCTACCCAAGGCCGCTCCTTGGTAACATTATCATATTTTGCATGGAAGACTATTGATGGTTAATAAATCCAAGGGCTCTCTTGCTGCTGAAACATCCTTGATTAGTAGTTCTCTTGCATTTTCTAGGTTGGATTTTGTAGCTTGAATTGTATTCTATTGTGATTTTTAGTTTTTTTAAAACAAACAAATATTTTATTTCATAGGAGAAATATTTTTACAATTACAATGATGCCAAGCTTGATAGCTATTTGTCCAATCCAGAGCACTATAAAGAAAAATAAACATATCGAAACATTAAGGATAGTCAAGTTTTAGAATAGCCTGCATAGCTTCCTGATCCCGTTGAGGCCACCAAAGAGGAGGATCACCATAGCAGCTTATATCATGATTATCCAGAGCCCAATTTGCCAATGCATCTGCCACTTGATTTCTCTGTCTAGGAATATGAGCGATTTGGAAAGTCTGAAATTGTGCCTGCAGACCTTTAATTTTATCTATTTCTCTCGCAATCTGCCAGTTTGAGCTCCTCTGAGTCCCATTAATAGTTAGCATCCTAACAATGACCTTAGAATCAGATTCCACCTGCACTTGAGTCCATCCACACTTAATAGCCTCTTGTAGTCCCCGATAAATAGCTCGACCTCGCAATATTATTAGTAGTGATACCCAGTTAGTGGCAAACATAAAGGTTGCTTTCCCATCATGAGTTCTTCCAATACCCCCAACGCAACATTCCCTAGTTTTCCCTAGAAGCCCCATCAATATTCAATTTTCCAAACTGCATAGGAGGAGGAACCCATGGTTGTTTTTTGTCATCTCTCCTTGACAGATTAAAACAGGTAAAGTGGAGCTTTTAGCTTGTAAAGAAAGCACCTTACAAATATTAACCCACTCCAGAGAAAGAGTAGAGGGAAGGGAAACCTTTTGCTTGATGGTTTCTGCCATATTAATTGTAGTTTTCTGCCACACATACTCCCTATCTTTTATCTCTTGCTAGAAAATTCTTTTATTTCTTTCCTTCCATATATTCCAAATTAACAATGAAATGCATGTCCATAGAGTTGGGAGTAAATTTTGTCCTTTTGGTAGATGTTCTTGCCAATCTTTCATCAATTGCTCAAAAGAGTGAAAGCCATAATAATGTAAATGAAACATATTAGCAAGAGATTGCCATAAAGGTATCACCCACGAACATTGAAAGAAGAGATGATATCTAGTCTCCTCATCCTGCCAACATAAAGTGCATCTAAAAGGACCATAAAAACCTCTTTTCATAAGTCTGTCTCCTATTAGAATTCTACCATGGACTAAGAGCCAAATAAAGAAACTGACCTTGGGCCATAAAGTTGGCTGCCATATTTGCTTAAACATTGAAAGAAGAGATGATATCTAGTCTCCTCATCCTGCCAACATAAAGTGCATCTAAAAGGACCATAAAAACCTCTTTTCATAAGTCTGTCTCTTGTTAGAATTCTACCATGGACTAAGAGCCAAATAAAGAAACTGACCTTGGGCCATAAAGTTGGCTGCCATATTTGCTTAAGTAAAGCCTCATATCCTAAATGAACAATATATTCTCCCGCTGAAGTATTTCCCCATCCTATTACATCTGATTCATTAGATGAAGAAAGAGGATACTTTTGTAACAAATGTTCAATCAAGACTTGATCTTGCTGCCCAATCTGAATAGGCCATTCATGAGTAGGTATCCAGCATCTTCCCATTTCCCAAGGAAGGGATGATTGTCTAGTATAATGCATAACTCTTGTCCATCCTTTTTGATGCATTGCTGCCATAAGATTATGTAAATGAGGAAATTGCTGAATTAAAGGAGGCTGGCCATCCCATGAGTCAAGCCAAAAATAAGCCTCATGCCCATTATTTACTATCCAAAAATCCTTTTTTTGATAATGCCTTCCCCATTTTGAGAACAACCAAAATTGGAGATCCTCTTCGCGAGAAGGGACAATCTAATAATATGTTTTGGTGGATAATTTTCCATATATTTGGCTCTAATATTAACAGCCCACAATTCATTTGGAGATGTAATCAGCCTCCAATAAAGTTTGCCAACAAGAGCCTGTGCTTGTTTAACTTGTTGATCTAAAGCCTAATCCACCTTCCTTTTTAGGGCGACATAGAGTGTCCCAATTTACTAATGACCATTTGTGTTGATTTTGTGTGCCATTCCACAAAAAAGTCTGACAAATAGCATCATTTTTTCAAAACTGATTTAGGAATATTAAGAATAGATGAAACATAAACAGGAACAGCCTGAAGGACAGCCTTAACCAGAGTCATTCTGCCTGCTTTGTAGAGAGCCATTTATTGGTCCATTTTTGTATCTTACCTTTTATCTTTGCTATTAGCCACTCCCAATCTTTATTCTGTTTAGCAACAAGAGGAACTCCTAGATATTTAATAGGAAGAGAACCTTTTTTGAAATGGAAGATCTTGAAGAATTTTCTCTTCCTGTTGTATAGAGCAATGAAAAAAATAATACTCGATTTTGTTTCATTGATAAGTTGACCAGAGGCAGAAGAAAACACATGGATGATTTTAGCAAATTGTTTAGCTTCCATTGGAGTGGCTTTCCCAGCCAAAGTAGAATCATCTACAAACTACAAATGGGAAAGAGGCTTTATAGATTTGGCAAGTTGCACACCTTGTATTCTTTTTTCTTGACAAGCTCTATTTGCTAGTCTTCCCAGACATTTCGCCAAAATAATGAATAAAAAGGCGACAAAGGATCTCCTGTCTTATTCCCCTAGAAGCACAAAACAGATTTGTAGGAGTACCATTAACTAACACAGAGAAAGAGACTGAAGTTAAACATGCCTCTATCCATTTAATCCAATCATCAGAAAAACCAAATTTCGCTAAGACCTGAGTAAGAAACTTCCAGTCCACTCTATCATATGCTTTGGATAAATCCAATCTGATAAACATATAAGGAGATTTCTGGAGATCCATAGAATGCAGGATTTCTTGAGCCAAAGCAATTTCATCATGAATCTGACGTCCTGGAACAAACCCTCCTTGTTCAAGGGAAATAATCTTATGTAAAAGAGGTTTTAATCTTTCCGCCATGACTTTTGTGATAATTTTATACAAAACATTGCATAGAGCTATAGGTCTGTAATCCAAAATTTCAGTAGCATCTACAAATTTAGGAATGAGAGAAATGAATGTTTTGTTTATTTCCTTAAGCATAGCTTTTGAAATTCTAGCCTCTTCCACAACACTAAGTAAATCATACTTAATGATATCCCAAAAAGTCTGATAGAATTCAATGGGAAATCCATCCGGACCTGGTGTTTTACCTTTCGCCATAGTGAAGACAACTGTATATAACTCTGTTCAATAATTGGTTGAATAAGCTTTGTTCATTTTCCTCTTGAGAAATCAACTGAGGCAAAACATCTAACACTTTTTGTTGGTTCTCTAAATTAAGAGGTTGAGCTGTGAATAATTCTATAAAAAACATAACAACCTCATGCTTCATTTCATCCAGAGAATATATTTGTTGTCCCTCTTTGCTCTTCAGAGAATTAATATGATTATGCACTCTTCTATCTAGTAATGATTTATGGAAGAAAGCAGAATTTTTGTCTCCTTCAGTTAACCATTGAATTCTAGATTTTTGCTTCCACATTATTTCCTCTCGAATTTCCCATTCTGTCAATTTAGCTTTTAAAATTTGTTCTTGCTGAAGAAAATCACTTAAATTTCCTTGTTGGCGCATTTGAGAATTGATAGCTTCCAATTGTTCCAGAATACCTCTTTCCTAGCCTTTATATCTCCAAAATCACTCCAGTTCCATTTCTTAAGTTTGGACTTAAGATAATCCAACCTTTTAACAAAAGAATACATCTGAGTACCATACCTTGGTTTACCCTCCACCCACCACTGTTGGATATAATTTATGATATTCTCATGCCGACCACATCAATTGGAATCGAAAGGGCACATAATGCCGATAAGATTTCCCTAACTCAATAGACACAGGCCAGTGATCAAAACCAATATTATTCAGAAGCTTTGCCTTAGGAACAAAATCTTTTAGCCACCATTCTTCAGATACTAAAAATCAATCCAATCTTTCCATAATACACTATTGTCCTTGTCTTCTATTATTCTGCAATGTCCCTTTTTCCCACCTAAGAGCTGAAAATTGGTCTTCTTGCCATTCCTTCTCCATGGCGAAGAAGCAAAAACGAAGGAGAAGACCCTTGAGCATCTTTTTAATATATTTTATCTAACATTTTTATATTTCCTTTAGTGTTTTCTTGCATTATACAGGTTTTAGGGAGTAGAAAAGTCAAAAATTTAAAAAAATGAAATAAAACTTTAAAAAGACGTATTTACTGCAGGATACGTGCCTGATACGTACGGGATACGTCACGATACGTTTGTACGTATCCGTATCGTATCCATTTCTGATACGTATCAGAGGGGATTTGAGGGGGTCTTGGGCGTATCCATGCAATGTAGATTATTTCCATTGTTTTTAAGATTGCTTGGACTACATGTAGTGCTTTAATATTTCTCAATTTGAAAGTTGTGCTCCTTTTGTTTCTTGTGTAAGTAGTGCTTCCCATCATTGTTTGAAACAGTGGTTTTTATAATTGTATTGATGTAATCTGCAACTATTGAATTGTTTGGGTTATTCATAATTATTTTGATGATCAAACATTGATTTTCTTGCGGTGTTCAATATTTATTCAAATGCAACCTAATGACACAATATTCATCAGCACATGCATAACTTTCAGCGACATACAACTACAAAAGATTTGCATATTTTCAATAACCAACCTCATTTCTTCGGGGTTCTATTGAATTAAAGACCAAAATGTTAGCACCGCATTAAAGCCAACATCATGTATAAAAGAATGATAAAACAAAGGAAAAAAGCACACCTTGTAAACAAGTCCCAAGGAGACACCTACAATGAAGAGGAAGAATGGCATAACAAAGTCTGCAATAGTTACACCATTCCAAGGAGAATGATTGATAGCAGGTAATACTCCCCCAGCATCATCAACTAGTATCATGATCTGCACAAAGATAACCAAGCACACACCAAGATATTAAATTTTTAAAACAATTTCTCAAATACATAATATTGAGTAAGTGCTTTCTTGCATTGACAACCATACCATAAACCATATTCATAATATGGAAGCCACATTTATGCATTTGAGCTGGAAACTGTAGAATGAAGTTTTGTCCCCATTGTCTATAACCATGAGTAAAGCCAGTCATAACTACAAGATTGCTATGCACCTACTACGTAATATACTTACTGCGTAAGGTTAACTTTGAGATATGGTGGTTGCATAAGGTTAGGTATGGTTGGACCATTGCGGTCAACCGTGATACCTATCCTTGTCTCCTCTTTATGTATGAGTTGGATTGTCTTACCAAATAAAATAGTGAAGACGTTTTCGATTCCCAAACTTAGTTGTGTTCATTCATGGATATGATGGCTGTATGTAATCTTATGTAGACAATTCTTTTCTTGTACATAGGTGGTGAATATTTTATTTGCATTCAAATTTCTTCATGAATCAGAATCTAGATAGTATCTACCCCACCAACCTTAAACTAAATTAGATAGTATCTACCCCACCAATCTTCAACTATCGAAATCGTAAAAAACTCTTGAGGATACTCACAAAAAGAGGAAAACCTCAAGGAAACAAATTGTTTATAAGGAGATTCCTCGTATCCTTATAAGTCCTGAAAGTATGTTACAAATCTGAGCACCTTCTACTGCAACCATCCAAGAAAACCCAGGAGAAAGGCCTTATTTATGTGGATCCTCCTTTAGAAGATTTGTGATTTGGGCACTACCAATAAGCATTGTTTCCTCACATATCTTGTCCAAAAAAAATATAGATATGGTTCTTTTACAAGAGGAGGACAACTTTCTTTTCTCTTTGGCTCATGCAAACTGCAAAATGTGTAACTCTCTACTAATGCAAAATTGCTCTAGGCACTTGTTTGTTTCATGCACTTGTATGCTCCATGCTCCTATTTGCTTCTATGCACTTGTATGCTCTATGCTCTTGTTTGATTCTATGCTCTATACTCTTGTTTGATTCTATGCTCTATGCATTGTCTTCTCTATGCACTTGTATTCTCTATACTCTTGTCTACTCTATGCCATTGTACATTTTATGCTTTGTCTGTTCTATGATATTGTATGTTCTATATGTTGCTTGTATGCTCTATGCTTCGTTTATGCTCTATTTTCTCACATGCCATTGTTTGCTCTACACGGTGATTGCTCATTACTTATCTACTTTATGCTTAATTGCATATAGTGTTTTCCGCCCATTTTGTTTCTGGACACGTTAATTACTACATCTTTAGATTAAAATACAGCTCTTATGACATAGTGCTTAAGCCACATCTTGATTGAGCTACATCGTTTAGACACATGTTACTTATGACACACATTGTTTAGAACACATGGCTTATTACATATCTTGCTCATAGCACATTGGTGGTGTTGGTTGGATTTTATGTTGCTCAATATGCCCAATGGAAACACATAAAGACCAGTAACAACTACGGAAATTCACCTTTCGACGGAGTGAAGTTCCTCTGCTTTTGAGAGGGGCAGTTCCCTCGTACGATGGGTTTTATATTTGTATTTTTGGTGCTTTTAACCGGAAAGCACAAAGGGCAACAAAATTGGGAAAGGAAAATACAGAGGGAAAGGAGGAATGAGGGGAAAATAATACAACCATGTAAATATTTGGCAAGATGGATAAACTTGAGACACAAAGTTCTGCAAATCTATCTATCAAGGATACACATTTCCTTCTTGGTCATACAAGATTTCCTTACTTACAAAGTTGGAAGGATGAGAAAGAGAAGTGCAATGTACAAGCAGAGAGTTGCACAAAGGGAACTTCTCTACCTGGCACAAAGGCATACAATGAACGTGAAACCTGGAAAGCACAAAGTCTTTATCTCCTTCAGAATATGCTGATATGGCACAAAGTCCACGTACCTCAATAGCCAACACAAAGTTTGATCACTGAACATCAATCACACTATGAAGAAGCAACGGTATTAATAACTCAACCACAAGCAGAATGGCAGATTTTATAATTGAGAATCATTAACACAGCAATGGGAAAAACATTGTATTCATGAGGGAAAATTTGTGTACACAAAGTTACAACAACATTCTCCAGAGGCAAATAAAATAGTTCCCCAAAAGAGCTTGGAATCCCCCTTAACAATTTACAATTCAGCCTTTTATAGGCATTATGCTCCCAAAAGTAGTTATAAAACTACCTAACCTATCTCTAACCCATTACCAACCTCAAGTTGACTCAACTTGAGTGTTTACAAATTATGATATTTAATTAATTTGATAAACAAATTAATTAAATACTTTAAACATTAGCACTTGCAAAAATTTGATATTTAATTAATTTGGTGAACAAATTAATTAAATATCTTTTGACCTTTATTTTCCAAGACCCAAATACAAAAATGTCTTCAACATCTTTTCTCTTCATCTAGCTTAGTTGCAGTTTCTTCCTCTGCTGGAGGAGGCACTTGTTCTTCCTCAAGAAGAGGTTCTTCCACATAATCATTCTCAAATGCATCATTAGGAACCTCATATATATGCACCTGAGGCTTTGAAGGATCTTTGACAAACACATACTTTCCTTCATTCAGTTTTAGACAGAGATCAACAATCGATTCAACAATACCCCACATATTCGAAGTGTTCAAATTGATTTGCATAGCAAATTCTATGGGTTTGTACCCCTGAACACTTAAAACAACATGGTTGAAGTGAACTGAGGGTGAATCCTAGAAACATAACCCAATTTTATGACATTTGAACTTCCAAGAAGGGCTTGAGTTGTCCATTTTGCAAGCTTATTTGCATTGTTCTTGAGTTCAATTGCCAAAACAGCGCCACGTTGAGTTTCCAATCTCTGATGCCAATCAACTCCAGAAAACTTAGGATCAAATTCATTCAGAGCATTTAAAGTGAGAAATTGTGTTTGGCCCCTTACATCCATAACACTGTGGACCTCACACCTCGCACCAATGATATATCATCATCTAATTTCCAACGCCTTGTACCGATAAGCAACAAATGCAACCTCCTCACCCTCCGAGGCAAATGGATTGGGTTCTTCAAACTCTACCTTATTTCCATCTCATTTCTTCTCTCACCGAACCAACATAGAAAACAATGTCGAGTTGGAATACTTTGAAAGTGCTTGGCTAATAATAGTTTTTTCACAACCAAATGCACCAGGTATGGCACATGTTCCTCCAAGCACAAATGAGAATAAAGCAACAAGAACTCGTTGTCCGGTCAAAAGGGGTGTGTCAGCTGCAAGCTTGGCAGCGACAGGCCTAGGTGTTCATAGAGGCCAAGTATAAAGCATTGTAAGATGCTTCTTAACTCCTTGAAACTCCAACTCCTGCACGATATCTGAATAGTGTAATGACCAAGCGTATGATGTATGATATCTTGCCCATTCCTCCAGGAGGAACAGCAATGCGGTGCTACATTAGAATATTTTCAAAAAACATTGCATATAAGTCACCTCCAATTAAGACATCTCCAATAGATAATTTCATTGGGGGACTCCCATGTTGTGTCCTGCGCAACCCACTCCAATAAAAACTTGTCACTCCTCTCGTATGATGCATAGATTGCTCATATACGCCGCCGCTGCCATGACTAGAGATATCGAATTTTGCTTCTATGCCAGTAGACAAAACCCCATCGGATGAATCAAGATTATGGAGAAGTTGTGGCACTTGAGAACGCGTTCCCTTAGTTCCCCCAAAACCAACTCAAGCGACATTGAATTAACAAGGACAAACCTTGGAATTTTCACTATATTTCTTTCCTTTGTTGTGCTTGTGTCGGCTCTTTTGGCCTTACGGAGAATATGTGGAACTATTGCATTGTTCCTTGTGTTCCATTGAAGACCGACCTTACCGCAAGCCTTGATTTTTGTTGCCTAGTGGCCGACAAGGATCAATCGGGTAAGTCGGCTAATTGGAGAAGTGATGGCACATATGAATTGTTCCATACGTTCGAAAGGCCGACTTCACCAATTAAAAACCAAACTTTTTACCTAGCGCCCATGATGAGTAAATGAGGAACCTTATTGACCACCTTGACATGATAAAACCAATATACTTGATCTTTAAAAGCTTATTACATGTATATCGAAGTTCCTCTCCATAGTTTAATTGGAGTCGTCTTTTCTATTGCGAATACTTTGTATGACTAATCCCACAACTACAACTGCCGCCCCAACAGATAGAATCGTGAGAGACCGAGTAACAAAACAACAATACTACTTATGGCTTCGCGAACTTCAATTTTGGAATGCTCAAATGTGGTCATTTGGGCAGCATCGATGATCTGGCGAAACAAATTTAGAAACGTCGCCCAATTTCATACTAACAATAATCGGTTCTTTAACTCCCATATCTGGCTGACCCTCGTTGAATCGAGATGGGCACTAGGTGTGGGTCAAAATCATCTTTTGCAGCCACCATAAGATATGGAACCTCGACGCCACTATTTTCCCCATGAGTTGCAACTTTCACGGTTATTCGGTAGTTTTATTCCACAAAGCCTCATCCAAGCTATTATAAACAAACAATGCCACGTCACATGGAGCTCGGTTTATCTATGTCGTTCAAGAAGTCGGCGATCGGGCTTATGGAGAACGTCGAAAAAGGAATTGTTCCTTGGGTTCTAA
This sequence comes from Taxus wallichiana var. yunnanensis, assembly GCA_018340775.1. Taxonomy (NCBI): domain Eukaryota; kingdom Viridiplantae; phylum Streptophyta; class Pinopsida; order Cupressales; family Taxaceae; genus Taxus; species Taxus wallichiana. The sequence continues at coordinate 473,972,211 of CM031236.1, read as the reverse complement.
ATAGAACTAATTTCACGATTAATTTTGCATGTTATTTTCTATGTTCCAATCAAAATGTCTTTATCTCTTAAAAATATGCCATGTGGCGAGGAAGGATCAAAAGCTTGAAATGGGAAAATGGAGTGGAAAACTATAGAAAAGTAACAAAGAATGGTATTTAATAATTAAAGAACGATGGAGCTCAAGTGGTGCCTAAAGTTTGCTTTTGAAAATTGCTTGAATGGACTAATCCCAACCATAATAATAGATTAGAATTCATGAGCAAATGTGCCAAATCAAAGAAAAACGGGACCAATTCAAAATTATTTTTCGACCATGAAATATTTATACTCGAAACTTATCATACGAGATCAATTTAACATGATGGATTCAAATTTGAAAAGTTTCGAACTATCTAATTTTCAGTGACAACGGTGGAAACATAGATGGATCTATATCGTGTTCATGAGACATTGCTTGTTACATATCTTGCTCTAGTACATTGGTTGACACGTATTTCGATTTATATCGTGCTCATGACACATTGCTTGTTACATATCTTTCTCTTAGCACATTGCTTATCACGTATCTTTCTCGTAGCACATTAGTTGACACATATTTCAATCTATATCATGCTCATGACACATTGCTTATTACATAGTTTTCCCTTAGCACATTGGTTTACACATTTCCGATGGCACATTGAATGAAACATACTTGGTTTGCACACACAACTAACAACTACTAACATTGGTCAAGTCATTACATCTTGTTGGTTATGTCTACTTTGGCAAGCATGTCATATCATGCGGTGTCATGTTGTGTCCTAGGTCACAATGGATCCATTAGATGCCGAGTCTTGTATTGTTCTTAACTAAGGATTTCATTGGATTATTGGATATGCCTAACGATGAGATGACACCCATTACTTGTTCAAAAATGATCATATCTTATGTGCATTGCTTACATCCCCATGTTTAGTTTACTTCTATGTATGATTCACATCCTTGATGTTATGGTTATATACTTTTTATAGCTAACACTTTCTCTTTTGAGCTAAGTTATCCTTTGTAACATCACTCATCTCAAAAGGAGGCATACTTATAGGCTTTTCTAATAATTCACATAAATCACAACCATAGTGCTTTAGGGAACACACTTGTGATGGCATTCACACAATTCTTCGGGCATAAATGGCCACTAGTAGGCCCAAGTGCTACAAGTTGGCCACTAGCATGACTAAGTGCTATAGGTGGCTAATAGAAGGAATAAATATTGAGGTTCTCATATACAACACTCATCCACACCCTATATGATGGAACCAAGGGCAGTCAAGTATAAACATTTTGTGCTTTTAAATTTCAGTTTTTCATTTACTGATTTTTATATGCATCTCTATCAAACATTACTACACACATTTATAGGTTTCACATATATGGCATGGAGGGCACACTTTCTTAGTCCTGCATACATTACCCACCCCCTTTGAAAGGTTTGCGTTTACTTGTCCTTTTTATTTTAATCCAACAATTTCATTACTAGATTAAAATGGGGTAATTGTAGTGACAAAAATTTGACCCAGGCACTTGGCAATAATCATTTGGCATTTATTTCAGCATCAGCCCATTTACACATTTATTGACTTAATTCAAAGGCATCATGCTCAATCCCCACACTCTAGGTCCACTAGATAATAACTTGCTCTTCAACTTAGCACCTCTACAACCACGATGCACTCTACATAGAACAAATCTTCAAACTCTCGATTATTTGCCTCATGCCTTTGATCAAGTTCCATTCTAAGCCTAGGCGGATCGCGAACTTATGATAGAATCGGCCACCAGTTACGCCCGAGGCCGATGATATTGTCCATTGTAATTTGTACTTGCAACGGTCAAACTTTCAATAGCACAAGTCACCTTAGTTGGTTTAGGGTTGTTTGAGCAGGAAATCATTCACACAAGTCACCTATATAAGCACATGCACCCTAACCTATTAGGGCGTCTAGGGATCTCATATCAAGGCACACTCTAAGGACTCTAGGACCCTTATCAATGAAGCATCAAATCCTTGGAGCACACGTCAATAGGCTCTGATCTAAGTACATTGTCATTACTGCCTTGGATCATTCTCATGCGCCAAAAGTGAAGTCAAATTTCCTTGCCAAGTGTTGAAGGCCTTATTAGGGCTTGCCATTCACATTGTTTATGCACATTCACACACATTCAACAGGAGGGAGAACTACATGGAGTGCAGGGCCTCTTCGGATTATTGCGATGTAGGCGTCATTACGGCGGCTTTGACTCAAATATGGACTAACCCCTTTTAGATTACAAGAGGGGAGTGAGGGTTTGAAGACAAGCGAAGCCATTTACAAGTATAGAAATGCAATCGCGAGATTTCAAGCACAGATCCCAATCGAAAGACACGACACACCAAATGCTAAAGTTTTGTTTCATGTTATATTAACAAAGGGCATAATTGGCCACCGTAGGGCGAAATCACTTTGGAAATCTGTCATGCGCATGCGATTATATCCAAAGCTCATCTTGAAGTCCCTAAAATTTACAAATACATTTACGACACTTTGCATAACCCATTTGCACAATTTCATATCACTATCACACCTCTAAACCTTGCGAGAATGATGACATCTTTCTAAACCCTAACCTTAGTCTTTCTATATTCTACTTTCAAAAGTTGTGTTGATCGAATTGTAACTCATGACATAATTTAGGACTATGTATTTGTTGTATTTCCTATTATGAATTATTATACACATTTGAATCAATAGTCCTAATTAGCAAACAAAATTTTGACATTACACGAGTCAAGCCTAGTGAAGTACTTGGTACCACTGAAGTTGGTCCACACGATCATTGATCCTAAGATTAGGGTAATAGTTCTTCATAATCATTTTGTTGTAAGCAAAATAATTCATGGCTAACCACCACTCATTATGCTCCTCCTTGAATCCTACCGGAGAGAGATAATTTGCAAGGAGAAGAACCGACTTGTATCTTTCCCCCTTGAAGAACTACTTGATTTATCACTTTGTCTAAAAAGTCTCAATGAGACTAGATTGTTGAATGGGCATCAAACAAAGAAATTGCTTTAGGCTTCTTAAAAACATCATAGTGCACATCAACAAGAGATTTAATTGATTTAGGTGAGAGCTTACCCACATTATCTACCGAATCCTAACCAAGAAAGGAAAACTCTCTTACCCACAGGTTTATCTCTATTCTACTAAAAAAACCTCACAATCTACGGCAAAACAAATTTAAAAGCCAAACAAAAATGGTCTTCAATCTACAAACATGGGAAGCATATAGTGGGGGTTTCTTCAAGAGAACCGGGTGGAGAAAATAAGAGGTGGTTGAGTTGTGTATGGCCTTTCTAATATTTTTGTTTTAGATAACCCTTGGAAAGGCAACACAAACCAAATGTGCACAATACTATATATGTCAAGAGGGGAGGAGGACACATTTTGAAACTAATAAAACAACAATAGCGAGAAGGGCCAAACTAGAACCTAGTTAGTAGCGAAAGCAAGGGGAATTTAGCCAAAATCGTACCATCAAATATGGGAGGTAAAGCTTCACGATGCAAGAATCTTAGCCCAAAAGGAAGTCGTCGATCAAGTTCTAATACCAATTGATATAACTCTGTAGAGCACATAAGTAAGGGGGAAAAAGGAGTACAAGTGAAATACATAACAAGAGGAAATAAGTAGATTGTCGACTTAATTGATGTTGTACACTCTTCATTAAATTTTGTTTTAAAAATAGACTTACAAGGATGAAAATGACTATTGGTTCGATAAGACCAAGTACATGCATACTCCTACAAATCTAGGCATGTGAAATCTGAATCAATTAGTCTAACTTACATTTAGTAATTCAAGCTCTAGTGAAGCTGGGTCAAATATAAATACATATATTTATAACTATGTTGATGATTACGAGAAGAAGTAATTGCGAGAATGCTTCTTATCGCAAGCGATGGGAAATTATGAGTTTGACAACATACACCTAGCGTCCATTCCCATAGGCTTTTGGTAACCCTAGAAACAGGGGTTGAACTTATGGAATGTTTGTTCCTAAGCCACCCCTATGCATTGTCATGGAAGCATAGGAGATATGTTTCATTGTAACCATTTTATAGAGCGATAATTTATCTTCATTAGGTTCATAAGCAAACTATAAACACAATTAAGTAGCATGAATGATTATATTGAATTCAATGCCCGTAAGACTCCTTTTATTTTGAATATCAATATTTGTTATAGTATAGATATAAGTGGGTCATTTTGATCCTTGTCATGGTTTATTCTTATATGTATTTTTATGTTGATATTTTATACAAGCATGTATATGTTGAACATCATATGAGAATATATATATTTTTTAATCATATTCCTTGTGTCCATGCGCAATGTTTACATTTAGAATAAGTATTTTGCTCAATAATTGTGGGTGCTATATCTGAATATAAAGGTTTATGTGTTTTATATGTGTATGTGTTATATATAGGGACTAGAATTCAAATAGACTTATATTTTTATAAAGGTGCCATGTAAAAATATTTTCCATTTGATATTTCCTTACTAGAATTGACTGTTGATATTAGTTTTTAATTGGAAAATTTGGGAAGATGATTTTTAAAAAACATGAGCATATGAAATTTTATCTAAAATGTTGGAAAAATAAATTTGCAAATAAATTTTGATTTCGATATAATTTTACAATTATTAGCAAATGAAATTTTATCTAAAATATTGGAAAAATAAATTTTGTTTTGGATATAATTTTACAATTATTACAAGGGTTAAAAAGAACCGAAACAAGCCCCAACCAAAACCAAAAGAAACAAAAGAATGGTAGCTAGAGCACACAGGTAAGTTAATCATAGCCATGCAAAGGTCCTAGGCCCATGGAAAATTTATAAAGGCTGTATATTGGAAAATTAGTAAAATAAAACATGTTGTGTTAGTTTTCCATTAACCACGAGAATGTATCTACCAAATGACAAATAAGAATGTTAGAGCCCTTACTAACTAAGACATTGTGGTAATGAAGAAGGAAGAAAATAATGGGAAATACGATTCATACCGCAACAGCAAGGCCACGGAAAACATCAAGCGATATCAGACGTTTTGGTTTTCCGCCGCGAGACTCTGCGTGCTTGATGAGAAGAGCTTGAGCCTCATTTTGCTCGTTTTCTTCTTCCCTCATCCTCATCCTGCTCCTGCTCCTGATCGCTATGTTAGTTGAAATGAACAACAAAGTTTGCTTTGAATATTTAATTTAATGCCTAGTATTAGCCATCAATCTTTATTCTTCGTCTACATTATGGAGCAACAAGAAGGGGGTTTTTAGTGTTTTTCCAGCTGGGTGCTGCCTAATAAAATGGACAACTTATCCGATAAAATAATCCATGTTTTCGTCGGCTGGATCGACAGTCAAGAGTTTTGAGTGTGGACCGGACAATTCTTTATTGCAGGCAAAGATGTACGAAAATTAGCTTGAACTCTTTTTCGAAATTGAAAATGTTCTCGTGTTGTTCAAAATAATCCATGTTTTCGTTGGCTGGATCTTTTTCGAAATTGGAAATGTTTCACGAAAATTAGCTTGAACTCTTTTTCGTAAATATCTTCTTCGTGAATTCTCTATTATTTGTTTTATATTTTGTTATAAACGATTTTATTATGAGACTTATCATTATTTGGGAAATAAATCAAAGATTCGAAACTTTTAGATCCTTCAACAAAATAATTGAATATTATTTGTCAAAAGTTTACGTCTTCTTCAAAATATTAATATCTTTATAAGATTACTTTTTACCTACCAATACCAACCTAAGTTTCAAACGTCAACTTTATATAAACATGCATGCACAACTACTACAAGAAGTCATATTTAAATCATAAATATATTCTTGAGATTTGGAGTGCATAAACTACCAAATTAAGTGCATTTGTTCCAAAAAAATTTCAAATGCACTTCTCATTCATGAATTTTGTACCTCAAAATTAAAAAAATTACTTGTAAGTCTCACCATAATATTAATAAACATAGTAAATGACAATCGAAATGTAAATTTGCCCAATGACATGATAAACTAAACAATTCAATCAATGTTAACACATGAGAGCCAATAGAATGCAAGTCCGCATATCATAAAACTATTCCCTATAAAGACGACATCACAAGTAGAGCACTTTTTGCATTTCATAATCAATTATTACGATTTGGAGTTGAAGTTTTGCAAAGCTAGATTCATAATTTACCATTACGGGAAACCCCAATTAATTATTACAATCTTTGGATCTTTTATTATATTTTTATTTAAATCTTGTAACTCTTCCACTCTACTTGTTTCAACATATAAATCGCAGTGCTTGTATTGGGATCTATACGTTGAAACTATTAAAGTTCTCCTAGTCTTTTATAAACATGTAAAGTGGGAAGAGATCATGTAATAGAAACATTTTGCACTACAAGCTTCGTATAACTCCCACAAATCACGGACCAAGATTCACAACTAAAACCAAGGTATTATTTTTTTTTTAACATTTAGGATCACTTACTACAATATAAAAATGTATGAAACACTTACACAATCAAGAACACATGCATGCAACGATTTAACTTTTACTTGGAACAAAAGATAAGGGAAAGATATTGCACCAAATGTAAAAACAACACATGCTATCAAGCCTACCCACAAGGCTTGCAAAGGGGAGGGACCATCATATGTATTGCCCCTCTTCCCTCCATGAAGAAATCACAACTAGCCTTGGTTCCCCCAAGATAAAACAAACAACAAAAGACGCCATTTTCCCTCCACTTAAACCACTCCTTTTCACTCCACTAAGACTAACCATGAATTCCCTTAGTTCCTCCAATGTAACAACACACAAATCCTTATTCCTACCTTGGTTAGTGTTTCACGGCTTCAAGCTTTAGTCGCATTCAAACCTTACTTCTCCTTTATTTCGCGGAGCTTCAAACTTTCGTGGGTTAACCGCTTTTCATGTGACTTTTGAAATTGGTAATCGCTTTCCTTTGTTTTGCGGCTTTAGAGAGTCTGCGAACACTATGTTCACACCCTCAAGAAACACTACGTTTTAATGTTACATGGCTTTTCTTACTTGAATTTCACTAACTCTTGAAATTGAATTCCTTTGTTCTGTGGACTCTCCAAGTCCACGAAACATTGTTCCTTGGGAAGACTGCAGAACACTAAATCCTTTGTTTTGTGGCTTCAAAACTTGGCGCGTTAAACTCCTTACTGCATGTCGCACGCTCTCGTAACTTTTCCATCGTGCATCACAACTCTCACTTTGTGCCTTAGACCACCCGCGGACCTCTATTTCCACGTGTCGAGAAACTCTTTATTTAAGGGGTTTGTGGAATGCTAGAAATAGTGTTCCACGGCTTCTATCCTTAATCACTTCCAAACTTCACTTTTTCTTCCTCCTCGTGGCTTCTCGCCTTCAAACTTGCATCGTGGTACCCGAGGAGCAAAACCCATGTCTCACATTTTCGCGGAAGTCTCGTTTTTAGTGAAAATCTGCCTAAGCCTCCTTTTTCACCATTCCTTTGTTACGTGGACTTGGAGAGTCCACGAAACATTGAGTTTCTAAAATACGTGGAACACTAGGATGGAGTGTTATGTGGCTTTTAAACCCAAAAAAATTGCCAAATTCCAAAATTGATTTTAGGAGTTACCAAAATATCCTGGGAGGGTTATTTTGGATAATAATATGATTGAATTTATAGTATCTAATTTTATATTAATGTACATTACATTTAATGATTTAATAGATGCATTTTTAATTCAATTTAGCTAAACATATGATTTCATGAGGATTTAACCACATGCGTTTTCATAAGTTATGGATGCGGGAACATATTTATCTCCCAGAAATTAAGACACCCAAAGGGAGGGTATCATTGAGAGAAGGTAGTAGATTGAGAAGGACATTGTTGTACAGAGAATTAAATGAGAACCAACATACACACACATGTAGAACTAGTTCGTGTTTTATTATTATATTGATTTACTTATATTTAGCTAATGTCATGTAATGAATGTGTGATTGTTGTTTTCTTATTTTTGAAATTAGTGAAATGTTGCCTTGAATTTTGTGAGTCTAGCATTGTGTATTCATTTTGATTGACTTGTGATTGGATAGAGTTTAATTTTGTTTTTGAAATTTAATTAATATATTTAACTTAAGCTTTGGAATGCCCAACTAGAACTCAACCTTGTGGGAAATATTTTGAGCAAACTAATTATTTTCAAAACCTAAGCACCAACTTTGTTTGTATGGATGGAAATGTAATTTTTGGGAATTTGTTTATCAATTTTTAAACAACAAAATTCATTGCATTGTTGGGGATTAATTTTAGATGTTTAGTTTTAACTCTAGAAAGATTTTTCAGGATTAAAAACTATTTTGGGTAGTTTCGAGAGGAGGTTATTCATGCATTGGAGGGTTTTCACAAGTGGGAGAAGATTTGGGAAGGTAGATTCATAGGTTGGGAGAAACATGATAAGGTTTATTATTTTTCAAGTAAATCCAACATTAAACATTTATCAAACATTATTTTTTTGCTTGTTTTAGTGTTTTGCATTTAAAATAAAAGATTTCCATGTTAAATTTTGTTTTAATCTTATTGGTGAATTTGATAGCATACTTAAAATCTAGGTAAGATATTTTATTTGAGTTTATGCATTCTTCCTCTTCTTAATTAACTTAGAATTTTTAAGTATTTTTGCACTTTGGCGGACTTTTCTTGTGCTTTTGTAGTCCAAAATATTGATTTATTCTTTGGTGGACTTTTCTCATGCTTTTGCAGTCAAAAGTTTGATTTACGATTTGATGAATTTTTCTTGTGTTTTTATATACCAAAAGTCTAATTTACTCTTTGGTTGACTTTTCTTATGCTTTCACAGTTCAAAAGTACATGATTTACTCTTTTATGGGCTTTTGTCGTGCTTTTCCATACCAGAAGTCTTATTTACTCTTTAGCATATTTTTATGTGCTTTTACATCCAAAAGTCTTATTTATACTCTTTGGAATAATTTTCACATGTTTTTGCAAACCAAAATTATGATTTACTCCTTGAAAAACTTTTCTCATGCTTTTGTAGTCCAAAAGTCTTATTTGTATTTTAGTAGACTTTTTATGTGCTTTTGCAGTCTAAAAGTTTGATTTAGACTAAGGCAATATTTTGAGATCTAAGACTTTACATACAATTTATAAATAAGTTGAAAATGTGTTCCATAAGTCCGAACTCGCAAACAAACGATTTAAACAAGGGAAAAAGAATCAATTTGCATGTAAATTATATACGTGCTCCAAAAGTCTCAAACTCATATTTACACTGCAATTCTACCAAATTTGAGTTTTGAGCACTCTAAACTTATAAATTTCATCCCTCAACTTCAACTTGATTTTATTTGTTCAATTCTAATAATATTGTATCTACACAACACATGAATAATATGTGATTCTTTTGTACTTTTAAAATCAAAAAAACTAAATGAAGTTTAATTGAGTTTTGGGGTTGTTTTATAACTTTTCTTAAACTATTGGAAACTATTTTCAAACTTAAACCTTAGAAAACCTAAGAGGATAATCTAAAATTTACAGTGTCCGAATGTTGGAAAATAATAGGGATTTTAGGCACATTTGGCGGATAATGGTATGTAGCCTTCAAAACTTACTTTCTAGGTTTGAATGTTTGATTACCACTATGAAAATGCCAATTGACTTTTAGACTTCAAAATTATCAAGAAAATGATCAAAACTTTAAATTATGTTGTTGATCATTTTCTTTTAAGGTAACGAATACCAACTAATAGAGAATTATGGATAAATTCTAGTAAACTTTGTGGGTAGCTATTTTGATTATTTTACTTGAGTATAAGATAATTTTATCATACGTTGTAAATGTTTGCAAACTTAACTATTAGTGTAGGTTATTATTTATCCTTTTTTTTTTTTTTATTAGGATAATTCTCGTACTTGGGTAGGGTAATTCTCGTACTTGGGTTATCCCTAAATTTGTTGAGTTAGCTTGCTTAGGTGTACTAGTTGTGTGGAGTTAGCTTGCTAGTCTTGTGGAGTTATTTTGTAGTCTTGTGGAGTTAGCTTAACTACTAGTATTAGTTAGTGAGAGTTCTCACCACTGATCTAGGTGGTAGTTGCACTTCCCTCCTCCTATATGTACATTCTGATTATTGAGCTAATGTAAGAGAATGTAATTTATTGTATGTGATGTTCTATTAGCATTTGAGATCTTATGGCTTGGTACAATCTAGCAACCATTCCTTTCATTAACTCCTATAAGGAAAAGTGGATGTGTTGATGTATATTTATTAGGAATGAAAAATCAAGTTAAATGTTGATACGCCCTTAACCTATTGCTTGTATTAGGATATGAGTAGTCGACTTGTGGCTTACCATATCATTTTATTATATCATTTATACTTTCTCATGCTTAATGGGTCAGCCTTGGTGATGGCCATAACATATGAATAGTATATATAGGGGATTGTAGGTAGTATTTCATTATCATTTGAGCATTTGAGTCTTATTATATGGTTTGGAGGTTGCCCCCTCAAAGTGGCGAAGCTATTCTAATTGCATATTGAGATCATTATTCTGAAATATTGTGTTATTTGGTGTTATATTGTTTCTCATAATCTGAATTATACAAGTAATTTCATTACAAGTGGTATCAGAGCTACGATCTGGGCCAAAATTAGGGTAAAAACCCTAATTTTTGTTTCCACCATATATTGCAAACCAGAGCGAATTGGTGGGAGATATTTTTACCAAAGTTGTGAAACATTTCAAGTAAGGTTCCCTGAAAATTTTAGACTTTTTAAATTTATTTTGCAAAAGTTATTACAAATTTAGGTTTTTTCATAAAATCACTCCCTAGGGTGCAAATTGTGGAATTGTTTCAAGTTCTTTACATTTTCGAAAAGATATCAAAAAAATAGTATTAGTATCTTCTCTGTGTTTTTTCTTGTTCAGCTGAAATTGTATCGAAACCCTAAACCCTAAAGTTTGACATCATGGTGGGGCCTTCCACAAGAGCAAAAAAGAATCTAGTTACTCCGGGTAAAACACCCTAGATAAATATGGGGTAGTGATTGAAGGAATGGAATCAGAAGGGGTAAATACAGATTCCTCAACACTAGGGTTTACCTCAGTTGATCATAAGGTGAGCCAACTTGAGTATGAGCTGCAAAATGTACAATCTGAGATGGCCTCTAAAGGAGACATAGACCAAATCAATCATCGGTTGGATGATATCATGCAACATGTAAAGGGTAAACAAAGATGGCCCAAATCTGGCCCATATCAACTAAGGAGGATCTTCAGTTCAAAATCATGGACAAAATAACCATTTTGGATCACTTTTCTAGCCCAATTAGAATCTAACTTATTCGCAACCATGGAACATGATGCCGAAAGTGGATATGTGCAAATTTGATGGTAAGGATCCCTGAATTGGATAAATCAAATGGAGAACTTATTTGAGTTACATCAAACACCATCAGGAAAAAAGGTGACATTGGCATCCCTGTATCTTGAACCAGACCAATTCGTTTGGTATCGATAGTTATGTGCTCGAGAGGCAAAAAGAATGGTCTCGATGTCACTGGGCAGCTTTTACCAAGGAGTTGCGGTTGCACTATAGTTCCAAAGTGTTTTCCAGAGAACTACTTTAGTCAATTAGCAAAGTTACGGAAAACTGGATCAATCAAAGATTATGTGCATCAATTCCATAACTTATCCTTAAGGGTGGAGAATATTCCAGAAGAGAATCTCAATGACCTATTTATTGGGGGTCTTAAGGACCACATCGAGCATGAGGTACAAATGTTTAATCCACTCAAGCTTTCTAATTCTATTATCATGGCACGTCGAGCAGAGGAAAATTTTCTTTGTAGTAAGAGGCCACCTTTCATTAACACCAGAGACCGTAGTATCTCTTCCCCTTCATTTTCTAGGCCAATTAGACTGCCTCCTCAATAAATGGAAGAAAAGAGAGCAAAAGGATTGTGTTTTAACTGTGATAGAAAATATGGACCGGGACAAAAATGTGCTGAGAAGAAGTTGTTCTCTATTGACGGAGGTAATGAGGATGATGAGGAAGTGGAAAAGATAGGAAATGCCGAGGAACCAATAGAAGATGAAGTAGAGGATCACCAACCTACAATTTCTTGCCATGCATTGTCAGGTATTAGTACTCCTCAAACACTCAAGGTTATTGGCTATCTCAAAAAATAGAAGGTGACGGTGTTGATTGACTCGGGGAGTACTCATAACTTCATAAATAGTAAGTTAGTTGCCCGCCTCAATTGTTTTATTTACCCAACTCCAGAAATGCAAGTTATGATTGCGGATGGTGGGACAATCAAGTGCATAGGAAAGTGCCATAGTATCAAGCTTTCCATGGGAGACTACATGTTAGACTCACCTATGTTTTCTATTTCTATGGGAGGGGCAGATATTGTTTTGGGTGTCCAATGGCTGACCTTAGTACTATAGAGATGAATTTCCAAGAATTGTTCATGCGATTTCATTCAGATGGAAGGACAATACAATTGAATGGGATGGTAGCTAAGTCTCCACAGATTATTAGCTCTCATCAAATGCAAAAGGTTCTCAGAAAAGGAGTAGATGGATTTATAACAAAGTTATTTTCCATAGAAGTACAAAATATAGAGTCTTTAATGCCACTCAATCTTCAGAAGATTGTTGATGCTCACTCATCTATTTTTGATGCAATTCCAAAGGGACTACCACTAGTTAGGATCATAATCATTCCATTCAGTTGATTCCAGGGATCCAAACACCTAACATCAAACCATATAGATACCCATATTCCCAAAAAAGTGAGATCGAGAAAATGGTTCAGGAAATGTTGAAGGTAGGTATCATCAGGCCTAGCCATAGTGCATATTCTTCACCAGTGGTCATGGTACATAAGAAGGATGAAACATGAAGGACGTGTCCAGATTACTGAGAAATCAACAAGTACACCATCAAAGATAAGTTTCCTATTCCAATAATTGATGATTTACTTGATGAATTGCATGGTGCTATTTATTTCACAAAATTAGATCTTCATTCGAGGTACCATCAAATTAGAATAAAAGAGGAAGATGTTCATAAAATGGCTTTTAGAACTCATGAGGGCCATTATGAGTTTTTGGTAATGCCTTTTGGTCTTACAAATGCACCTTCAACCTTTCAAAGCTTGATGAACATTGTTTTTAGGCCATTTTAAAGGAAATTTGTATTAGTTTTCTTTGATGACATATTGATTCTGATAAGACATGGGAAGAACACTTACAACATGTAAATAAAGTGTTGGAAGTTTTGGAGAAACATACTCTCTATGCAAAGCCATCCAAATGTTATTTTGGTGTACAAGAGGTAGAGTACTTGGGTCACATTATATCCCATGAAGGTGTCAAAGTTGATCCTCAGAAGATCAAAGCTATGGTGGAATGGCCAAGGCCCAAAACTCTCGAAAAATTTCGTGGGTTCGTCGAACTAACAGTACTACTGAGATATTTGTGCGGGGATATGGTAGAATAGCAACCCCACTCACCGCATTGCTAAAGAAGGATGTCTTCCATTGAATGACGTAGCCACTAAATCCTTTGAGCAGTAAAGGAAGCCTTGTGCGCAAAGACCCCGCTTTGGCTTTTACTCCCAACTTCTCAAAAACCTTCATTGTTGAATGTGATGCTTCAGGATCGGGATTGGGAGCAGCTTCTAATCTAGGAAGGAATACCAATTACATTTGAGAGTCACCAATTCAAAGGAAAAGATCTACTCAAACACATGTCATGAGAAAGAAATGATGGCTATTCTTCACGCGGTCAAACAATGGAGGCCCTATCTCATGGGTAGACACTTCAAGGTAAAAACTGATCATGATAGTCTCAAATACTTTTTGGAGCAAAGGTTATCATCTGAGGAACAACAAAAGTGGGTAACAAAAATGTTGGGTTATGATTTTGAAATCATATACAAAAAGGGTAAAGAAAATGTAGTAGTTGATTCGTTGTCTGAAGGGATACATCCGCAGATGCCTTACTATGTGGAGTGTCCATGTTGACGGCCGATTGGGTGGATGAAGAAAGATTAGAATGGGATCAAGATAAGGATACACAATCTCTAATACAGAATATCAAGCAAGGATCTATAACATCTAACAAATTTGAGTGGAAAGGTAATGCCCTATGGTACAAGGACATGTTATACTTGAGTAAAGATTCTAAGTTGAAGCATAAGATTCTTGCAGAGCTACATGCCTCACCTGTTGGAGGACACTTTGGGTTTTTGAAGACATATCATAGAATAAAAAGAGAATTATTTTGGGAAGGACTCAAGGGGGATGTACAAAAGTTTGTATCAGAGTGTTTAGTGTGCCAACAGAACAAAGGGGAAACAATTAAGACACCAAGTCTGTTGCAACCCTTACCAATTCCTAGCCAGAGATGGGAGGAGGTCTCCATGGATTTCATCACCGGATTACCTTGTTAAGAGGGTAAGAATTTTATTTTCGTGATTGTGGATAGGCTAACAAAATATACCCATTTTTGTGCGCTATCACATCCATTTGCAGCCAAGATCTGATCATGCAGCTATTTTTTTTTGGAGACAGTTAAAGGCTACATAGAACCCCAAAGATAATTATAAGTGATTGTGATCCTATTTTCACAAGTAATTTTTGGACGAAATTATTTTCATGTTTGGGTACTCACTAACTCACAGCTCATCTTATCATCCTCAAACTGATGGGCAAACAGAGTGGTCAACAAATGCTTAGAGGGGTATCTACGTTGTTTTGTATCAGATAAGTAGGAAAGGTGGATTAAATGGTTACCACTTGCATAATGGTGGTATAACACATCTTTTCATACCTCTTCTCAAATGAACCCATTTTTAGCATGATATGGTTACCATCCACCTTCTATCACTTCCTCCTTGACGGTGCAAACTAAGGTCAGAGATGTTGAGGAACACATTCAACATCAACAATAGGTTTTGGCTAGTTTGAAGGAGAATTTAGCATTATCACAAAACAGGATGAAATGACAAGCAGATAAACACCGTAGTGAAAGAAATTTTTAAATTGGTGACTGGGTTTTTGTACGTCTCCAACCTTACAAACATATGTCCCTAAAGAAACTGAAAAAAGACAACAAACTTGCTCCTAAATATTATGGCCCTTATCAAGTTCTACAAAAAATTGGCAGTATTGCTTATAAACTAGAGTTGCCTCCATCTTCACACATACACCCAGTATTCCATGTTTCATGCTTGAAGAAGGTTATTGGACAAAAATTTGAAGTCCAGACATAGTTACTAGAACTTGACGAGGAAGGAAGAATCATTTTTGGAGCCAGAGAATATTCTACAAACATGTACTAAGAGGCTGATAACCAGAGACATTAAGGAATATATGATCAAGTGGAAGAATCTGAGCATAGAAGATGTAACTTGGGAGGATGAAGGTTTTCTGTAGCAACATCCAAGATTATTGAACGTTGAGGACAATGTTGGTTTGAAGGGGAAGGGCATGTTATGCCCTTAACCTATTGCTTGTATTAGGATATGAGTAGCCGACTTGTGGCTTACCATATCATTTTATTATATCATTTATACTTTCTCATGCTTAATGGGTCGGCCTTGGTGATGGCCATAACATATGAATAGTATATATAGGGGATAGTAGGTAGTATTTCATTATCATTTGAGCATTTGAGTCTTGTTATATAGTTTGGAGGTTGCCCCCTCGAAGTGGCGAAGCTATTCTAATTGCATATTAAGATCATTATTACGAAATATTGTGTTATTTGGTGTTCTACTTGTTTCTCATAATCCAATTATACAAGTAATTTCATTACAAATGTGAATTCAAATAAAATTGAATCATTTAAATATGTAGTCATGTTGAGTTAGTTGTGTATAAACCGAAAAGACCCGTCTCTTTTGTTTATGTAAACCCCGAGATACCAAACTACTAACGTAGTCTAAAATGCTTTGGCCAAGTTAGTGTTGTAGACAACCCAAAAAATACACGTTTATTTCCAAATTATCCTTAGTTATTCACATCCCCTTTAGAATTGATTAATTAAATTAATTAATTCATACTCATTCTATCAAAGACCTTACATCTGAATTAATTAAATTAATTCCTATAACCTTTAACTAACTTAATTAAACATTGATTTAATTAAATGGTTAATTATCTACTTCACTTCACATCTATGTAAATTAGTTATCAAATTGGAAAATAAATCTATTTTTCTATTTGGACTCCAATTCACTATCCTAAATAACTCCACTCCCACTCCACTTCCAAAATCCTAAAAGGTGGAAGCAACAAAGTTGCACGTACAATCACCTTCCTGAATAAAATCCAAGCATTCATTTCCCCTACAAAGTTACAACTACACATACCAAATCCACTTGCTATTTCAGGAAATGCATTCATGATCTTGGAACTCATTCAAACTTTGATCCACTTTTTATGGCCTCTCCCTCACTATAAAAACAAGTTGTATCCTTTGTAATAATCCTCTCGATTCCTCTCCCTCCCAGAGATCCCTAGTATTTTTGTGTATTGTAGCCAACTTCGCCAAAATTGCCATCTCGCATCCTTGTGTATATCTTCACTCGTAGCATTATCGTTCCTTCAATTGGATATTAATTTAAAGCATCCATAATCCAATAACTACAAGATTTTACAAGTTTAATACTTCAACAATATTATTATTTGGGTTTTCAAGGAAGAACTTGGAGAAAGGTTTGTTGTCTTTATTTGGTTATCTTTCACTTCTGCTAAGTTTTTCACTGTTTACATTCTAGCACACCCGAGTGGGACACGAACACCTCTTTAATCATTTTTACTATACATTTTTCTAATATGATTATTTATGTGTTTTCCTTGTGTGATTATAATATTTTTGTTCGTGTTTTAATCTTTCAGTGCAACAAAGAAGGTAAAAATAATAATAAAAGGTTTATGGCCATTTTTTGCTACATTCTGTTCACTCCCAAATTGCTTGCGCTAGTGTTTCACGTGCATTGCGCTAACATCTCTGTGAATTTGTTTTTGTATTAGTATGTGCGCTAGTGTGCTCGTCCACGTGCTAGCGTTATGTTAAAATTTCCATTACATGTGCCTATGTTATACCGCATGAATTTACATTACATTGCATGCGTTTACATTTCTGTACACGCACTAACATCACCTATTAACGCTAGCACATTCAAGTGCACGCACTAGCGTGCTTTGAATTTTTTTAATGTATTTTCTTAAAAGTTTAGTCTCTTCTAAACTTTGTTTTAGGGTTGTTTCTAATTCATTTCCTACAAGATTATTATAGTTAATTACTTTAAGTGCTTATTTTGTTATTTTCTCCCATTTTGTCTAATCATAATAAGCTCACGTGTATGCTATTTTCTCACATTTGTAAGTGATCTTGAAAATAGAAAACGTGGGTTTGTTTTTTGTGTTTTCTCTCGTTTTTATTACAAGAAAAATTCTAACCCATTGTTTGTAGGATTGTCTTTATGAATATTGTTCTCAAAACTAATAATTGTAGGTTGCCTTGTTAATGGATTCAAGCAAACCTTATCACCTTCTTTTCTTTAAGTTATAAAAAAATCACTTAATAGAAAAATTTGGAGATGGGTTTATTCCCCTTCTACTCGAATTGTGGGAAGTGCATGGCCATGGGCTATAAACTCATTGTGAGGAGTACCACAGAACCCCAATGTAGTTGGCACCTTGAGGTAATTGGCCATTGAAATAGGAACCCCCACCTATCTAACTAGTATACCTTTTTGAGGATTCAAGTCAAAACTATTCATAGTGGTGGCCCTAGTTTGATCCTTTGAGTGGCATAAAATCCTTGCTTATTGTATCAAGAGGGGTAAAGTACGGTGACAACTAGCAATAGTATACCGAGCTCGCTTAGGTAATCTTTTGGTATTTAGGGAGAGAACCATTTTTATAGAAAACCACGCCTTGACTAAGCCAACTTAAGTTTAGATACCCTACTTGCATAACGTTATCATCATCTATCCATCCACTCTTCTAACATTACAATCAAAGCTAAGTCTTCGATTCTAGACATCCATATCCTAACTTAAGCACAATAATTCTCAATATAAGTCTTGACATCTTGATATTCACTTTATCACGGTCAAACACAATCACAATATTATTGATCTATCATTTTCCTAAGTCTTTTAGTTTAACATTCATGTTGTTAAACTCTAAGCACTCGACCATCCTACGTCTACAAATTTAACATTCACTTTGTTAAATTTTAGGCATCTTCATTTCCACACTCCTCTCTCCTAAGCATTCACTTTGCTACAAGATGAGATAATTAATCAATCAAATCCTTTGCCTCTTATCGTTGCATTCATGTTGTTGTGATTTGGGATATTGATCATTTTGCTACACATTTTATTTCAACATTCACATTGTTTATATTTGACTAATACCCTTCCATGGTAAGAGGAATACCTGTTTTGGGATGGTTGAAGGTTATATGCGTGCGTATTTAAATCCTGAATCAAAGTGATTATGAGACCTTCCTTTTGGCTAGGAGGAACTACCTATATAAGAACCAAAACAAGACCACCAAAGAGAGTTAAATGATATATGCAGTGGACTACCTAGCATGTGCTAGATCCTGGAAGTGTGATACTTCCTAGATGGTTGTCAATCCACTGTTTAAAACAATTCAATGCTGAAATAAAGTAAATATTGTCCTACTGTAGTTTAATATGATTTAGGCATCTCATACAAAATGCAATAGGCTAGATCTAATCTAACAGGCTAGGCTAGAAGGAGATCCAGAGGTCAAGTAGGTTGGTTATAGGTGAATTTGAGCTAACAGGCTAGGTTAGATACAGATCTGAAGGTCAAATAGGTGTTCAAGTAGGTATATGTCGAAACAGGTTGTTATTAAATGCGCAGAGAATCGGGTGACACAGAGAGAGACCACGGTTTTATAGTAATCGATGATGGTTTGGAATAACCGTGATGAGGTTAGAGAAAATCGGCAGCGATTAGAAGTCGAAATTAAGTCGGGGGCTGGTGGAATCACACAGTCTAGGTTTTGGAGTTTTGGGGCAAAAGTGGAGTGGATAGAAGATGGGGATTGATCACAGAGGGGGTGTAGATATGTTGCGAAGGTCTGAGATTACTAAAGAGGTCAAATAGATAATTGGGCAAGGTATTAAGACGATTGGGTATAGAAGGTGGCTTGCAATTTGAGAGAGAGGAATGGACAAGAGTAAAAAGACTAGGTTCCTTTACCACAAAGACTACAGATGATGATAAGAAAATGAAATAGATGGAAGGAGGATACTTACTCTTTTGTGAGGTAGTCTGAAGAATAATGAAGAAGTTGTTGTTGGAGAATGTTTGGGAAAGAAAGTCTCATTTGTTGTTGTGCCAGTGTATTTGGTTGCCTTTGTTGATCCCAAATCAATCTTCATTCTGTTGTCATCATGTCTAAAGAGATCGAATTTGAGATCAGAAGTTTTCAACAAAACCAACCAACATATTACAAAGTTGTAAATGGGTCTAAATAGGCCATTTGGTCCATTCGTATAACCGGCGTCGGTTTAGGTGAACCGACATCGGTTTAGGGTGAACCGACATCGGTTTGGGTGAGATATCTCGGGTTGTTCAAAAGTTTCCTAGGAAGTTGTTCCACCATTTGATAAGGGTCTCTTCTTTTCTCGGGGTGAAAACCAACCTTAGGAGGCTTTTAATGTGAGGTGAGGGGATGGGTCTAATGTTAGGTTTTATTTAGGACATTGGTTTAGGGTTTAGGTTAATGGGTCAAATGATGGGGGTGGTTAGGTGAGGTGTATTTAATAAAGGCAATTATATTAAATAGGTGTGTGAGGGTAGTGAATTAATTTAATGTAAATAATTAAATTAATATGTGTGTGGGTAAAAGGTCATTAACTTAATTAAAATAATTAAATTAATATGTATGGAGGTAAATGGCATTAATTTAATTAAAGTAATTAAATTAAAATGTGTGGGGTGTAGGAGGTAGGTGATAAGGTGTTGAGGATGAGGAAGTGATTATAGGGCTGCGGTAGGGGACCAAGGTGATTACGACATGATTTTGGTGTCTACATTTTGCCCCTTCTTGTTGCGTAGCTTGTATTGGTAAGTGACGTGAACAAGAATAGAGTGTGGTTGCCCCAAGTGGGAATGAGGGTGATCCCCCTCAAACCAGGAACTGATGAGGTGGCAGAGCACATCGGCGAGTGGTTTGATAAAAGTGGATGTGAAGAAGAATAGTGAAAAATGGGGAAAGGAGTAAAGGGAAAATCGGGCATATAGGTAAATGGGTAAATGGGCCAAGGTCAAAGGTAGTGGCAGTTGAATGCACACACACATATAAACTGTGACATGGTACCAGTTGAAGAGCTTGCAAAACTCTACATCATCTAAGGTCGATAGGTTTATCCAAACAAGGTTGAAGTGATTATGGTATCCAAGGTATAGGATATGGTCAGGAAACACAACGTAGGTTAGGTGCAGGAACATTTAGGTATGTTCGGTACACCAAAGGTAGGGTCAGGATAAATGGTCATGGCAAATAGGCTAGGTAAGGTCATTAGGTCAAACAACATAGGTAATGGTGTCACAAGGTATAGCGAACACATGAGGTCAAAGGTCACAAACAGGTTTCCCGGGTCCAGGTAGATAGGTCACAACATGGGTAAGGCCGAGGTAGGGGTAAAATAAGGAGGCTTCAATGCCAATCGGTTAATGAGGTGAGGTTAAAGAAGGTGGAGGGCCAGAGAAGAAGGTAAAGTGGTCCAGGTAGGTGTAGGGGAGGCAAAAGAAAAAGGAGGTAAGGAAAATGAGGTCAATGTGAGGGCAATGAGTAGGCAGGGTAACCGACAAATGGTCAGTATGAACCGATGATGGTGGAGAGGAACCGACGACGGTTAGTCTAGGGCATCAGGCAGACCGGCATCGGTCAAGGGTTAACCGATGTCGGTTGAGTCGGGTAGGGTATAAAAAGTGGAAAACCCACATTTTAAAATTCATTTGTGCATTGTTAAAAAAGAGAAAAGGACAAAGAAGAGAGAAAAGAGAAGAGGAAAAAAGAGTACGGCAGAGAGCTTGGTTGGTGAGCCACATAGGTGAGATTGATTGAGGCGAGAGGTGGGGCCATGAGATCGGATCGAGCGAGGTGATTGGTGGAGAGAGTTGGAGGTCATTTGAGGATGGCGGAGGCCGGAGAGGGATCGGGAGGAGTGGCGCGGAGGCTGGAGGTTCCACCACGATGATGGCGGCAGCAGGATCAGGTAGGATTTAAACCTTTGTTATTGATTTGTTTGGTTAATTTGGTTAAAATATAAAAATGTGAAAAATGGGGGTTGGGGGGAAAAAATTTGAAAATAAGGGAAAAAAGGGGGAAATGGGATAGTGAAGGGTAGGGGGTAGGTTAAAAGGAGAAAGAGGAATAATTAGAGGGTGTAAGGAGGGATTTGGGTGGGTAGAATGGGTAGGAGGGAAGAAAATAGGGTTGGGAAGTCAGGGTGGGTGGCATGATAGTGACCGACGTCGGTCGACTTGTGGCCGACGTCGGTGGGTAGTGACCGGTATCGGTCACAAGAACAGTGACCGGTGCTGGTCAAAGGGAGACCATGGTCGGTCAAGGGATAACCGGGGGTCGGATGATAACCTAAGGTGTTAGGTTAACCTAAGGGTAAGTTAGGACCAAAAAGGGTTAGGTGGGGGGGGGTTAGGTGAGGGTTTGGGGGGGGTTTAGGTGAGGTTAAAGTAGGGTTTAGGTGGTGGGTGGGGTTGAGGGTGGTTTGGGTGAGGGTAGGGTAGATAGGGGTGGGGTAGGTTTGGGTAGGGGGGTTTGGTAGTGGGTGAGGGTTAGGGTAGATAGGTTTGGGTAGGGTGGGTTTGGGTGGGTTTGGGTGGGTTTAGGGGGTTAGGGGTAGATAGGTTAGGGTGGGTTTGGGTAGGTTTGGGTAGGTTTGGTGTAGAGGGTAGGTTTGGGTGAGGTTTGGGTAGGGTTTGGGTGGTTTGGGTTTGGGTTTGGTTAGGTTAGAGGTAGGTTTTGGGTAGGGGTGAGGGTTAGGGTAGATGGTTTGGGTAGATGGGTTTGGGTGGGGGTGAGGGGCCAATGGGGATGGGGTGGGGAAAGAGATTAGGTCGGGATGTGGGGTAAAATAAGGTAAGTTGGGAAGGTATACTAATACATTGCTTTTGTGGGATGCAGGCCCGAGACGAGCTGCGGATGAGGGCCCAGGTGCCACCCTTGTTATTGATAATACGGGTGAGCATGACACAGGAGGAGTGGCAGCATGTTGCAGAGGTGGGGTTGATAGGGGTGAGGCGCTACCGGCATGTAGTCCGGGAGGTGAGTCTTATGGTTTCCCTCATCGATAGATGGGACTTGGCAACCAACACCTTCCATTTTCGATGGGTGAGATGACGATCACCCTAGAGGACATCTACAGGATCTGCGGTTGCCCATATTGGGGGCCCAGGTTTATTCCATCTCTTCAGAGGCATCTGAGGAGTTACTTAGCACCCATTTTTGGTGAGGGTGTAGTAGACTCTGACATTCCATAGTGCTAGCATGAGCTATGGAGTGATGTATAGAGCTCATCCAGAGGAGATGAGGTTAGTTGTACTCTTGATGGAGGTAGTGTGTTGCTTCACACTTTCCGAGATGCAGAGGGTGGGAGATTCCCGAGGTCACTGATGGGAGTCCTCCATGACATGATGATATAGATGGACATGGTTCACATGGGCACCTGCATTGCTGACACGCAGGTGTATAGAGAGCTATGGGCCTACGGGTGACTACGGAGGTTCAACATCTGTCTGCATCGTACTACTATTGTTGGGCTTACGAGCACATTGTTTGTGTTTGACCAGTGGGGATGCCCAGGTAGATGCATTCCCACGAGAGAGTTTTGAGAGTGGGGTACAGGCGGTGGGTACCGGCCATGGGAGAGGCCCGAGGTGCTAGAGCTACTCATGATGTAGCTTATTACAGGAGGTTGTTGGAGGGGTTGTCAGGGTGGACATCATTTGGAGGCCGTATGTGGGCTTCCCTTCATACAGATAGATGGCCACGGAGCTAGCTAGGCTACATAGATACATCTATGGATAGAGGGGAGGAGAGCGGGAGAGCATGAGTGGATACCCATAGAGTGGGTTAGATGCCAGTTTGGATTGGTCCAGGGTGTACCACCTCCATTCCCACAGTACAGGAGAGATGATGTGGAGAGACCTATGTCTCCACCACGACCCACAATGTGCCCAGACTAGGAGGAGGAGCAGCCAGTAGATACTCAGATTGATGATGTTGGGGTTGCAGATGGGTACAGTAGTAGTGGTGGGTGGCACAACTGAGTCATACCACCAAGGCCAGGTAGCTAGACTTAGCCACCATCACAGTTTAGAGAGACCCTACAGGGGTAGGTGGCTACTTTGGTGACATAGCTTGGGATCATGCAGGGGTAGCTCACAGGTTCAGAGGCACAGGTTGCCACATTACAGGCCCAGATAGATAGCTGATGCTGCGAGGCTCGGGCGGGGGGGAGGTACCTACACAGGCGGAGGCAGGGGGAGATGGAGATGGAGAGGAGGTAGGTAGAGATGGAGGGATAGCCACTCTACAGCACAGTGTGGGCTTTATAGGGCCAGTTGGCCACAGCGCATAGGGGTTACGGTCTGCGGGGCTAGTAGCAGGCAGCAAGCACACAAGCACATTACTACCCCTACTGCAGAGCCCCAGATATAGGCACATGCACAGATTCTAGGGCCGACTCAAGCTCTAGTACCAACACAGGCTCAGTGCGGGTTTCAAGGATAGGGTCCCATTGTACAGTACCCACAGGGTAGCGGGACCCATGGCACCTCCACAGATAGTGCCCATGGCTAGGTTCAGAGATGCCCTAGGAGAGGCACGGTATTACTAGGATCATTTGTTAGCTTCGTCGGGCTAGATGTGCCCTCTATGCTGAGTACAGAGCACAACAGCCTCCAGTGAGAGGACTAGATCCCGCACTCACAATGTGGAGAGTACAGGGGCCGCGAGCCCAGGGACAGGGTCGTGGTGAGGCCACTAGTGTGTAGAGGCCAGCCCCAGGTGAGGGGCCATCAGCAGGAGGTGAGGCAGGTGTCGGGCCCTGACAGTGCGGCGGAGAGGGGTCGGGAGAGACACAGGCACAGGAGCATTCCCGACATCAGATGGGGAGATGATTGACTGCTTTGGGACCAGACCGCATGCGTGTCTTTGAGTCATTTTTATGTATTATATATGAGACCGGCCTATGTGCAAGAGATTTTGTATTTATTATTGTGTTGTACATGATACCGGCCTACGTGCCAAAGATTTTTGTATTGATTCATTCATTCTTTTTGTATATATGAGACCGGCTGCGTGCCGATGACATTTTGTATTGTATATCGGCCTACGTGCATGACATTTTTGAGATGATGGCCATGATGAGATAGGCATGTATTTTGAGATACATAGTTATTGATTTATATGATGAGATACATGGTATTTTGTGATGTGTTGATGTGTTGATGAGATATTGGTTTATGGCTTGTGTTAGATGAGATATGGATTTGTTACTTTGTATTAGATGAGATATGGATTTTGGTTTGTTGATATTAGATGAGTTAGGCATGATGGAGTCAGTGAGTTTAGGCATGGATGGAGTCGGTTGGTTAGGCATGGATTGAGTTAGGTTGGTTTAGGCATGGATTGAGTCGGTTGGTTAGGCATGGATCGAGTCAGAGTTGGTTTAGGCATGGTTGTCGAGTTAGTTTAGGCATGGATGAGTCGAGTTGCATGGATTTAGGCATGGATTGGAGTTAGGTTGGTTTAGAGTTATGGTGGAGTTGGTTGGTTTAGGCATGGATTGAGTCGGGTTTAGTTGGTTGAGTAGGTTGGTTTAGGCATGGTGGTTAGGTTTTAGGCATGGTTGAGTCAGGTTGGTTTAGGCATGGTGGAGTTAGGTTGGTTTAGGCATGGATGTTCATTTCGGTATTTTGATAACAAATGGCAATATAAATGCATGAGATGGTGTAAAATGTGGAAAATGTTGGTTATGTATGAAAATGTGAAATAATATAAGTGGTAAAAGTTATGTGGTATATGGTTTAGATGTCGAGGTTTTTGATATGAATAGAAATCAAGTAAAGGTGGGGAAAATGGTTAGGGTAAAGAGTGGCGAGCTAACCTTCCAGGGCCCCATGCCCTGGAAGTGCTGCCTACATAGTCCGGTGAAAAGGGACCTCAGACCGATGTAGTTCTCCCATAAGCTAGGGAAGAATATGAGAAGATAGAAGAATAGGTAGTGAGGTTGATAGTTAGGTTGGATTCGAGGTCATAGGTATGATTAGGTCAGGTATGAGGTTAGGTGGAATAGGTCAGATTAAAGGTGATTTTAGGTCGATAGGTAGATATTGAGGTTCAGTCATAGGTATATTAGGTTTTTAGGTAGGTTGGATAGGTAGATAGGTAGGTGATTTTAGGTCGATAGGTAGTGTTGATTCCAGGTCATAGGTATATTAGGTTGAGGGTTGATTATGTTGGGGAAATAGGTAGATAGGTAAAGGTGATTTTAGGTTGATTGAGGTGGTGAGAAGAAAATCCCAAAAGACAGGTGTCGAGGGTCTAGTCCTATATAGGAAGATCAAAAGGTAATGAAGAAGAGAAAAGATAAGAGGGGCAAGAAAGCCACCCGATTGGCAAGGATCAAAACATATGAAACACATCTACATATAGGCTAGTGAACGTAAGACCCTAAAGACATTGCATGATTGATTACTCTAAAGGTGAAGAATAGTCACAAAATCACCAAATGTCATAGGTTCAGTAGGTCCCTTGAGGCAGTATGAGGTGAAAAGACAATGGGTAAGGAGGTGAAGGTAATTGGGTCATAAAATGGGAAGTAAAATGCCTTGGGCAATAGAGCCAAGATCACAATAGGCAAGTCCATGACGAAAAAAAGGTTACTTTTTTTTTTTTTTTTTTTTGACTTTTTAGATAGACTGATCGATGCGGGAAGTCTATATGGGATGAATATATGTCTCCTTGAGGTCTTCGCGAAGCTGATCGATGCGGGAAGCTTCTAAATTTTGATTTTGAGAAAATAGTCCTCTTTTTGGAAAGACTATGTAGAGAGTTGTGAGCTTTTTATAGCTGTCCTTCGAGGGAGCAGTCTACTTATAGCGATAATTGAAGGTGGAAGATGTCCTTTTGAGGGATTCATCTTTTATATTGGAAGTTTGACTCAAGGAGTTAATCCCTTATATTGGAAGATGTCCTTCTGAGGGATTCATTCTTTTTTTTTTTTTTTTTTTTGGCTTTTAAGTCATGGACGAGACTATAACAAAGCATTTGGTTCTTGTTGAGAAGGCAAGGGTGAATGACCATGGGATCTCATCTAAAAGAAGATGAAAAGTATCCATGAGAATCATGCCATGTGCAGAGCCATGGTGCACATATTTAAGATAAGGAAAAAGGGTGATGGGTAATCACATGATTCTTGTTTAGTCATTGGAGATGAGGTGTGGAAAAGAAAAAGGTAAATGGCACTCAAGGGATGAGCATGAACTAGATAAATAGTGATGTAGGACTAGAAGTCAACAATAGAATGGTCGAAGATGCAAGGCATTGAGGGGCTCAGGTTTGGGCTTACCATCAAGTGAAGACAAGCGATAAGCACCTGATCCATAGTCATGGGTCACGATGTATGGTCCAAGCCAATTAGGAGCAAATTTTCCCGTTTTTTTTTTTACTTTGCTTTGGTTACGTGTTGATTTTCCTTGAGGATGAGATCACCAACCTTGAAGGTGCATTCATGGACACATTTTCATAGGCACACTTGATGCATTTTTGGTAGACTTGGAGATGGTCGAGGCATGAAGATGACGTTCATCTAATAACTCAAGTTGTGCTAAATGGTCTTGGTGAAAGTCATCATCAGTAAGCATATCTTGAAGAGAGATATGGAGAGATGGGATCTGGACTTTGAGAGGAAAAAACAACCTCGGTACCATAGACCAGAGAAAAGGGGTAGCAGCGGTGGAAGTGCGAATACTAGTACGGTATGCCCAAAGAGCGAAAAGGAATGTGCGTATGCCAATCCTTCCCAGTATCGTTAACCACTTTCATGAGAATTTTGTTTAGGGTTTTGTTGGTGGATTTGGCTTGGCCATTGGTTTGTGGGTAATATGGTGAGGAGAAGCTAAGTTGATACCAAAAGTGTCACAAAGCTTCTGTAGAGTTTTGTTTTTGAATTGTTTTCCATTATCAGTGATAAGGCGATGTGGAACACCGAAGCGACAAATAATGTGATGATTGATGAACTCACATATTTTCTCAGCTTTAGTGGAGATGAGGGTATGGCTTCACCCATTTGGTGTAATATTTGGTAGCGGTGATGATCCATTGATGTCTTAGGGAAGAGTGAGGATTGATCTCTCCGACAAGATCCAAACCCCATTGAGAGAAGGGCCAAAGGTCACGAGCGACCTGTAAGGCATGACTAGGTGTGTGATGAAGATTGGCATGTTGTTGGCATTTTACACAATGCTTAACGTAGTCACAACAATCATGATTGAGGGTCGGCCAATAATAGCCTAGGTGAAGAATGCATTTAGCAACAACAAGGCCACTGAAGTGACCTCCACATATGCCATCGTGAACTTCTTTAATGGTATAGGGGATTTTAGAGCTGGTGAGGCATCGTAAGAGAATACCATCAAAGCCTCATTTTATAGAGAGGCCACCCATGATGACATAATGAGAGGCCTTTTTGAGAAAGGCATGTTGTCCATTACGTGTGAGATCAGGAGGCAATATAGAAAGGGAAAGGTAGTCCATGCAAGCTTGCTTATACCAAAGGTCTTGTGTGTTTAGTGAGGCAGTTTGGATGAGGTTAACACAACAAGATTTATAAGAAGGTCTCGGTATGCATTTTATGGTAACAAAGATGTCTGAATCGGTAGGTGAAGTAGGTATTTGGGAAGCGAGGCAGGCCATGGTATCCATGTGAATTTATTGGTGGATCACGAGAATGGTTTGAATTTTATAGCGGTCAAAGGTAGTCAACATGATGCCGACGTAACATTTGTACTCTTGAAGTATTTCATTATGACACTGATAAACACCATTGACTTGGTTTACTACCAGTTGAGAATCACCAAAGATATTAATGGACTTAACCTCTAAGGCATAGGCAGTCATGAGACCCAATACGAGTGCTTCGTATTCGGTGATATTGTTAGTGCATTCAAGTCAGTTTAAATGATAAGGGCATGGGTTCACCATCAAGAGGAATGAGGATAATACCTGCACCACCCCCACGCTGACATTTGGAACCATCGAAGAATAAGGTCATTTGGTAAGGGTCATCATCCAAAGAGAGGTTAGCAATGGATTCATCAGGGAAATCAAAATTTGAAGATTGATTCCCAGAAAGAGGTGCATCGGCAGAGCTGGTCAGCAATGGCCTGGCCCTTGATAGATTTTGGTGGATGAATTCTAGGTCTAGGTCAGCAAGAAGCATGAGCCAACATGTGGCACGTTGATTTTGGTAAGGTTTAGCATACATGAAGTGTAAGGGGTCAGTGTTGGTCACAACATAGGTTTTGTGGTTGAGTAGGTAATGGCGAAGTTTGGTGGCAACAAAAACTAAGGCTAAGAAAAGTTTTTCAGGGTGAGTGTATCGGGTTTCATAGTCCAGAAGGGTACGCTTATGTAATAAACCACCTGCTCCCTATGTTGTTCATCATGATGAGCGAGCATAGCCCCTAAAGAGTGATCGGTAGTAGAGATGTATAGGTAGAAGGGTTGGTCATCTTTAGGTGGAATAAGTATGGGTGGTTGGAGAAGGTATTGTTTTAAGGCCTCAAAAGCTTTGTGGTAGTCATCATCCCATTTGAAAGAGACATCCTTTTTGAGAAGGTGATGAAATGGTTGACAATGCGGTCAGAGAGTTGGGAAATGAAATGGTGAATGGACTAATTTACCTTGCAGGCTATGAAGTTTGTTTAAGGTTAGTGGGTGGAGGCATTTCCAAATGGCCTTGACTTTAGTAGGGTCAACTTCTATACCACGGAGAGAAATATAAATCCCAGGAGCTTTCTGAGAGAACCATGAAGACACACTTTTTTTAGGTTGAAGGTGGACACAATATTTAATGAGGTGGTCAAAGATGGTTTTGAGGATGGTGAGGTGCTCGGTGTGACATTTAGATTTGGCCAAGAGATCATCCACGTAATCTTCCAATATGTGATGCATGATATCATGGAAGATGTAAGTCATAGCACGCTGATATGTGCACCAGCATTTTTAAGGCCAAAGGCATGACTCGATAGCAAAAGGTCCCCCAAGGGGTAATGAATGTGGTTTTGTGTTGATCCTCTGGGTGAGCAAGATTTGGTTATAACCCGAGAAACCATCCATAAGTGATAGCATCTCATGGCCAGCGGTAAGGTCAACCAACTAGTCAATACCAGGCAGAGGAAAATCATCTTTTGGGCAAGCAAGGTTGAGATCATGGAAATCGGTGCAAATGTGAAGTCCCCTGTCACCTTAGTGATAGGGATGATGTTAGAAATCCATTGGGGGTAATCGATGGGTAAGATGAAGGAAACTGAGAGAAGGCGTTGAAGTTCTTCTTTGACAAGAAGAGCAATGCGAGGGTGCATTTTCCTCAACTTTTGTTTTACGGGTTTGGCATCGGGAATGGTTACAATATTGTGGACCATGATAGTGGGATCAATGCTAGGCATGTCAGCATAGGACCAAGTGAAAGCATGGCTATGATTTTTAAGAAAAGAAGTGAGGGCTTCTGTTTAGCAAGCAACATCCAGAGATTGGCCAATCTTGAGAATGTGGGGGTCATCCTGAGTGTGGATGTTGACTTTGATAGTCGATTCATTCAACATTGTTTGCATCTCAGAAGGTAACGACCGGTGAATATAAGAGTCTTCAGCACCAAGGTAGGTGAGTATGGATTCATCATCCTGACATTGAATGACATTAATAGAAGGAGTATCATCCCCTATCATGTCAGGATACAAGAAAGGAAGAGAGGAAGGAGCCTCGCCATCGCGGTGATAGGTCAGAGGCCCCAAGGAAATGGTATTTATGGAAAAAAAAAAGGTAGGAGGGATAGATTCAGGATCCATCGACTCCGTTGGTGAAGGTGGTGAAGGTGGGGTAGGTGAAGAAGGTGGAGAGGGGTCAATGTCTTCAATGAGTTCAATACGGGGCTTTTTGGCAGGTAGTTTGGTAAAACCAATTCCACTACGATCATTGTGTTTACACGTGGTACATGAAATAATGGTGTGATGACCTTGCTCATAAAGGCCAAAGCTGAAACCCTTCCAGGCACAATGGTGTAGGAAAGTGTGAGCAAAGCGGCGGTTGGTAAGCGACTAAAGGTCAGCCAAAAAGGTCGGGTTTGTGATGGTGGTTCGGGTGTGTAAGTGGAAATATCAAGTCCCCCATAGGTAAGATGGGTATGGAGGTGGGGAGGACCATAAAGGAGATGCTCACCTATGCGGTGATCATAGTGAGGATGTTGGTGAAGGTTTCCATACTCTTGTGGAGTAAGGAATGTATTGACATTGTATAGGTGATACTCCCCCATAGTGAGGCATTGAAAAACACCTTCCAAGGGATCAATGGTTGATATATTGGTGGCTGGAATGGAGGAAGTGTTAGAAGTTAGATCGGTGGAGGTGTCGGTTAGTTGGGAAGCTGATGTGTGACTGGTAGAAGTGACAGGCAATGGGTGGGAATAGAAGATTTGGGTGAAGGTGAGGTTGCAACAACTTGGTGGATGGGGTCATGTGTGAAGAAGATGTAGGTAGGGAGGTAGATGCCTTAATAGGTACAAGGACATCATTGGGCTGGTAAAGCATGTTGTAGGTTTTGAAAGGTGATGGGTCAGCTTGGAATGGTATAGGAACGTCCTTCATGTTTGAACTTTACACATCGGTGCAAAGTAGAAGGAACACAACCCATGGCACGAATCCAGGGTCTTCCGAGCAAAAAAATTGTATTGAAACTCCCCTTCCAAAATGTAGAACAACTCGGGAATAGTATACGGGACCCACACAAACGTGGAGGATGATAGTGCCGAGTGTAGAGGTGATAGCATCATTGAATGAATGCAACATGACTGGATGTTTATGCATGCAGTTGTTGGGTATGCACATTTGTTTGAATGCGTGAGAGGAGATGATGTTAATGCTAGCACCCCCATCGATCATAACACGTCGGATGCGTATATTATCGATATGGATGGAGATGAAAAGTGTAGGATCTGGGTCATCGGTTTGGTGGGGGAAATTTCATCATCTGAGAAACTAAGGATAACAACTTGGTGAATAGGTGGAGGTGATGAGGTAGATGGAAATTTGGTGAGAGAAGGTGACATGATGAGGTGTGATAATAGATGCTACAGGTGTGGGGTCATTAGGTAAAACCTCAATAGATTGAAGGACCTCCATGAGAGCTTGATGATGTGACTCTGAGGTTTGGATGAGGTCGTATAAGGACATTTTGAGGGGAGATTGGTGTAGTTGTTTGAGCATGGTGCGATGTGTGATGCCATTAGAAATGGGGTATGTGGGGCCATGGATAGTTATTTTAGGTATGGGTGTAGATGGTATGTTGGGTATAGGATTGGTTGGTGGGTCAATTACCTTTTCTTTTCCCTTCTTCTACGCACATGTAGTGACATGTGTACCATGTTGATTTGAGGGAAGTTGGAAAATGGAGAAGGTGTAGGGTAAGTGGTATAATGACATGAAGGAAAAAACCTACTGGAGGAGAAAAATCCTTGTGAGTTAGTTGGGTGCAATGACATTTGGGTGGTGGCGTGGCAAGTTCTCTGATGTGAACCATGTTAATTTCAAATTTTGGGGGTGGCTCTATGAGTTGTGAGGGTGGAGGTTGTGGTATAGGTGTAGGAGGAAGATGTGAAGAAGGTGGTGAGGGTGAAATAGGTTCATCATCCAGGAGGTCATCATCATCAAAATTGGGGTCAGAAGGACATAATTGAATGAGGGCAGCCTTTAGACCCTTACAGTTCTCAACATCATGTCCTGGCACACGATGGTAAGCACAAATTTTAGTATCATCAAACCCTTCTGGTTTAGGTTTAAGAGGGTCATAAGGTCTAAGAGGAGGGAGAGTGATAGCAGAGCTTTCGAGGAGGTTAGCCAAGATGGTGGCGTATGATCCCACCAGTGGATCACAATGCGAAGTGAAAGTAGGTTTGGTTGGAAGATTGGGTAGTTGTGGTGGTAGTTGAGGTGATGCAGTCTTGGATTTGGGTTGTACTTTCTTTGGTGTAGGTGCAGCAATAGAAAGAGGGGTAGGTTTAACCACCTCTTTGGAAATTAATGGTTTTTTTAATTTTTGGTGTTTTTCTTAGGTAGAGGTGTAGGGGAGCACGTGATGTAGATGGCAAGGCAGATGGTGGGAGAGGATGAGTGACCCAAGGGGACAACTAAGAGGTGCAGTGGTAGGTGTTGGTCGAGGTCGAGAGGGAGGTACAGGTGAGGTGGAAGAAAATGTCATAGGTAGTGAAGGAGGTATAGAAGGTAATGGTGGTATAGGAGGCAAAGAAGTTATAGATGGTGATGAAGGATGTAAGGTTCACCTAGGTAGAGCTTGTAGGCTGTGGTAAAGGGGTCAAGGAATTTTAGGTTTACCCCTGGAGAGAGTAGATTTTGTTAAGGTAGAGGGGTGAGGTCCCAAGATGGATGGTAGGGGTGAAGGTGATAAAGGTGTAGTTGGTGAGGTCGGTGCATGCGGATTAGAAGGTTGGGTTTTTCATTTAGGTTGAGGGATTGGTTCATAGGTATATGGGAAGATGTGGTCAAGTGTATCTTGATAGGAGGATGTGCAAGGTTTGATGTGGGTGTGACCCCTAGAACACTAGTGGGTTTAGATACAAGAGATGGTGTTGGAACACGTCGGCTAGTAGGTAGAGAGGCGGGTATAGATGAGGATGATGCAGTAGAAGATGTATCGAGAGTTATGTTCATGTGTGGTTTGGGTTGTTGAAACTCTTTGGATAAATGGTAGAGGTGTCAGTGGAAGATGATTGCATTTGGGTCGAGACCGGGAGTAAGAGACGCCCCCAAAGTAAAGACCTATCAACATAATCTAGGCGATCGGCCAAATGTGAGAATGACACTGTGGTAGATGAGGTAGATGTGGAGCGAGTGGGTATTCCCATAAAATGTGTCTGAGAAATAGGGAATTCACTGGCTTTGGCCTCTATAGGTAAGAGAGCCAAAGTAGGTCCATATGATCTTGGGTAGCTGATGGAGAATGGTCACCGAGTGGTAATGGAAAATCTATTGGATCCTGAATAGGTGGAGAAGATGATGGGTACTCCTCTGTGGGTGGAGGAGGTATAATTGGTAGTGGTTCACTGGGTAGGGAAGTTGAAGGGGAAATGATATCGGTGCTAATGAGAGACTCCTCCACAAGTGTACGGGGAGGTGAAGGGCTTTCCTCTATGGGTAGAGGAATGGATAAAGTAGGTTCCTGTGTGGGTAGAGGATTTGGGCTAGGATTTCCTCGATGGAGGGGATAGGAGATATTTGGGAATCAAGTGGTAAGTCGGTAAAGATAACATGTACCTCACGTGTATTACTTTCATTGTGTGAGGCATCACCAGTTTGATCATTAGATGGGGAATGGTTAGGGAATGGTTTCTTGAATATATGAAGGTCTTGATTGGCAGGTGCATTAGGGTTATCCAGGACTAACTCGCCACTCTCGCATTCCTTGAACAATGTTTTTAAAGGTGATACAATTGCTGTCACTGTGACCATTTACACGGTGATAGTTACAGTAGTCATTTTCCTTGTACCAACTTGGTATGGGGCGAGAGGGGTCAAAACTAGTATGTGGTTTGATAGGAGGAAGGGTGATGGCATTAGCTTTAATAAGCTTTTCTAAAATAGATGAATATGGTTCCCCAATTGAGGTGTATTTCTTTTGTTCTCATTTGAATTGGAAGGCTTGGACTGGTGACAGATTGGATGAAGGTTTAGCATGATTGGATGGATGGGTAGGGCCAGCCTTAAGTACCACTTGCGTTGGCAGTTCCCTTGGCTTTGGAATAACTCATCTGAGGTTTTGAGGAAGAGGAAGTATCGTGTGATTTAAACGAGGAGTTCTTGTTTCGTAATTGTATCTTCTTCTCTTCGATGGCATGAATTTCAAGCTTACGTGCCATGGTGAAAGCCTCATCGAATGTGTGAAAGGTTTGCACTTGTAAGGTAGGTGAGATATGTCTAGCACAGGCTCGTGTGAAGAGCTCTATGAGTTCAATTTGTGGTAATTGGAAAGTGAGTTGGTTGATTAGGCTATGCCAATGAGTGACAAAAATCTGTGATAGATTCATCATCATATTGACGCATGGAATAAAGATCGGTCATGGTAACCTTCTTGATGATGTTAATCAAAAAATGATCCAAGAAGGCTTGGGCTATTTGGTTGAATGAGAAGATGGAATGTCTAGGTAATCCACTATACCAGTCCAATGTTGGACCAGTTAGGGACATGGGAAAGGTTCAAAAGCAAAGCATCATCATGGGCAATTAAGTAACACCCATGTTTGAAAGATCACAAATGTTGTTGTGGGTCTTCCTTACTTATTAAAGTGGTTAAACTTAGGCATCTCCCAATGTATGGGATATGGGTGAATGGGAATGGATGGGTGAATAGGCTCATTACAAATCTCATCATAGGTGAGAGAATTGTGGGAGCCGGAAACAGATGCTTCTAATGTCTGCATCTTGTCCATCATTAACTTGATAAAGTCATTGTTAGGTTGTGAAGATTGGGTACCCCAGGAGTGAAAGGAGGTTGTTGTGGGACATATGAAGAATAGGACATTCCAGAATATGGTGGTGTCGAATAAGGAGGTGGGAATTGAGAGACAGACATAGAGGGTATATATCCCAGACTGAATGACCGATGAAACAGGAGGTGGTTGGTAGTAGGTATGTGAGGGTGGGACACTCGTAGTGACCTTGGTAGAGATGGGAGGTAGAGATTGGGGAATAGAAAGGACAACATTTTGAAATGGGGTAGAGGTTAACGACACCAAGGGTGGTAGCATTGCGACTGGTATATATGAGACAACAGGTGTGGATGATGCTATGTTTTGGGTGGTGGATGAAGGTATGGTGGAGACTACGGGTGCAATAGAGGTGGCGGATGTGGTGGTCAAAGCTGGCATGGGACCTAGTGCATGACAACTAGGGATAAAATGGGTGAGGTCACCATGGTAGGAGGTGGAGCCGAGGTGGAAGTGATCATTAGGGATGGAGATAAGGATACGGGCATGCCATAGATCAATTGACCCAAGGCATCTCGAGTGGAGGCATGGGTGAGGTAGTGGCTCAAAGCAGCGGGATTCTGATCCAGGAGTCGTGCAAACTCCATGTCACCTATAGGAATGGTGATAGGTTGATTGGGATCCATGGATGATGAGATGGAAGGTGGTGAAGGACTAGGTGATGAAGGGCTAGGTGGGAGTGGTAGTTGACTAGTGTGAAATATGAGGGCACTTTCCTGACTACGGGTTAGCACCATGTGGATAGGAACTGATTTGGTGAGACTGTATTATGTCTGAATGGCACAAACACAACAAAACTAGGAAAAAGTCAATGGTGAATGAATTAGGTTGGTTGGTGAGTTGTAAAACAGCACAGGGTGACCGACGTGCGGTTTAGGTAAACCGATGCTGGTTAGGCTTAACTGGTGCCGGTTACTGTGAAAAACCAACAATCTGTTAAATGATAGTCCCAGAGTGACAATTTTCACACAGGATGAGATGTAAGGTGACTGTGATTGAAGTAACACAATATGAAAGGTGATAGGAGCCTTTTACAGCTCAAAAAGTGAAATAGGTGTCTTTTGGATAGGTATCCAAGAAGACTTCAGACCGATGCATTGGTTGGGTTAAACCGATGCTTGGTTAAAGATAACCGTAGCGATTATTGTGAAATTGAAACAGAGAATAAGAAAAATGGTTGTGATTTAAAAATTTGGTGTTGAATCAAACCCAAAGTCTGAGAATGATGTAGATGTGGTCCAGGCACACTCAGACAAAAGTCAGAATACACCGACTATGATTGGGAGTGTGCAAGGAAAGACAAAAATGATGATCAAAGCTCTCACCTCAAAATGCAAATCAAGCAGAACACTAAGAAAGAACGTTCCTAGAGTGCCTATTCTATTACGTTTGTTCAACTTATGCTATTTGTATGGACTGACATTTATGAATAGAACAATAGAATTTCTTGGTGAGGAAGGCTTCCTACGAAGAAAGAATTCTAAAGGGTGAGGTTTCAGGAATGTTATGGCGGGGGGGCTTCACTCTGAAGTATGACTCGATAGAGCAGTGAGTTGGGTGCCCACTATACCATGTGATCGTGTGATCACCTACAACTTCTTCCAGGTAGGATGTTGTTTAAGAATGTATGTATTTTGAATTTTTGTGGTTTGGTAAGACTCAGAGAAAGAGAAAAGGATAGAAGTGCTTTTCTATGATTCGTTTGTCAACCATCAGCTGGTCATGACTTCCAGTATATAGGTTGCCCTCAATTAATGTGAGCTAATGAGTTAAATCAGAATGCAATGCACTTGTTTTAAACCCAAATCGAAAGTATGATATTCGATGACAACAATAGATGAACAGGAAGAGGGATGCTCTTTCACTAAAATGCAAAAAACAAGAATAAGAAGGTTCTTTTTAAATACACCAAAAGAAATGTGTCTTTCGGAGAAAATAGAAAGAAGAGAATGTTACCAAGGAGAAAGTATTAATGTGAATGCTATTAGAAGGGAAACAAACACACACAATTTTTCACCTAGGAATGAAGAAAGATGCAAGGAACCCCGAATGGGTCCCACCGGGCATGTGCCAAAATGTTTCACTTGATTTCTTAGTTTTTAAGAAGTACTTGATGAAACAGATAAGGTAAAGGTGGTAAGAGGAATACCTGGTTTGAGATGGTTGAAGGTTGTATGCGCGTATCTAAATTCTGAATCAAAGTGATTGTGAGACCTTCCTTTTGGCTAGGAGGAACTACCTATATAAGAACCAAAACAAGACCACCAAAGAGAGTTAAACAATATATGCAGTGGACTTGCCTAGCATGTGCTAGATCTGGAAGTGTGATACTTCCTAGATGGTTGTCAGTCCACTTTATTTAAAACAATTCAATGCTGAAATAAAGTAAATATTGTCCTACTTGTAGTTTAATATGATTTAGGCATCTCATACAAATGCAATAGGCTAGATCTAATCTAATAGGCTAGGCTAGAAGGAGATCCAGAGGTCAAGTAGGTTGGTTATAGGTGAATCTGAGCTAACAGGCTAGGTTAGATACAGATCTGAAGGTCAAATAGGTGTTAGGTAGTAGGTATATGTCGAAATAGTTGTTATTACTGGTAGAAATCGGGTGACACGAGAGACCGACCATGGTTTTATAAAAACGATGATGGTTTGACTTAACTTAGTAACCGACGATGGTTAGAGAAGCGACGATGTGGTTAAGTCGGGTGGTGGTGGAATCACACATCTAGGTTTTGGAGTTTTGGGGCAAAAATGGAGTGGATAGAAGGTGGGGATTGATCACAGAGGGGTGTAAATATGTTGCGAAGGTGAGACTACTTTGAGGAGGTCAAAATAGGAAATTGGGCCAAGTATTAAGATGATTGGGTATGGAAGGTGGCTGTAACTGGAGAGAGGGAATGGACAAAGAGGTAAAAGACTAGGTTCCTTTACCACAAAGACTACAGATGATGATAAGAAAATGAAATAGATGGAAGGAGGATACTTACTCTTCTATGAGGTACAGGTCTAAAGAATAATGAAGAAGTTGTTGTGTTGGAGAATGTTGGGAAGAAAGTCTCACTGTTGTGCCAGTGTATTTGGTTGCCTTTGTTGATCCCAAATCAATCTTCATTCTGTTGTCACATCTAAAGAGATCGAATCAAGATCGAAATTTTCTCAAACAAACCAACAACCAACCCCCATATTACAAAGTTGTAGATGGGTCTAAATAGGCCATTTGGTCCATTCCCGGTATAACCAGCGTCGGTTTAGGGTGAACCGACATCGGTTTAGGGTGAACCACATCGGTTTGGGCGAGATATCTCGGGTTGTTCAAAAATTGCCTAGGAAGTTGTTCCACCATTTGATAAGGGTCTCTTCTTTTCTCGGGGTGAAAACCGACCTTAGGAGGCTTTTAATGTGAGGTGAGGGGATGGGTCTAATGTTAGGTTTTATTTAGGACATTGGTTTAGGGTTTAGGTTAATGGGTCAAATGATGGGGGTGGTTAGGTGAGGTGTATTTAATAAAGGCAATTATATTAAATAGGTGTGTGAGGGTAGTGAATTAATTTAATGTAAATAATTAAATTAATATGTGTGTGTGGGTAAAAGGTAATTAACTTAATTAATTAAAATAATTAAATTAATATGTATATGAGATAAATGGCATTAATTTAATCAATGCAATGAAAAACCAATTGGCTTTAATGTCTTCTAAATTCACTAACAACACCAACGATAAAGAATCCAAGAGGAAAAGTGACGACACATCCAAAACTTATCCCGGCACATGAAAAAAAAGAAAACCAATCTACAAAATGATAATGCTTCACCTATCCCACAAACTAATTGACCATTTTCTCAAGAATGGCAAATGATGAAGGATATAATTTTGGGCATGCAACAACAACATAAAAATTCAAATTTTGATTAATTGTGTCCTTACCCTTTTGATAAGGACATCCTATGCATACCCTTCCCAAGATCCTTTGAGACACCCAAATTTGACAAATACAAGGGAAAAAATGATCCATGAGAGCATATCAAAGAATTCTTCATGGCATGCCAAGAAGTGG
The DNA here is from genome assembly GCA_018340775.1 of Taxus wallichiana var. yunnanensis. Taxonomy (NCBI): domain Eukaryota; kingdom Viridiplantae; phylum Streptophyta; class Pinopsida; order Cupressales; family Taxaceae; genus Taxus; species Taxus wallichiana. The sequence continues at coordinate 473,933,168 of CM031236.1, read as the reverse complement.
CATACAATGATATCTTTCTCTTGTGCCTTTTTCCTAGAAGTTTAGGAGGGCACATTTTGGATTGGTTCTTAAAATTTCCAAAGGAATCAATCACTACTTTCGTGGACCTCTCGAAGAAGTATTTCAAACATTTCTCATTTAACCTCGACTCATAATTATCCATGATGGATTTGTGTAATGCAAAATAAAAAACTAATGAAAGCTTTGAACAATTCTTACAGTGATGTAGAGGAATCACAAGTCGGTTCCCATGTTTGATCCTTGAGAAACAAGTGGTTAGTATCTTTGTACCGAATCTTGACAACGAGTTATCCTTCCACATGCAGATGCATTGTCTCAATTCTTTGAGGAATTTATCGAGAAAATGGCCCTAATAGAAAAAGCACTCATTTCTAAAGGCTTAATCAAGCCTCATTCTAGGAATAACAATCACACCAATAATAACACTCATCATGATAAACCTAAGTACATCAATCGCAATCACAATGTCAAGTCGATGATGGCGTAACAAATAACCTGCAATGTGCACAACATACATAACTATCAACCAAAATATACTAAGTAAAATAATGCCATCATTATTTCAATTAAAGAGGCTCCTCTCCTTGTGATTAAAAATGATAACACTTTACAGCATTGGGAGAGACCCTTTTGAGTGTTTTACAGAAACTAGCAAGTGCTAATATGGTCACCTACTCTACTACAAAACCCTTTTTGAAGGGGAACCTAAACCATCTTAGTACAAACCTAATACATATTGTGATTTTCATCGCATTGATGGTTATCAAATAGACAAATGTGTGCAAAGTTGCAATTACATCCAAGAACTTATTGATAACGGAGACATAACGGTCGAAGACCCAACACGAAATAAAGCACCCAATGATAATCTAAAGGTGTTTTCAAATCTGTTCCCAAGCATGATACAAATGGAAAAGCTCCGAACAAGGTTAATCTTTAAACATCATTGTTTCAATTTCATCGATCATTTTTCACAGATACTACTCTGCACAAAGTCAAATGTCAGTTTACACCCCTTAGAGAAAGTCTCTCTAATGCCTTTCATAAATTAGAAAAGGCTAAAATGATAAAATATCCAATCATAAGACCCTTCTTTAAAGGAGAACCTAAGCCCAAGTGGTATAACGAATTAGAATATTGTGAATACCACCACATTGAAGGCCACTCTACATATCATTGTTCAAATCTCCACCATTACATCCAAGACTTAATTGATGACGGAGTCATTTCTATAGAAATTGACGATGAAGCTCTCAAAATCAAAAACACGTCAACTACCACAACTCCTAATGAATAGTTGAACATTTTCCAAAATTATTTACATGATAAAACTCAACGAGGTCAATACAAAAAGGGTTAAGGATCTATAAACCAATCAACTTCCCCTCCAGATTATCTTCTGTTAGTGTAATTAGAAATTGAAAGCATTTTAGACAATTGTATTCAAACGTCGAACGTGAACTTGAACATGATGCAAGACTCCTTTCCAATCCATGACATAAATGAAGACTCTAAAGAAGAGGGTCAATCATCAAGCACCATTGAGCTTGATTCTATCCTTTCCATGTTATATCCTATGCCCGACATCCCTAGTATTTTTGTAGAGACACAACAACAACAAGTTTGGACACTTGCAATAACACATCCTTCTATGTCCATAATACCTCAAACGATCAATCTTGAATTTAATAATGTTTCACAACAATTATCCGATGGAGAGTCTTCTTGCATTTTACATAACATTATTAAATAGCCAACGATGATACATGTATGTCAAGACATCCATATGCATGCATTGTATGAGGTGCGTGTTCCTAGGGGTATCCTCATACAACCATTTTAAGATTTAATTTCAAATCTATCATCAAAAAAATTAATCCAATTCCTAAATGGAGTAACATTGAATATTTTCTCTCTACAACCTACAAAATGCCTTAGATTCCCCTCTATGGATCGATCCTCCACTCCTTGCATCATTCCATTCACAGATGAAGGCTATCTTGATGTAAAGAATCTTTTAAAGTGTCATTCGTCTAAATGTTCTATTCCACCTACATTCAAAATCATGAAAAAGGTATTATGGAATATGAATTCCACCATATTCTTCACACCGAAAATTTCCTCTAAAATCACATAGGTTTTTGATCTCATCAAAAACTTATCTAATCACATCTCCATTGACTTGGACCTCGAATCTTAGCCCAAGTCTCATACATTAGAGTTCATCAAATTTAAGATTCATCAACAAACTTTCTATACACTCCATTGAATTGGATCTTTTCCACCCAAGTCTCGTAAACGGCCATTGGGACTCATCAAATCACAAGTTCATCAAAAATCTTTCTATACATTCCGTTGACTTAGATCTCATCCACCCAAGTCTCGTAAATTAGGACCAAACGAATCATAATTCATTAAAAATCAATTTATCTACTATGATGGCTTAGACCTCATCCTCCCAAGTCTCGTAACTCAAGACTATTCAACTTTCCTAAACATGGACTTCTTCCTTGATGATAAGTCCATTGCAAATCCTCATCTACAAAAACTTAGAAAAATCAAAAAGTGTAAAAAGAGAATAAAAATCCATATCAAACCCCTCCTTAAAGCACTATTTGAAAATAAAAAAGTAGAAGCAAAAACATCTTATCCACATGTACTCTCCACATTAGGGGATGTTGTTAATTCATTTAATAAACAATTTTAATTGTTTCATTCATTCCCACATGTCTTAATCATGACATCATCATCCCTCCACATTCTTCTCCTATATGACACATGTTAATATTGTTCATCTTAGGCATTGTGTGTTTCATGTCTGTTATGGTTTCTTCCATTCAATATCTTTTTACCCATGGTTTTGTCTTGAAGCTTACTAATGGAAAATCCTTCTTTCAAACAAGTCCTCTCTTTAACAGAAAGCACTAAACTTCTTTACCCAAATCTTTTAACTATGCATCTTTGTCTCGGGTGTTTGAACCCTTACGTCCTACTAGTTGCATGAGGATGAGATTTAAGGGAAAATTTTCCTTCCCAACAAGCACATATCAACATACAAGGTAAAATCAAAAACATTATATCAATCATTACACCTTTCATACTTCAAAATCTTTGGTGATGAGCCCATACTTCTTACTAGTAGTATGATACTAGGAAAGGAGGTAGGTATCCTTACTCACCTATGTTTTGTCTTCATTGTTGAGCTCGTATCTCTTCTTGGTGGTATGGGGTAGAATGTAGGGGTCAATTCCAAGAAGTTTCTTATGTTAAGAGACAACAATTCCTTCTACCGGATCTTATCAATCAACAGGTCATCATTGGATCTAAGTCTAGTTAAAATCTATAAAGTGAAATCATTTTGGAATTGGTTAGGTAATCTTGAGCGAGAGATGAATCACATTTTCCCAATGGACCATTATTAGACCTTGTGTCTTGACATCCTTCATATTCATTTTCATATCACTATTCTCCTAGTTCTCACATCCTTCTTGGCTCTTGGTGGTGAGCCCTCGCATCTTCCTAGTTGCATGGAGTCACGAGTGGAGTGAGATATTATATCACTATATCATCTACATTACGCGAATCGAATGAAATGCTTACAACGTCCTTCTTTTCGCCCTCTTAGTGATGAGCCATCACATCTTTGAACATGATTTTAGATGGTGTACCATTTTGCCAAGTCAAAAATAATTAAAAAACATTTAAATATGTTTAAAAATTCAAAAACATTGAAATATGTTCAAAATACAAAAACATTCAAATATGTTTAAAAATCCAAAACATTCAAATATGTTCAAAAATATAAAACATTCAAATATGTTCAAAAATCTAAAAAAATTCAAATATGTTCAAAAACAACAAAAAATATTCAAATATGTTCAAAAATCCAAAAACATTCAAATATGTTCAAAAACACCAAAAATAGTATAAGACTTTCACAAAACCAAAAACAATATTAAAGCTACACACACACACACACACACACACACACACACACACACACACACACACACACACACACACACACACACACACACACACACACACATATATTGCTCATAAAGCCAAACATTCAGACAATGTTTGAAAAAATCTCAACAACTGCATAACTGTAATGTCCCCTTCTTGGGACATTGTTGAAATTGAAGACCTGAAGACCTCAACCCATTCTCTCTTCTCATGGGTTTGAGGATTAAGCTTGAAGATGGTCCTAAGATGTTTGTTGTCTATTTTGTAACCCCTTGGCATGCCTTGTGCTACAAGGAGGGCTCTCTAAGTTAGTTTAAATATGTACATATGATAGTTTCTTTTATTATTTAATTAAAAATAATAAAGTGCACATCGTCTTAGTTTATTAAATATTTTATTATAATGAGAGTTTATGTTTTCCCTCCAAAAGGGAAAGGTCGGTCATTGGATGTTGCACCCCTTAATTCTATAAAAGGAGGTTGCGTGACCTTTAGTGGGGATGTTGATTGATAATATAATTTTACTCCATGCTTGGAGCAAAGGGATGTATGCCCTATGTTGTTGATGCTCTCATTGTTGAAGACTTTTATTGAAGACTATTTGGAAGATCATTGGAAGATCTTTGTGCTAGATTCTTGCTTCTGTGTTGAATCAAACTTTTTGTGGATCCAACTTGAGGAGAAACACTTTGTGCATGCTGGAAAAATACCCCTAAGGGCAGCGACTGGTTTTGGGGTTTGTGACTGTGTTTTGGTGAGGTTTTCACCCTCCAATTGGGTTGATTTGATGCACAATAAATTCCTATTGATTCCTAATAATTTTGCAAGTGTTTTATGGTGACTAAGATTCATTTTGGTGGTTGTTTGAAGATCTGAAATTCATTACTTATTTTGCCCAAATATAGTGACTTGCTTGAAGTGTTTAAGATCCGTTTGTGGTGCATGTTTGACATTTCTTTTGCATAGCGACTTGCTTGGATGATGGTTGGCAAGTATGGTTATTAGATCTTTGAGTTAGCAATCTGTTTATGAAGGGTTTGGAGTATATTTAGACCTGCTGCAATTATTTTAGCTGTAGCAACTTGTATGGGAGATTGTTTGTCATGTTTTGCTATCATTTGAGCTAGATCTGCAATCTGTTGTGTGTTGGCATTAATATCCAAGCAAGGAAACTGTTATTTGGGGGTGTTTGGAGGCTAGAGGGGTGCTGATAATAATTTATTCATTTTCCTCTAACCCTAGCAACTTGGACTGAGATTTCCGGGTTTGTTTTGAGGGGGTTTCAATACTCAGAAAATTCAGATTTATAGTGCATTGGAAAGCTCTTAATTTCTACTTTATTATGCACCTTATTTCATTGCAAAAGATGATGTATTGAGCAAGTAATGAATGTTCCAAGTTTTAGTTGTTTGTGAGCAATATTTAATTATTATCTACTACACTAAAATTCAGATATGAAAAGATTGGGTTGTCCAATCGATTCTCCCATCTCACCCATCACCTTGGCTACTTCCAACCCCATTTTGGGTTGTAATTAGCCGACATTGGGTTATTTGAGGTTGAATCAAAAGGATCTTATCCTTCTTGATTTTATTTGTGTAGAAGTTGGTTGAGATCCCCATTTGTATAAAAAAGGGGACATCACAATAACATAGTTCAACAATATCGCTATTTGATGACACTCCTACTGATCGTTCCATATCATTTTCTCGATAATCACTTTTCTTTCTGTGGTGTATATCTATGCTTGAGAAAAAAAAATCAATTACCCTTTCAAAAGATAACTTTTCTTGGGGCACACTTGGATTAAATCCAATAGAAATCAAACTACAATGGGATCCGACAATAGTATCTTTGCAAATCTAAGATTACTTCTCTCTTTATTGGGTCTGATCCAATCCCCTTGTGTTTCTAAGACATTGCTTAGGGGCATTCGGCGAATTATTCTTCATGGTGGAACACTTTGGGGAATAGTCACATGTCATTATTATCAGTTGTGTTACATTATTGTTGTTAGATGTTAATATTGTGTAAGTAGTCTTGTTAGCATCTTGGTTTGTCTATAATCTTGGTGCGTTTGTATTATTGTATGCATAAGGGTTTGTTTTGCAATCTTGTCATTGTTTTACAATTTATTTTGTGTATGCTTTTAATCATGGTGTTAATTAACATATGCCATAATAAAATTGAGTTAAAAAAATATAAAAATTCAAACACACACATGTGAAACTCACAACTCACAAAATTAAAAAAACCAAAAATTTACAAAAATTCTCAAAAATACCAACAAATCAACACATATCAATGAAATCAGACATTTCATTCCTACCCTAGTGATTGTTCCAATCATCTTACGACTATCACAACTACTCTTTTCCCTTGCATGTCAGAATCATAGCTTGGGGCAAGTCAATCAATTGTTTCCTTCATGATATAACTTCCTTAGAAATCTTGGCTCTCATTCCCCCTTGCATTTCATAAGTTTAATGCTTGAGGGCAATGATCCTTTTTAACTCTCAAATCAATTTTCAATGTGGATCTAACAAGAGTGTCTTTTGGAGTATCTAATATTACTCCACTCTTCAGTATGATCCTATCCCCATGTATTTCATAAGTTTAGTGCTTGGGGGCATTTGCATCTACTTAATCATCATTGTGGCACGTATTAGGGGCATAGTTAATTGTCTTCTTTTCGAAGTTGTGTTGCATTGTTGATATTACTTTTTGGACCAATTACATGTATTTCGTTATCATCTTGGCTTCCTTATAGCCATGGTGCATACTTTTACAATGTATATTGGGTTTGTTTTCATTTTTATCTTTTATTTGCTATGTGTGTGTTTGTTTACACACATAATGGGTTACCCATCATGATTATTTCATAATCATGGTGATAACTCTATTGTGCAACAACAAAATAAGGTTGTTCTAAATTTCACTCTCTAAATAGCGCTCATGCTACGAGCACAATCCCTCCCATCCTCCTTCAACATCCTTGTCTTCTTCCTATTAAGTAGTTTTCCACCACTTTGTTGCATCACCCATTCACTTGAGGGGCATTCCCTTAGCATCTACACTCACTGGGGCATATGTTTCACCAGATTTCATGTCTTTCACTCGATGATCTACATACATCTATTATCTTTAAAATGTTATTACACTTTAAAGAGGGAAAAATGTAGACACCCCAAAAAATACATGTTTATTTCCAGCTTATCCTCAATAATTCGCACCTCATTTAGAATTTATTAATTAAATTAATTAATGCATACACATTCTATCATAACCCTTGCTACGGAATTAATAAATTAATTCCTACAACATTTAACTAACTTAATTAAATATTTATTTAATTATATGGTTAATTATTTACTCCACTTCATAACTAATTAAATTAGTTATCAAATTGGAAAATAAATCTATTTTCCTATTTGGACTCCACTTCACTATCCTAGTCAACTCCACTCCCACTCCACTTCCAAAATCCTAGAAAGGTGGAAGTAGTAAAGTTACACGTCTGATCACCTTCCCGAATAAAATTCAAACATTCATATCCCCTAAATTTGTAACTACATAGACCAAATCCACTTTTTATTTTAGGAAATGCATTCATGATCCTAGAACTCATTCAAAATTTGATCCACTTTTCATGGCCTCTCCCTCAACTATAAAAACATGCCATACCCTTTGCAATAGTCCTCTTGGATTCCTCTCTCCCTCCGGATATCCCTAGAAGCTTTATGTAATTGCACCCAACTTCTACCAAAATTTCCATATGCATCCTTGTGTTTATCTTCGCTTATAACATTATTGTTCCTTCACTTGGAGACTAATTTAGAGCATCCACAATAAAAAAACTACATGATTCTACAAGTTTAATACTTCAACAATCTTATCATCGAGGTTTGCAAGGAAGAACTTAGAGAAAGGTTTGTTATCTTTATTTTTTTATCTTTCACTTCTACTAGGTTTTTCATTGCTTACAAGTGTGTTTACTATATTCATTTCTATTCAATGCTTTCCTTCATTTTCATGTTTATCATAAACCATTTGAAAGGGGAGTACCTTGTTATATACACATGGCTCTCTATTATGATTTGTTCGGAATGAATAACCTTATCTACTACCTTCGTTGAAGGGTTGGTCAACCACCTTGATAGGGAGGTGAAAGGGGATCCTTTAATTTAAGGTCTATGACCAAGGATGAAATGCCTCAACGATACTCTCGCTCGGTTGTATTGATCTACATAAAAGACACAAAAACTACGAGTAAACTACTTATTTAGTTAGTTATGATTATATGATTATGTTATGGGATAAACTTATTATCCTAGCTATTTCGCGTCTGATAGATGGAAACATGTAAATTTGATTTGATACAAAAACATGACTTAGTATTATTGCAAATAATTTGTTGCGGTGACTATGTAAACATTACTGGGCTACCTTACTTATTGATAAGAGGAAATAAGATTTGAGATTTGATTAAACGAGTTATGGAAATCCATGATGTCTCGTACTTTACTATTCATAGTTGTTATACACTTTTATTCTATGATGATTATATAGAAAAATATAATTGTATTTAAAAAATCGTGAGTTGAATGCATCTAGTGACGACGTTGTTACATTTTGGTATCAAATCTTACGTTCTACAATCGATCCTATTTGGTCTCACGATCACTAATGCAAGTGCTAACCATTAATAGATATCATGGCTCACACTTGTGCTAACCTTGGGGATTATAACCTTAAAAATCCTAATATTCTTGTCATTCAAGAAGCCAAGATTGATCATATTCTTGTTGTTTTAAATGAAACATGTGATCGCATGATTGCTCTAGAGCATGATCTCCAAGGAGTTCTCAAATTTGATAATGATGAGGAACGAGACTTTGATCAAGATTAGGAGCTAGAAGATCAAGAGGGTTATAACCATAAGAAAGAAAAACAAGATGGTTATATGACTAAGAAAGCTCATTTGGCCAATGAGCTAGCTAGGGATCTCAAGAAGATTATCCCACCTAAGTTTGATGGTATCGTACTCCAAGATGGTGTTGAATCATGGTTGAGTGCAAATGGAAAAGTAATTTGAGATGCATGTTTTTACAAAGAAATAAAGTCGAGTATGGGGAGCCTAACAACATTTGGGAGAAGCTTCAGCTTGGTGGGGTGATAAGCAAATAGAAATGGTTCTAATAGCTATTATTGTCACATGGGATTAGTTTGTGATATTTTAAAATAAGGCATCTCTCTTCATTTGATGGCTATGAATATGGATAGAAACATTAAGAAGTTTGAAACGTCAAAATGTATCAGGGAGTTAATAAAGGAGGTCAAAGTTAATAATGTTTGAACGTGGTCTCATGGACTGTGATGAAGGAAAGATATGTAGAAAACGAATTTGTTGAAAAGGCGTTGGAAATTTTGGAAAATTTTCAAGCAAATGTAATTCCTATGTGCAAATACGAGGCTCCAAGACATGCTCAAGAATGTCAATGCGGTATATGTATTAGTTGTATAAAAAGAGTTGTGTAGTGCGAGTTTGTGCTTTCCTGTTCAATGTCTAAACTGAATAGGGTAATTGCTTTTAATTGATTGTAAGTTGTAATTTAATTTCAATTGATTGTAAGTTTTTATAATTTACTTTTAACTGATTATAAGTTGTTATAATTTGTTGTAAATAATCTACATTGTTAATTGAGTTCACATTTGTAATTGAGTATAAATTAATGCAATTTACTTTGAATAATATATGTGAAAATTTTGAGCACTCAAGAGATTATAATAATATAAAATTTGATTATAAAAATGACAAAACAGGAGAATTATTCATAAAATACAATTGTGTGTGAATGGTCTTTGTTAAAATTATTTAAAGCTACCAAATCGAATTAGATTCATTAATCAAACATGACTAATTTCACTTGGTGATTTAAAGTTTCCAGGAATAAATTAGATTTAATATAACTTGTATAGCACTCAATAAGGATTTATTTAGTTACAACTCTCTCCCATTCATCCCTTCTGGTCCAATCAGTCCGTTGGAGTTCTCCAACCGGTTTCTTCAAGGAACAACAATTACAAATTTTACAAATTCTGTTGATAAATATTCTCTTGCTTATATAAGAGAAAAGAAAAAATAAATTGTCTCAGAGAAAACAAAATAGAGAGATCATTATCAGGGTACAGGGACATTGATATATCAAGTGTACAATGAATAGGATTTAATTGTTTTCATGTAGACACACCCATATTCAAAGATAAACTAGTTCATTGATCCATATCCATGGATAAGGTGATCTTTCTCGAGGATTAGAGAAACCCATGATGGCTCCTATACAATGGACTATGACAAAAAGGAAAACAAAATTAGGAACCAGTCGACATTAGCTCCAATGCAGAAATAGGGCAAGAAGAAACCGATATTTAAATGGATATCAGTAAAACCTCAAATGCAAAACAGGGGCCAAAGCACACATACTTATTATGCAATAAGAAGAGTAGATCGACAACTACTAGGTATTGAAGAGGAAGTGGTTGATTTTGAGAATGAAAGCTTAGAGTACGATAACCAAAAATGAACAATACAGATCCAATGTATTCATAACCCATTAGATGAGTTAAAAGAACTTCTGGAAACAAATTTTGAGATTTTTCCTCTCAAATATCTCTCACAGGGTTGTTTTCAGATGCTTTTAAACTAAAATTTTCTATCAAAGAACATCATTGACAAACAAGGTACTACCAGTCATTGGGCCAGATAATGTTTTTATTCTGAATGTATAATATCATTATTCACACATAAATAAAGATAAAACCACGAAAATGAAATCCAATCAGTTCCCCCGTGATTATAAATTGTTAATAACAATGATAGGATTAACTGATTTTTGCCTTAGCATATTTGGGAATCCAACATAAAAGAGGGGCAAAAACAGGGCCACAAAAAATATTAACAAAATTCAAATGGCAGAAACCGGGGAGAAATACCTGGTTCTACTAAATTTCATATGCCTAAAAAGAACACCTTATATCAGTTATGTTTGAGATAGAATAACACGTTATTATAGAATGCTCCACTTGTGATATATTGTTAAAATTTGCAAAGATGTCTATATTCACCATTTTCAACGGAGAAAATGATGAAAAATTTGGGAAATTTATATGGCAATATAAATTGGAGACATGCTTGCACTTGATACCCAACATCGTAGTATTAAAACAAACTTCTTTACCTAAATTTTGGAAATGTTGTACAGAGATAAATACAATGCTGGCAATGCTTTTTAATGTCCCCTCAACTTCTTTTCCAATGAGTGTTCAAACGTATCCAGGAATTGTGCTAGAAATGTGTAGAAGGAATGGGAGAGATTATTGGAGATAGTTGATTTACGAGGCGGTTTAGTAGCAATGCAGGCAAGAGAGTAATAAGGCAAGAGATTTGTGCTTGCTTGTGTGCTTCTTGGTAGGATTACGGTAGCATAATGATACAATTCCAAAACAAAAGACTCCAACCAATGCTTCGGGAAGAAGCTTGGTTCTTATAGAAATTTGGCAGAGAAGTGGTCCAACCCACTTGGCAACCAAGAAATGCCACATCACTCAAATAAGGGGTAGTTAACTTACTAAGAATAGTAAGTAGGGAAGGAGAAGTTTGTACGCATCTAACAAGCTCAAGAACAACCAATTTGGTCAAGAAACATGCGCAAAAGATGAGTTTGAAGAAGGTGACATGCGTTTAAAACACGTTGGAAAAGCTCGGTTAAATGTGCACAAAGCGCCGGTCTGTGTAGGTAGCGGTTCTGCCGTTTACTGCAGCGGCGGTTGTGTAACCGCCATTTAGCGTAGATCGGCGGTTACGCAACCACCGGGGTGGTTGCGTAACCGCATGAATGCCGTTCCGTAACTAAAGGACATAAAGCTAAGGAAAAGTTACAAATTAACTAAGGAAAAGTAGGAAAATGCTAGGAAAAGATAAGTAAGGCATAATGAGCTATAAGAACATGCTTTGCAAGCTAGGAAATTGGACTTGAACATCATTGGAATTGATAGTTATCATCATTGGGGATTTTTCCCATTACGACAATCTAGCACTGCGCAAATTTGGGTGCGTACATCACCCTTTGAGACTTTGTTCTTTGTAAGTGTAACACCAATTTCATGGATGATTTGCACTGTTCTTGAAGAAAGCATGTTTGTCTTACAGTACTTAACTAGTTTCACCAAATGCTCCCAATGTCTCATGATGCTCATGGCCTTTCCAACGGAGCCAACATTGGGATGGACCCTGCTTGAACCTTGAATTTCTCCATGCTCTAAGGATGTTTCTATCTTTAAATTCCAAAATAAGTAATTCACCATTCGGATAGATTTCAATTGCATACGGTTTCATTTCCATTTAATTAATAAGAATTCATTAGATTATTTTACACATTGTTTAAAAGTAATTGGATATTTCTTAATTTTAATTAGATTGTGTTCTCCCCATGAGAAAATCCTTGAAAACACCCATCTTTTAGGGGTTACTTTTTAGGATCAACAAAAATTGAAATTATATTTCATTTTGTTATTTCCGATAATACTTTCCAACATTATAATACACATTTATTTTCTCGACACCATTATTTATACAAGGAAAAACATTTTCACATCAATTTTACTAGTCATATATTTTTCAATTACACTATTTCATATGGTGCACAAAAGGAAACTTCATTCCTCTCTCTTAATTTAATTTAATTTAGATATTAACATCCACAAAAGGCACGAGAATGGCCTATGATATAGAAAAGGTAGTACGAGGACCGATTACATAAAGGGAGTGTGAAAAACATCTTTAGAAAAAAAAAAGAAACATCAAATCAAGTACCAAAAGGTTGAAGAATTAGGAACTAGTAGAATGTACGTTGTCTGACGATCTAGACCAACTTGTCTGCGTATGAGATCTCTTAAGATTCTGAAATAAGTTATTCGGGATTAAGAACGATATTCTTATAGTTATTTGTATTTGATGACTTCAATTTGACTGTTCTTTCTAGAGTCGAAGTGTCTCATGAATAAACAAAGCTAAAAATTTCTGGTCTTCATATCAAATCGGGCTCCTTAAAGATCCATTGGAATATGTAAAAAGACAATGTTATCTTGCATGAATTTCGTAGTAGATGGGACACTTGAATGTATATTCACTTTCAGGATCTAGAAAACACAATTGACATACACACTCATGTTGTGGGAGGTTATGATCGATTCCATCCAAGTGGGTGAGAGAAAATGGGAAATCGAGCTAAAGGGATCCTCAGGCATGAAGGAAACGAATTCTTCATGTATTCGGGAATTTTATTTTGATATTCATGGAAACAGGAATAAAATTGAAAATAGTGAAGAAGTTTTGGTTTCAAAGGCTCTTTTAGAACAAACCATGTAACTTTCAAATAAGACTTAGTGAGTTCTTCTCATATACCCATGTTAACCTCATGTTTAGTGAGTTGAGGAGAATTAATGGAAAACCCAAGAGGAGGAAGTCTTTCTATATCAATATTCAACTTCCTGAAGGAGAGTCATAACTCTTGCATACTAACAAGATTTGCATCCTTTTTAACAAGTTGCATAGAAGATTGGAGTGCCAAATATGGATATCTATTCTGACCAGAAAAAGAATCTGCCATGCATCGAAGCCTATGCAACATAGTGATAACATTGAAAATCAAAGTGATAAAGAGTGGACATACCCCAAACTCTGCAAGAATAATTGAGTGAGGAACTGTTCTTTTGGCTCGAATATTCTTTGATAACATGGAAATGAAAACTCTTTCCATATAGTTGAAATCATTTTGTCTCAAATATGGACCCCAAACATCACATCCATATAATAGTGCTGGTGTAACCAATGTATGAAAAATTCAAATCTTTGTCTGAATATCTTGAAATTGAAGCTGAAAACATTGTCTTTCTAAGGTTGTCAAAGTTGCATACCCTTTGCTCAGTCTTGCTTCTATTGCTGGAACAAAGCTAAAAGTCAGCCACGAGAAAACCACACCCAAGTAGGTGTAGGAGTACACCACCTCAACTTTGTTTTCCTTTATACATCAAATTCATTGTAGATGCTACTTTCTTGGTTGTATTGAATGCCATGATTTTTGTCTTTACAAGATTTACTTTAAGGCCTTTCTTATCACAAAAATTGCTCAATGCATCAAGCTGATTTTGAAGTCCTGTAATTGAGTGTGAAAGAAAAATAATATCATCTGCAAATAATAAAATAGCGGTGTAGGTCCCAAAGAGGCTACAACCATTCATTCATGTTACCTAAGGTCGTGGAGATAAGATCCTCTAATTCATCAATATAGAACCCAACAAGTGTAGGCGAGTAAACAACCTTGTTTCACACCTATGGTACTATGGATGTTATTAGTAGTGCCCATTTTGGATCTAATTGAGCTAATGCTAGGAAAATACATGATTTCTCATAACCACTGAAAGAAGGAAGAAATATTAAAATTATTTTGGTCTTTATGAAAAGTGTAGATTATTCTTGTTTTTTTAAAATATTTGGAGGCCTCTCTTAGCAAGTTTCAAATTTTGGTGTACCTTTTTTAAATTTTCGGCGTATAATACTTTTAAAATTTAGAAATCATCGTAACTCCCAACTTGATTTAAAATATGGACATCATATTTATATTATATATTTTTATATAAGTTATATTGATAATACCTAAAATTATGTTAAACAATTTTAAAACAAATGGAGGTTGTCTTTTTATTTTTATGAGTATTATTATAATAATAATTATTTACACAATTTAATAGATAATATAAAAAATTATTATCTTTGAAAATTTCATTAACAATCATATATGGTGTCAAATTTAAACCCTAATTCTAGGGAATAGTAAATTTGACTCTAATAATGGATTTTTGAATGATTTAGCTTTAATGTAGTTATAGAAAGTGGGTTGACTAATAAATCCTCTATTAAGTTACCTTTGAAATAAATAAATAAGTTGTGAATGTGCATGGGCTCTTATTTAAATTTAAGTTAGGGTTAGAAACAAGATGTATATTTAGATTATTAAATAAACATTAACATTCATATATGAACATACATATAATTATTGAAATATATATTTTAATTAGAACATGTATCAAATATAGATAAATAAATGAGAAATAATATACTTAGATTTTTGGAAACTTATATGGGTGTGATAGGGGTATGAATAAGTGACAAAGTTATATAAATGTTTCATCTAAATGATTCTATAATTTTATTGTGCTCAAGGACAAAACCATTTTGTATGGGACCAAATTGTTTAACACTTTCATCCTCTTGCATTTGGATTGTAAATGAAGATATACAACTTCGGGACCTCTACAAGCGACTAATGTGTGGCTCTTTGTGAAATGTCAATTCTCAATCATGTGCGAAACCCTTTAAAATCAATCACCTTGACCCAAAACCCTAATTTTGGTAAAACCTTAGAAAAAGATTAATGGTTGGGTTAAAGTGCAATCCTTATGATGCCTACATTGACAATACTTCCGAAGAGGCCTCAAACCATGTGTAGTTCTCCACCTAAAGATGTAACATAATACTACATGGATGTAACTATATTTGATAACTTGAACACTTGATAATTGTTTTGTATTGACTTAGCTTGCTTGTGCTTGACTTGGCTTTGTGGGATCTTGATTTGGGAAGCTTGAATCTTGAACTTAGTTTCTGTGTTTCCTACATATGTACGGGTTGATCCAAAGGTTTACTCTTGATTGAGGAAGATTAGGATAACTTTTCTTTCCCATTAGTGATCTATACTCGAGGATCTCTTAAAAGTTCAATATGAGTCTTGAGTGAGTAAATGAGTGTCTTAGAATTTCTTATATAGGGTTTTGTGGATATAAATTTGCATTAAGGACAATCTATAATTGAGATAGTAACCCATAAAATATATACAAATTGGAAAATTTTAAGTTGGCTAGCCCTAGACAAGACAAAACAATTAGACAATTTTATCTTGTTGGTGGTTTTGTCTAGCGATGAGAGCGGTGTTGTTGATATTTGTGCATGATATTTAGGAGTAATAGACTACTTGTGACTAATATGAGCATTTCGTAAGTCACTAAGTAGTGAAATGAGTAGAACAATCCTTGTAATAGGACTAAGGATGGACTAGGACATAGAAATTGAGATCAGAATAGGTGTACGAGTCATGATTAAAGAGATTAAGTTGATACATACATTATCAAGTGTCACATTACCAAATTTAGGTATCTATATTCCCCCTTTTAATATAGAAAATGAAATTTACTTACTAAAAGGAAATATATACTCGAGTGTGTAAACACACTCTATCATTGCTTGTTTCTTGATTGCTTAAGATTCTCAAGTGGTTACAATATCCCTAAAGTAAAAATTACAACATAAAGTGTAGTGATTGTCCATATAGAAGTGATTGAACTTTAACTCTAAATTTAAATTGAGCTCGAGGCTTGAATATTGAAATTGAACAAATCATGGAAGGAGTACACTTATTTTCCTTGTGAGGGTAGTAGCTTCCTCATGAAGCACTTGGAGATAAGAAGTGAAATTACATCAATAGAGTATTGGGGGTGATTAGTCCCCAATTTTAGAATTAATATGAACTAAAGGGTTGGGTGTCACTTAACCCAACATATAACTACTAAAGGAATTCATAGTTATTCACCCCAACATAGAAGTAACCATTGTAGGATGGTGTCACTTGACCTAAACATAGAAGTAATGAAGAATTTGGGTGTCACTTGAACCAAATTCAAAGTAACCAAAGAGTTTGGGTGTCACTTTACCCAACATACAACTAAAAAAATCAAGTTTCACTTGATCCAATGTAAAAATAACCAAAGAGGTCGGGTAATACTAAACCCAATTCATAGAGTAAAAAAGTATTGGGTGTCGCTTGACTCAACAATCCTTAAAATGGAGTGAGAGGAATTGTGTCCAATAATGTCACTAAACCCATCACAAAACCATTTTTCCAGTGAATCAAACTACTACAAATGGATCTAAATCCCAAATGTCCAAAATTAAAAGGGAATGAAGTACATTTGTGTCCCCGCCATGAATTATATTAATTCTTTTGAAACTTTGAAAATATAGAAAAAATGATGTTCTTGTTCATATCCTTGTTGTTCTAGTTTGCTAATACAATACAAATTCATGCCAAATATAAAATGTGCAACTTCATTTAGGATATTCATATTGAAACTTTCACCATACCCTTGCATTCAGTCATAAAATATGGTGAACTCTATACTAAAACTATTTAAATGTCCTTGAAGCTATATCAAAGACCTATAAAAATATGAATTTTCTCAAAGATGTCAAAATTTTCCCACTATAATACCATCAATTAGAGACAATTCCATCTAATAGATCCATCCTTTGTTGGAAATTTTTGTCCAAATCAAAGTTTTTGTCATATTTTTATATGTACCTATAATTATGTCAATGTAACTTGTCCCATTGTATTTTCAAGTTTCTAATTCTACCATTTTGTTTAATATTTCTTTTAAACCCCATTGAATTCCCCCTCCTCCGAGGAAATAGAGACGAATTGGAGATCACTCGATCAAAAGAAAAGATATGTACTATGTCATATAATACTATAACAAATCCATTAGGATATGTAGAAGCTTCCCATAGGATGTCATATTTAGAGAAAGGAGAGAACCCATTGTGAAGAAGTGGTGTATAATATATATCATAGAACTGAGATTAAAACAAGCATATAAATATGCAAATATAGAAGCACATAAGCATACAAGTACAACAATCACTAAGTCCATATAGAAGACCAAATGACCACATATAAGGGACACAATAATGTCACACACATAAACAAGGGATGAAGGGCCACGCAAAAAAAGATACATAGGCCATAAATAAGGGACGTGAGTTTTGCACACACATATAGAAGGACAAGGATGACATACAATAAACACATAATAACTAGTGTATAAGTAAACAAGTAAACATAAGTAAGAGTTGCATGGATCTAGAGTCACTAGTCTACATAATCCACATGTGTTAGTGTTGAAGCTTCTAATAGAAGCATAATATAGTGTAAATCATAAGCATGATTGACATATACGAAAGTAATAAAAGTAACTATAAATATAATGATAACACCTATCTATAGGAGAGATGTCCCAAGTAAGGAAAGGGCATTGGGAAAAGGGGAAGTCCAACATCTATGATCATGTAGAGTCTTGAGTATCTTGTATCATGTTCACATACCATATTAAATGCATGTTTGTATAGAATATAAAATATGTTATCTGTCAAACCATAAGAAAATGACATATATAAAGTAGAAACTAGTAAATCAAATCATGCATAGGTCTTGAATTTGTATTTTAGAATATTTGAATGTTTTTTTTGAAATATTTTGAATTTTTTCTATTTCTAAAATATTGAAAATGTTTGAAAGTATGCTTATCCAATGACTCGCATCATTTGAAGGAGGATTAGATATCTTTGTATCAAATTGCTCATGAGAATATTGAATACCATCATGTGTTGTACCATGTGATTGTCCTGATATAGATGAATGTGTAGAATAGACTATATGAGGAGTCGGATGCCTTGATAAAGTATTACATAAAATAGGAGATTACATAACTTTATTTTTAGGTTGTGGGATGGGTCAATTTGATTGTGAGCTTGAGTAGGAGCCATTAATTTAGATTTACATGATTTTAATTATGGCTTATGTTAAATTAGTGATAGTATAGGTATGATTGCCACTTGATTAGGAACTATCTCGAATAGATGGGGCATGTATGCTTGAGAAAATATAGGTTACTGGATAAGTTCTTAGATGTAGGGATCCGATCAAAGACTAGTCACACTATGTAGATACAATGGTGCTCAATGAGTGCTAGTGTCATTATTATAGAGGATAATGACTCTAACCCTAGGATAGATATAGGTTTGTAAGGCCCACAACTAATACAAATATTAGTATCCTACTAGGATTCAAATTAAGAGTAACCAAGGGGTGGATAAAGCCAAGGGGCATAATATAATAATACAATACAATAGATCAAATAAAACACATGTTTACTCTAATCTATAACAATGAATGACCAACATACACCATACACATGAAAGATAAAAGACTAAAGAGGGTTGGAAATACTTTCCTATAGTGTGTGTGTGTGTGTTTGTTTTAACCCTCTATAGTCAATAATCCTCCCCACATAGAACAACACTGAGAATGAATTTCTATGGGTGGAGAAGGGGAAATATCAACAAGAAGATATCCATTCCTAACTCGCAATGGTGACCCAAATGCAAAATACATAAGCTCCAAGACTCCAATTCAACAAATAAAGTGAAAAATAATGTGAGAAAGAGAAATTGGTTTATCAAAGAATCATTGGAGTATATATACCCAATGTCATCACCCATAGGTGATGGTGTCAACCTTTATGGAAACCCTAAGGTCAAAAGGTGAAAAACATGGGGAATGGAGGCTAGATAGTATATAGAGACCGATGAAGAAGGTATAGGGTGATTATAAGCAAGGATGATAGCGTGTAAAAGTGTGAAAAAGTAGACATAATGAGTTTAATGTGTGAAAAAGGGAAGAAATGAGACGAAGATAGGGTAATTAAGGTGAAATAGAAACATCTCTCAAAATTTTTGTCCAACCCACATGGCCAACTCGGATCATACCCCAATCCTAAAAGGCCCCATAAGGCACCCACTCAAAAGGAGAATGCATCAACAACACCTAAACAAAATAAATAGTTAGAAAGCATAAAAAATATGGTGTATACATATGCCTCAACTAGATTATCATGTATCAAAATAGTGAACCACAAGATGGTAATTGAAAAATATCTATGCAAAGCACGTAAAATTGAAAGGAAATGCTGAAAATAAAATAGTAATGAAAGTACTATACAAAAATAATAAACTTCACAAAATGAATAATGTCGACCTCATACTTACCTACCGATGTCTCTTGGCTTGCCTATGGTGGGTGAAATGGCTTCTTGGAACCCCTGAATAAGCAAGAATGAAAATAAACACTATAAGATAATCAATAAAATAAGACATAAATCATCTAGCTATGAGGTCATGAGAAGGATGATAACAAAGAGGTGGATAAAAACACCAAGAGCACAAAACATAATGCATAGATGTTATAAGGATGATAAAGTGTGATAAAAGGTGCTAACCAGGACGTGACATCGTGGAATTAACAACCTGAAAAGATAAATAGATAAATTACCAAAGTATCCAAGGTAAGAAATAATGGCCATATAAACCCAAGTGGGAAGGATAAATCCAAACATGGAGAAAATAGAAGTATGATAGTAGATTGATGAAGTAGCTAATTTGAATATATTTTTGTAGAAAGGTGGGTATGTACAAGTAGATGAGTGAGAAGATCAATTGTATAACTTATTGAGGAAACGAGTATTGGTTGGTTTTTTGAAGATGTGTCCCGCGTTTGTTTATAGATGATAGGTACTAGGACCCATAATGTCTTAAAGAAAATAAGGCCCCTAACAATTTTAAGCATATTTTACTTCTTTTTCATGGTTATAATCTAATTTCAAGATGAGGTCATCAAATTTGAATTTGTGAGGCTTAACTAGTTTGATGTGTTGTTTAGGAATGCACTCTTTATATTTTCAGTTATGATGATAGCATTATCATGTTTTTCATAAAAGATATCAATGGTATGTAAATGGGCTTCTCGAGATACCCTTACTAAGGATGATTCAATGTAGAGAGAAATGAAGAGAGGGTAGTTTGACCTTGAGTGGAAGGATTGATTCACTACCGGATACTAGTGGAAAATGGGGTTTCTAATTAGAGCGTGATTTTTGAATAGTCTTTTAAATAATTTTGTTAGATGATTCAAATTTTATATTGCATTGAGGATGATAAGGAGTTGAGATTTTTGCTTGATTTTGAATTTTGCGTAGAATTGTTTAATTTATTTACATATGAAGTTCCCACCATTATAAGAAATGATTATGCGAGGAATCCAAAATGAAAAATGATTTAGTTGAGGGTGGATTTGTAAGTGGTAAGGCCTATCATATTATTAAGAGATATGGATTCAACCTAGTTGGGAAGCATTCAATGGTTATAATGATGAAATGATGTTCATCTTGAGAGCAAGGGAGTTTATTTATGCAATCCAATCTCCCGATATTGAAGGGAAAGGGAGCTTTGAGGATTTGAATCTCATCTAGTGGAGAGTGGATAAGGCCATCATGGTATTGGCAAGGTTTGCATTTCCTAGCAAAGGTGTGTGCATCAGATTCTAAGGTAGGCCAATACTAACCCTTACGCATGAATTTATAGGTTGTGACATGACCTCTATAATGTACATCGTAGGTGCCCCCATCCACCTCCTTGATGAGAGAAGGAACTACATCCTCAAATATATAATAGAGAAAAGTGCTTTTGAAGTTGCAATAGTAGAGGATATTGTCTTTGATGACATATTTTTTTTTATCTTTCTTGAATATTCTAGCGCACTTACGATAATTAGAATTTTTGTTGGATGATGTATATATACCATGAAGTGTTATTAGTAGGAATGAAATATATGTGACAAATAAGAGGAGACTTGAAAGAAGATTGTGTAGAAGGTGTATTGTCAATCTATATTGTGTATTGATCTTGTGGGAGATCTAGATGAGGTTGAAATTGAGTAGTAGATGATGCCAAAGAATCATCCAAGGTATTGTGTTCCAGAGGAATAGATTCAATGGTGAGAGAAGTGAATTACCATGTGAGTTATTCGATTAGTTCATAATATGCTTTTAGTTTATTACTTCAAAATTGGTAGGCACCAGCGACTTGTCGAAATAAGTTAGTAATCACCCAAGCATGGATATACATGATATTAGAAGTGAGAGCATCTTTAATACCAAGGATGAGAGATTTTTATCCATTCGTGTTGTTGGTGAAATCAAATTCAAGTCAAAAAGAAATCTAGGAAGTGTCTTTCCGAGGGATAAATAAGATCATAAGCTACCCCAACTCTCTAAAGAAATTTTGCTCTATTGAAATAGAGAGTAGTCTATTTTTCTTACTCAAACCCTAGACAGGCTGGCCCATCACTCGAGACAGGCTTATGAGTGCTCACCAAAAGCATGCAAAGGTACCAGGTCTCTCTTTTTATACCAGTTTTGGCAAGGTGTTAGCATGATCACACAAGTATTCTACATCCATAGCAAGAAGGTAAAACATAACAAGAACTAGACCACAACCATAGTGCATAATGAATCAAACAAGGATCAATATCAGATTTACCATGCAATAACTAGTAATAGAGACATCAAAACCATTATCCATCCATAAAGATCCATTATATTAATCCATCAATCCAAAATAGCTGAATACACTATAAATTACCATCACAAAGTCATGCACGCAAAATCATACCAGCAACATAACTTTGTAACAATCTAGTTTGTCTAAACCGTGTAAATCAATACACACACACACACACACACACACACACACACACACACACACACACACACACACACACACACACAGAGAGTAGTGGGGACTTTCCCTTCACCACCCATGCACTCTCAAAATATCCCGCATGCCACAAATAGCCATGTGTGCACTACAAGGTAACTACGAAGCATGCAAGCTTTGCCTAATAATAGATTATCTTCTATTTTAAACTCTAGATCTAATCCTATTATTAGCTTGAACTCTGCATGATGCTTTATCTTCTTCCTGCATGAGATCCTTCCAAAATAGACTTTTCTTTAACTACAAGTCTTCATGCTCAACCTTATCTTCGAACATTGCTTGGCTGCCACTCCAACCGTTCATCTTCCAATTTTTCCCATGGCTCAAAATGTGGCTAAGTCTCGAATGTGTTTAGCCAGTGTGAGCCTTCACATGTTGTCTTCTCTACTTCCATGCGTGCCTTCCCGCCTACCTTATGTGCATCCAAAACTCTTGCACCGCTATAATTAGCATCTTTCAGAGTGCAAAATACAACTAAGTCTTGAATGTGTTTAGCCGGGTGCGAGCCTTCACGCTCTATCTGCTCTACTTACACGCGTGCCTTCACGCCTACCTTTCAAGTGTATAAAAATATCATGCCCCTATAATTAACATATATCATGGGTCTAATAAAGAGTACCCATTTGAAAAAAATTCATTCTTTTTAAAATAACGGGTATTTTCGTGTTTTTATTGCCAAAAGATGTTTGTATTACGTTAAGATATTCCCAATGAATCATATGAGTCAATTTTGACAAATACTCAGATGTCGAAACTCATTTTATCCCTCCACGAAGTTTAGTCTGCGAGAAATATTTATTTAATTATTTATTGAATAAATAATGCCCCATTTGAAGTAAATTGTGCTCGGTTGAATCCTGTTGAAGTTTTGCATGCCAGTATTCACTCATCTCATTAGGGTTTTCACTAGGAATGAATTCAGGGCATTATCTGTAACTTCTGGCAATGTTTTTCACTTTTATTTATTTCTTTTGCATTTTTCTCCGGTTTTCTCCGCAGTTTCTCTGTGAAATTCCCTAGGTCTGTTCCTTGTCCAGTATAGTCTGTTTAATTGCTTGAAGCATCTAGAGATCATCCACCGACGTAACACTAGAAGGAATCAACCTCAAAATGTAAACTTCTGACCAAAAAAGATGAAGTCATGCACAAAAAGCCTCTCCCAGGCAAGTCACATTTTTGGAATTAATGAGTGTAAGTTGCAATGGGATTTTTAGTAGTGGCAAGGCAGGTGAGAATTTCTTACCTGCCTTGTAGGGTACTTTTTCCCATGAAGTCAAAGTCACTTAAGCTACAATGGGAATATTAGAGGTGGCAGCAGGTGCGGGAATTTCTTACCTTTGTGGAGTAAAAATTCCCATTATATTATAAAAGAAAAATCTATTAAAGCATCATTATAAACAAATTTCTTACCTTGACTTTTCACTACCTTGCAGGTAAAAATTCCCATGATGAAAGTCAAATCACTTAAGTAGAAGAGGGTATTTTTGGAGCTGCAGTGCAAGGTGGAAATTCCCATCAAGTTGACTTCTTATTTTTAAATTACCCTTGCTAAAAAATGTGACCCACCTTGGGTGAATAACAATGCATTTAATAATATTTATTAATGGTTTATTCACCCAATTTTGGTGCCATAAATAGAAGGAAAGTCAATGCAAGTGGAAGAGCTAAGGAGAAGTCAAGGATGCATGCTAAAAATAAATAAAATAATTTATTTAAAAGTAACCAA
This sequence comes from Taxus wallichiana var. yunnanensis, assembly GCA_018340775.1. NCBI lineage: Eukaryota > Viridiplantae > Streptophyta > Pinopsida > Cupressales > Taxaceae > Taxus > Taxus wallichiana. The sequence goes on along the minus strand of CM031236.1, from coordinate 473,908,891 downwards.
CAACATGCATAATTGGGCACCCAATTTGGGTGAATAAACATGATTGTTTATTAATTAAATTGCCAGAAATAGGAAGGGAAATTATTAAAAATAGTATGTTGAGGATTATATAAGCATGGGCTGCCATAATAAAGAAGCAATTAATTATTTTTTCTAAGGATTGCAGCCCAGACATGTTTTGGTGCCAAAAGGAGGATTTTGCATTAAAGTTTATTTTCCATTGCGGGAAGCTTCCAGTTTGGCACCTAGGGTTGGAATGGCTTGATTCTTGCTATGATAATTATCTGCATGTTGGTATAAGTGCTCTGGTGAATTAAATAATATTTTTGCTTGCTTTGCATGCAAGCAAGACCTCAAATTTTAGGGCAGCAGACTTTATATGCAAATTTTGGTGATAAAAATCAAGTATTCATGCCATGGACTCCATCTTTGTCTGAATAAAATTGTAGGTATTCATCATAGGTGCTCAAATCAATGTCAGGTACATTGAATATATCTTCCGAATTTGAAGAAGTTTCCAGATCTGCACAAATGGATCCAATTGCAAGGGATTTCGGCAAAATTAAAAGAAAAAGAGCTCAGACAAAGATTGTTCCAGCCATGTTGAAGCATGATGAAAGAGAAAGATCAACAGAATCATGCATAGCTTCCAGATTTGCTGAAGTCAATGATACGACATAGGCCCTGAACCTATCACCGATTTAATTGATAGATCCATATCTCATAATTGCAAAGGCTTTTGGCAAAAATTCATCCTCTTGTTTCTAACGCAGCCCATGTAGAAGTCAGTGCATGGAAAATTCCTTCCAGGATCTTGTGCATGTGCTCCCAATCTTCCAGTTGAAGCCTTCATTGAATTTACTTGTATTTGCATTCACCCAGAGTGCTTTCCATAATTTAAAATTGCTCATATGCAATTAAAAATAAAAATGATGAGTTTTGTCTGAATTATTTACAAAGAAAAAACATTGCATTGTATTAGTGCATGTAATGAAGAAGAATTACAAAAGCTTCAAGGATAGAAGGAAGAAGAAGACAAAGTCAAAGGAAATACCCACAAAGAAAATCACAATCATGCATAGCTTCTAGATCCTATTTGGTGAGAATCAAAGGCGAAAGAGTAAACCACATGCAGAATATGGAAGAAGAACAAGACTGAGAGGGTTGCAACTTTCTTCTTATTTCTTTTCCTCTTTCTTTTATTTTCTCTGACAAAGTAATTGAGCAATCAATTAAATTATAAAACTTAAGTGATTGGTTTAAAAGTCGTTACTTGAAGAAGTCAATTACTTGGAAATAGGTGGCAGACATGCAAAATAGAAGGTTCTATTTTTCAGTTATAAATCATGCATGTCATGCAAAGAGAAATTCTAGGAGGAAGATTGCCAATTGTTTCCCTTTTCATAGCTTCCATGCGGGAATTCATTTAAAGCTTCCTATTTGTAATTGCCCTTTATACACTATAAATAGAGGAAGAACCTACGGGTTAAAATCAGAATTTTTAATCAACATTCTTGTGTTCCAGACTTTGAGCTAAACCCCGATATCTTTTCGCAAGCTAAGGAATAAAGTGAAGATTTCGGAGAACTTTGTGTCAACGATGCATTTTGTTTCTTATTTCTTTCTAGATCTATTCATAAACTTTGTGTTATTCTAGATCTAGATCTGAAACTTTCCTTTGCTTTAAATTATGTATTTAAAGATCTATTTGTTTTATCTATGTGCATGCGATCAACTCTATGAACTATTGATTGGGTTGCACATCTTCTCTCCTTTCTTCCTGTTTCTATTATTTTCCTCTTCTACAGATATTTCCTTTCTTTTACAACTGCTTACTTGCTGCAAAACAATTGCCTAGTTATGGTTCATGAGCTACATAGTTAAAGTAAAACCAACAAATAGATATTAGGAAATATAATTGACAAAATCTTACATGGGAGCCTCACCGGTAAATGAGGGAGATTTATCTCATGATTGCCTAGGTTTTCAGCTGTGCAGAAAATCTAGCCAACAATTTTTGGCGACTCAGTTGGGAACAACACAAATTAGTAGATCAAAGCTTTCTCTTTCCAATTCCCTTTTATATTATAAGTTCAATCTGGCAGAATGTCCATTCACGCGGTCTAGCAGAGCTCAAGGAAGGATCAACATTTTTATAGATTGCAGGAGCAATTTAATTTCAGTCATCCTCCTCAAGTTAGAAGCCACAGATCTAGTCTTTCACCAGGAAGAAGAGTGCAAACTCCTCCAGATCTGGATCGTGTCCAACACAATCCTAGTAGCTAGGATTATTCACCAAGTCTATTCTCAAAGAAGACGTGCTCCTTTCATGATGTTGAATCAGCCACTTGCCCCTACAACACTTGTTCCATGGGGTGCAACCTTTAGACCTCTAATCTGACTCCTCCTATGCATGATCTACCTAAAGGGACGAGAAAGAATTTTCCAAAATTCTTTGGAGATGGAAAGCAAAATCCAGATGACCACTTGGCTATATTTTTATATCCTATGGAGTGCTTGCCATAGTAAACATGAAGATGTATCTGTCAGACTCTTCATAGAGACTCTGCATGACTTAGCTAGAGAATGGTTCTACCAGCTAGCTCTTGGCACCATAACCAAATGGGCTACTATGCAGAGATGCATTCCTAAAAATATTCAAACTTGCTGAAGATTCTAGTACCTTGATAACTCAACTGACTCAATTGAAGAAGGAGCCACAAGAGCACATGCGAGATTTTATTGCAAAATTCCAAAGATTACTTTACAAAATTTCAACTTTTTCTTCTCTGAATGATGAGAATCAAAAGGTATTCTTCATCAATGCTTTACTTCCTAAAGTAAGCTATCAAATGCGAAAGAGCACGTCCTGCTGACTTGTTAACAGCCCAAAACATGGCGGTTGAAATTGAAGATGACCTCATCATGGCTAGAAAATAAAGAGCAACACTTCTAGAGCTGAAAGTTCATCTTCTACTACTACATCCGATTCACTATTGCAAAAGTTAGCAAATGAGATGATGTAGATGAAGAAACAAATGGCTCAAATGGCTCAAGGAAACAATATTTCCCTTGCTTGGAATTTCAACAAACAACAATGGAACCACATTGCTTGGTTCCCAAAGATTAGCAATTGAAGCTGCTCCCAGAAACAATGCATGGAGATGAATGAAGAAGACCAGGAAGTTGACATTGATCAGCTCGAGAATGATGATTTTGTAGGTCCTGTTGGCGACTCCAACATTAATTACCTAAACTACAAATTTGAACATGATGATGAGAAGCTTCATGAAGATGATCATGGTCATACATATGTAGTATTTACAAATCACAAACTCGTCAAGTTGAGGCATTATTAATGAACAAAGAAGGGGCATCCCTTTACCTTCTTCCTTAGCTCCCAGAAATAAGAATGTGAGTTCTTCATCTCAACCACAAAAAGCAGCTCAGGTATCTGAATCTATACCTTCTTTTGACATTATTGATCATGTCAAGAAAACTAGAGATTCAAATGTTAGAAGTTGAATACCTGAGAGTCTTTCTGAGCAGTTAAATAGGCTAGTTAAATATGTACAATCACCAGACAATCCAATACATCAAAAGGCCTTTTTCCTAAGCCCAAAGATACTCCTCCCCAGAACAACATTACAGTTGTTAAACCCTCATTATCTTCTAAAAGAGTAGAACCTTTCTATGTTTCCTATTGCTTAATGGTTTCAAGTTAAGCAACTGCATTTTAGATTCGGGTGCTTCTGATAATGTCATGCCAGCTAAAGTTGCAGATGCTCTTGGGCTTACCTTGACAAAGACCATAAAAAGGTGTTATTCCATGGAGAGACAAGTCCCTTTAATCGGACAAATCAAAGATGCACAAGTTGTTCTAACATTTTTCTTGACAAAAGATTAAAGATGACAATCTTAGTTGCAGATATTCATGTCTCCTATGGGATGTTGCTGAGCAAAAACTTCTGCAAAGAGCTGGGAGGAGAAGTAAAGATGGATTGGTCATGTGCTCATATTCCTATCAAAGGAATAAATCGAAGTTGGAGCCGAAAAAAAGTCCAAGTACACGGTGACAAAATCATGAGATCCTAGATCTCAGATTATTTTTCAGGAATCTGACCGTGGGGTCTATTTCTTGGAAATGGATAAAAATGTACCAGAACTGGAACTTCAACCAAAGCTAGAACCAAAAGGAGAAAAAGTTTGGACTCTAGAGTTTAAAGGCACCTGTTGTTCTTTTGGATCAAGAGCCGACGTTCTACTAATATCTCCAGATCATGAGATATTCCCATACTCCCACAAGTTGATGTTCGAGAACACCAATCATACGGTGGAGTATGAAGCATTTCTTCTAGGAATGGAGCAAGCTAAAAGAAAGGAGTAAAACTCCTCAAAGCCCAAGGAGATGTTGAACTTCTAGTAAAGAAAGTTTGAGGGAAAATCAAGTCAAAGGAGATAAGATGAAGCATTACAGAGATAAAGTGCTTTCTGCCACACTCGATTTTGTAGCCTTCTCTATCAACTTCATTCCAACAAATCAAATTCCAAGGAAGATTTTTTTGGCAAATCACAACTGCACTATTGAATCCAGATAGACCACCATCCATATTCAGACAAGGAAACTATAAAGTGGAGATGGTCTACCACCCCAAAGTCCCTGATAATGTTGAAAAAATGGGCAGAATTTCAATGATGAAAAAAAAACATCTGCATGTCTGGAACAAGACAACTTTGATAGGTTGTGTGTTGAAGGTAGTAAATCACCACCATGACAAAAATAGTCACAGGAAAAACTGATCCAGGTTATGATGACAATAGTGGAATAATCCAACCAAAAGGTAAAAAAATCCCCAAGGGTTTAGTTTCCTTAATGGAGACTTTCAACAAGCATGATCGGTACCTGAAGAAAAACAAAGAATATGGTGATAGTTCTTCCTCAGAAATGCAAATGGTAAAATCGGAGTGCGAAGGAAGTTGATGCAAACTTATTTACCATAGAGAGAAGAAAGGATGAGCCACCACCAGATGAAGTTGATAAGGACTTGCCCAAGGTATTTGACAAGAAGGCCAAAGAAAGGAAGTTCGAGATTAGAGATTGGGTACTCTGGTGGGACAAGAGACATGAACCAAAGGGCATGCACAACAAATCTGATTCACTCTGAAAGGGCCCTTCACGATCAAAAGAGCTGCCGGAATGGATACTTTCTTCCTTGCCTACCAGGATGGAATTGAGTTACCACTTCCTTTCAATGGGCAACATCTGAAGTTGTTTCAGAATTGAGATACAGGGTAAAACTTGTTTGTATATAAATAAAACTTTTGTTGTTTTCTTTTCTTTTTCTTTTTTGTTTTGTTTGTTTTTATTTTGCTTGACCCCAAACCCAATGGACAAGACACGAAACCAGAGATGCTGGGATCTCATCTTCACTCCTTTCATTTTGAAAGAGGCAAAGATGTCCACAGATGGAGCCAACTGGTGTCCCCAGATTTCACCCTAAAATCTGGGACTACCCATTTGAAAAAAATTGTTCTTTTTAAAATAATGGGTCTTTTTGTTTTTATTGCCAGAAGATGTCTGTATTATGTTAAGATATTCCCAATGAATCATATGATCCAATTTTGACAAATACCCAGATGCCCAAACTCATTTTATCCCTCCGCCAAGTTTTGTCTCCGGAAAATTTTTATTTAATTATTTATTGAATAAATAATGCCCGTTTGAAGTAAATTGTGCTCGGTTGAATCTGTTGAAGTTTTGCATGCATGCCATATTCACTCATCTCATCGGGGTTTTCACCAGAATGAATTCGGGCATTATCTCATGACTTATGGCAACATTTTTCACTTTTATTTATTTCTTTTGCATTTTCTCTCCGGTTTTCTCCTCGTGGTTTTTCTGTGAAATTCCCTAGGTCAATTCTTTTTGTCTAGTATAGTCTGTTTAATTTCCTAAAGCATCTAGAGATCATCCACCGACACAAAACTAGAAGGAATCAACCTCAAAATGCAAACTTCTGACCAAAAAAGATGAAGTAAGCACAAAAAGCCTCTCCCAGGAAAGTCACATTTTTGGAATTAATGAGTGTAAGTTTGCAATGGATTTTTAGTATTGGCGAGGTGGGAATTTCTTACCTTGCCTTGCTGGGTACTTTTTTCCCATGAAGTCAAAGTCACTTAAGCCGCATGGGAATATTAGAGGTACCCATGCACAGCATGTAGAATTTCTTACCTTTCCTTGCTAAAAATTCCCATTATAAAATAAAATCAAAATAAAAATTTCTTACTTTTCCCTTATGATAAAAATTCTCATTATGAAAGTCAAATCACTTAAGTGAAGAGGGATTTTGGAGCTGCAGTGCAGGGTAGAAATTCCCATCAAAGTTGACTTCCTATTTTTAGAAATTACCCTTGCTAAAAAATGCGACCCACCTTGGGTGAATAACAATGCATTAATAATATTTATTAATGGTTTATTCACCCAATTTTGGCGCCATAAATAGAAGGAAAGTCAATGCAAGTGGAAGAGCTAAGGAGAAGTCAAGGATGCATGCTAAAAATAAATAAAATAATTTATTTAAAAGCAACCAACAACATGCATAATTGGGCGCCCAATTTGGGTGAATAAACATGATTGTTTATTAATTAAATTGCCAGAAATAGGAAGGGGCAATTATTAAAAATAGTATGTTGAGGATTATATAAGCATGGGCTGCCATAATAAAGAAGCAATTAATTATTTTTGATGAGGATTGCAGCCCAGACAGGTTTTGGCGCCAAAAAAGGAGGATTTTGCATTAAAGTTTATTTTCCACTGACCGGGAAGCTTCCAGTTTTGGCACCTAGGGTTGGAATAGCCTAATTTTGATTCTTGCTATGATAATTATCTGCATGTTGGTATAAGTGCTTCTGTGAATTAAATAATATTTTTTCTTGCTTTGCATGCAAAAAAACCTCAAATTTTAGGGCAGCAAACTTTATATGTAGATTTTGGTGATAAAAATCAAGTATTCATGCCATGGACTCCATCTTTGTCTGAATAAAATTGCAGGTATTCATCACAGTGCTCAAATCAATGTCAGGTACATTGAATATATCTTCTGAATCTGAAGAAGTTTCCAGATCTCACAAAATGGATCCAATTGCAAGGGATTCTAATAGAATTAAAAGAAAAAGAGCTCAAAAAAAGATTGTTCCAGCCATGTTGAAGCATGATGAAAGAGAAAGATCAACATAATCATGCATAACTTCCAGATTTTTGAAGTCAATGATATAGACATAGGCCCTAAACCTATCACCAATTTAATTGATAGATCCATAGATCTCATAATTGCAAAGGCTTCCGACAAAAATTCATCCTCTTGTTTCTAATGCAGCCCATGTAGAAGTCAGTGCATGGAAAATTCCTTCCAGGATCTTGTGCATGTGCTCCCAATCTTCCAGTTGAAGCCTTCATTGAATTTACTTGTATTTGCATTCACCCAAAGTGCTTTCCAGAATTTAAAATTTCTCATATGCAATTAAAAATAAAAATGATGAGTTTTGTCTAAATTATTTATGGCAAACATTGCACTGGTGCATGTACTGAAGAAGAATTGCAAAATATTCAAGGATAGAAGGGAAGACAAGTCAAAGGCAATACCTCGAAAGAAAATCACATTCATGCATAGCTTCTAGATCTAGTTTGGTGAGAATCAAAGGTAAAAGAGTCAACCACATGTAAAATATGGAAGAAGAACAAGACTAGGAGGGTTGCAGACTTTCTTCTTATTTCTTTTCCTTTTTCTTTTATTTTCTCCGACAAAGTAATTGAGCAATCAATTAAATTATAAAACTTAAGTGATTGGTTTAAAAACCGTTACTTGAAGAAGTCAATTACTTGGAAATAGGTGGTAGACATGCAAAATAAAAGGTTCTATTTTTCAGTTATAAATCATGCATGTCATGCAAAGAGGAATTCTAGGAGGAAGATTGCCAATTGTTTCCTTTTCATAGCTTCCATGGGAATTCATTTAAAGCTTCCTATTTGTAATTGCCCTTTATACACTATAAATAGAGGAAGAACCTACGGGTTAAAAATCAGAATTTGTAATCAACATTCTTGTGTTCCAGACTTTGAGCTGAAACCCTTGATATCTTTTTGCAAGCTAAGGAATAGAGAGGAGACAAATTTCTAGAGAACTTTGTGTCAATGGTGCATTTTGTTTCTTATTTATTTCTAGATCTATTCATAAACTTTGTGTTATTCTAGATCTAGATCTAAAACTATCCTTTGCTTTAAATTCTGTATTTAAAGATCTATTTGTTTTATCTATGTGCATGCGATCAACTCTGTGAACTATTGATTGGGTTGCACATCTTCTTTCCTTTCTTCTTCTTTCTATTGTTTTCCTCTTCTACAGATATTTCCTTTCTCTTACAGCTGCTTACTTGTTGCAAAATTTCTAGCTATGGTCCATGAGCTACACAGTTAAAGTAAAACCAACAAATAGATATTAGGAAATATAATCGACAAGATCTTACACAGAGCCTCACTTTGGTAAATGAGGGAGATTTATCTCATGATTGCCTAGGTTTTCAAATAGAACATCTAGCCAAATGTTGAAGCTTGGTGGTAATGAAATAAATGGCCAAACAAGCTCATTCGATAGATGAATAGTAAGTTTCATAATGAAGGATACCTTGGCTAATGTAGTAGATGACTATTCTTTTCCCTTTTCATCCTTTTAGACTAACATTTTCCTAACAAATACATAGGTAAGTGAGGTATAGAGAATGAGTGGTCGATTAGGGATGGAGGTTGTATTATAGGGGTAGTGAGGAGAGCTTATTTTAAATTTTCAAAGGCTTATTAGTAGTCTTTGTTTCATTCAAGTGCAACATCCTTCTTAAGGAGGTTATTAATTATATGGGCATGATATGTGAATTTGGGAATGAACCATTGGATTACCTTGAGCTTCCGTAGGAAAGTGTGGATTTTAGGTATAAATAGAAGATGAGGCATGTTGAGAATAAGTTTGATCTTTGTAGGGTCTACGTCTATACCATGTCTTAAAATGAGGAATCGTAAGAGTTTTCCTTGTATGATACAAAATATGCATTTGCCCAGGTTAAGGTGAACCTTGTATTTATAGATCTGTTGAAGGGATATGTCTAGGTCATGGGCATGATCATTTGTGCATCAAGATTTGACAAGAATGTCATCCACATACAATTTGACTATCTTATGAACTTTTTGTGAAATATGTGCTTCGTAGTGCATTGATAAGTTGGCTTGATGTTTTTAAGGCCAAAATGAATTTTAACATAGTAATAGGTGCCCCATTCGGTAGTGAATGTGGTCTTATGTTGATCTTCGTGTTATTTCGATTCAATTATATCCAAAAACTTCTATGAGAGATAACATCTTGTATCCTGCAGATTGTATAAACTATGTAATTAATGGAAGGAAAAGGGAAGTTATCCTTAGGACAAGTGAGATTAATATTGCTAAAGTTGATGAAAATATGGATAGCTAATATAAATTTATTTCAAACAGAATGATGTTAGATACCTATTTAGAATAGTTAACGGGATGGATAAATTTCACATTAAGAAAATTTATGAGCTCATTATGACACATGTTATTGCTTTTAGGACGAATTTGTGAATATTTTTACGAACATGAGAAACATCATGATAATTAATAATGTTGTGGACTATAATGTTAGGATTAATGTTGAGCATGTCGAGTATCCCCAAACAAAAACCTCTTGATTTTTACAAATGTTTTCATGATTCTTATTGTGTATATGAGGGAAACAATTGCCCAACATGACTACATAAGATGGATCATCATCAATTCGACATTAATAGTTTTCTCTATGAGCATAGTATTTCTATCTTAGAATTGATAAGGAGCTTCAAGAAGCTTAATAACCTCATCACTAATAGGATAAATAATAGTGACATAATTGTCGAAGAGAGGGGATTTATCATGGAGATTACCAATCTTGTGATGTTGACGAGGGGGTGAATTCTTGTGCATATAGTAACTCAAGGATGGCCTCATAATTATTGAAGGTAGGTAATGGACCATTATATTTTATGTTAATTTTAAGGGATACATATCACTTATCATCACGATGCTAGTGAGAACTAATTTCTCTCGACATCCATGACTTTAGCATCTAGAGTAATTTTTGGAGGATGGGAAGGAGAATAATCATACCACATGATGGGATCATTCATGTTGGTAGTTATAGACACAAAATCTATGCACTTGGTTACATTTCTAGGTCCTAGAGTATACTTGTATAAACATGGTTCCTAACCAAGAAAACTCACAATCGACAATGTCTTTTGGGCCTTTTGTTTTGTCTATTATATTTTTATTGACCTTACACACCCAACATCCCTATCGGTATTTGACTAATTTATCTTTTATGGCTTCAGACACTAGCACCGAATTAGGACACTAACGCCTAGGTGCTCATGTCCCTCCTGAGCACTCCTAACCATTTCTCCCCTTTTCTTACTCTTTTGGGTCTCTTTTACTTATTGGGAATCTTTTATACTTCTGGGTCAGCCTTTCAATTGTCAATTAAAAATTCAAATAAGGGAATCATATATATACATATGCATAAATCTCAAATAAGGGGCCAAACACTAGCATTACATACTATCACCTAACCTTGCATCCAAAGGCACAAGAGCATCACAAAGCATCCATCTAGCACATTAAATCAAGGGACAAGGGCAGCATGCTTCTTCATACACAACATAAGAGGGTAAGTTTATTCTATTCCATCACACACATTATATACATTTTCTACATTCTAGATCTAGCTTGTTATCATTGTGCAACTTGCACAAGGGCATCCTAGGGCATCATTACACACACATTCACATAGAACTACATGGAGTATGAAATGTAGTGCAACGCTCGGTACTAAGTTCAATCTTCAGTGACCATCGAGGTCAGGTTTGACTCCACATTCGTATATTTTATTTAGTAAATTTGATGTGGTTTATGGAGATATGCGGGTAGAAAACTTGTTTTGTAGGTTACAGTACATTTGACAATCTAGGAGTGAATCTAGAGTGAAAAAAATATCAACGGTGAAGAAGCTCCTCCTGCACATAAGATATCATAATTTGAGCACTGTGTGGACACTAGTACTCGATATCAATCACTAGCACTCGAGCACTCCCTGTCCCTACATTGTTCCGAGTCCCATAACCTCTAGTGAGCATTGACGACACTCTTCTTAGTCTATTTTAGCTATTCACCTACCCATATCACTTCCAGATTTCTCAGAATCAACTAAGTCTCTCTATCTCCCTCTCTTGCTTAGGGTTTCATATTTGTACATATTTGTTTGCTTACGTCATCATCAGTAAATTAGCATTTTTATATCATACACTACAACATTTTCTCTAAAATTAAGATTTAATTCAATTTATATTAAATCATTTGGTGAACTTGACCGCTCAAACCCTACCTTCGAACAATGCATAAGATTCTATCTCCTTCTTCTGAATTTATGGACCAATCTTCCTATCCATCCTATGCACCAACCCGCATTTCTTGCATGACTACCACCACCGCTAAATCTATGAAAGTACGTACCTAACATCCTCCTCATTTCACTATAGATCTATCTCATTATCATCGTGCAACATGCATAAGGGCATACTAGTATTACACACACATTCATACGTAACTACATGGAGTCTAAAATGTAGTGCAACACTCAAGACTAATTTCACTCTTTGGGTGACCACGAGGGTCGATTTACTCCACATTACATTCTACATCTTTTTATTAGATTCGATGTGGTCTGTGGACATGTGTAAGTAGACAACTTGTTTTGTAGTTTACAGGTACATTTGGCAATCTAAGATTGAATCCAGAGTGACAAACATAGATCAAATGCGAAGCTTCCCCTACACAAAAAGATATCAAAATTTAAGCATGTGTTTGGACACTAGCGCACAAATATAGTCACTAGCGCTGGGTGCTTCTATTCTCCCACGAGAATTCTTGTCCTACATCATTCCAAGTCCCATAACCTCTAGTGAGAATTGACGGTGCTCTTCTCGGTATGTTTTAGCTATTCACCTACCCAAATCACTTCCAGATTACTCGGGAATCAACTAAGTCTCTCTATCTCCCTCTCTTTCTTAGGGTTTCATATTTGTACATACTTATTTGCTTGTGTATTTACTATACATTATCATTTGTATATCATAAAATACAATAGTTACTTTGAAATTAAGATTTAGTTCAATTTATATTGAATCAATAGTGCACATGTGAATGACATCAAGATAACAATCTAGAATGGACTAGATCAACCGCACAATATTGAAATGGACCAAATGAGTTAAAAATGATCTATGTTGGGTAGGGATAGATCTAGGTTTTATGGGGATTCATGGAAGGAGAATTTGGATATGTAGTGGTGTAGTTGGAAGACTCGAGTAGTGTCAAGTAATGAAGGATTCTCTAGTGGAACATAAGGAAAAGTTTTTTCATCCTTTCTATCACTATTATCACATGAAGGAAGATTGAAATAATAAGATGTAGAGATCATGTGAGTATGATGGTTAAATACATGTATACACACTAATATATTCTATTAATGAATAAAATATAAGTGGCGTGACTAAGTGTATGATAAGATGTTGTCTTCATTGATGATAGGTGTGTTGGTAATGTGGGTCACAAGATCACAATTAGGTATGTGAAATTCAAAGGTATCATCACGGGCCATAACTCCCATTATGTTGAAAGAGTTTGGGGAGGGGAGTATGATGGTGGTCTCCGTGTTTTTACATGGGCAAAATTCACTAGAAAACATGACAACTATACCACAGTGTCGAAATTTTTTGAAATTCATGCCTTCCCAAGACACCCCCAGGCCAGTCCATCCCTAACACCAATTCTATCTTGTCAGTAAAATGATCCCTAAGCCATTTTCATGTATCCCGCTATGTGATTTAGGAAGCAAAAAGTGTTCAAAGAACTTCGAGCATTCAAGCATGCGAGACAATTTTAAGAAGGGCCATCACCAGCCTTCATAAGACTAGTGCATCATCCTCGGAGCGGATCAATAGGAAAAAAATCATCATGGAGGAGCATTAAAGTGATAGGAACACCAAGGATATTATTTTTGAAGATTCAGGGAATTTTTGGATATTTTGGAGCCGATTCACCAGAAGCGGGTTTTTGGGCCTGAAGGAACATGCACTGTGAAAGAGGACTTGAGCTTCAAAGAAAGATTCTAGGAGATCTGTAGTGTTTTTAAAGCCAAAAAGTACCTATGGAAATAATTTTCAATTCTCTACATGGTGGAAAATATGAGACTTCTTGAAACCTCAACCATTGTTCTAGGCAGTTCATTCTTCCGGAGCACAACAAGCAATCCCGAGAAAGAAGGAGAAATTTTGAGGTGTTGAATTCAAAATTAGATCTTAGGAACATAACCACTAGATTCAAAGGGGCTTTTTAGGTGGAATCATATAAAATTTCACCCAAAAATTCATCCTGGAGCTCCCAAGGTATGCTATTTGGTACTTAGTGAAATTTCCAAAGGGACACGTGGAAACCTGTGGTGAAGGCACATTTTCATGTCCCATTTTTCAAAGGGACATGAGGTATAATAAATTTCACCCCACTCCCATTAAGCCTTCTAGTCACCCATATAACCTGAAAACCACCTCTCTCAGACCCTAGGTGCTCCGTTTTAGCCCCCTCCTCCAAGTTTTACAACGAATGAACATGTGACAAATGGCATGCCCAAGATTAAGGGGAATTTCATGTCCCATTTTCATATTTTTAAAAGGGATGAAAGGGACGGAAAATGCACCCCATCCCTCCCTCTCTCATTTGCAAGCTATATATGCCAACAATTAGTCATTTTTCCACCATTTTTTCCCCCACACCTCCATATGTTGCCGAATGTTGGATTTTTTTTTCCAAAGAACTAAATCCAATTTTTTTACATTTTAATAACCTCATGAAATCCCCCATGGTATATAAACATAAAAATCACAAAAATAAAAAATAAAAACAGTGGAAAAATGAAGATTTTGTCCGAAAACCCTTGAAATCACCCGCATGAAAAGAATTGATCATATCTTGCGAACCGCTCAATGAATCGAGACACCATTTTTTCATTATTCAAGATTCTAATGTGCCTAAAAATTGTCAAAGAAAGTTTTTTCATGTATGCAGATATTTTTTCCAATGGAGAAACCCCAAATTTCTAGTGGAAAAATTTTGATTTTTAAAATCTCCCAAACCGGTGATCAAGTGAAGTTGAAATTTTAGAGGAGTGCTATTGGGAAAAAATCCATATCATAATTTTTTTCCATCGCAAATTGAGCACAAAATACCCACTTAAAAAAATACCAAGCCTTCCTACATGGGGACCGACTATTTTTGATAAGTTCATACCAGTAGTAGGCAACAAAAACGGTGTGCACTAAGGAGGTAAATGAGGGTAGATTGATTGGTTGGTTCAAAAAGCACCAAAAACATTACTTACTAAAAATAGTAAGTCTTCCATGTAGGTGCTTTCCCTTTTTAGTAAGTCATCCTAAAAGGGCAATTAGGGAAAGAACAATGAACACAGGGGCAGTAATACAGGCTAGTCTCATTGGTGTGGTCAATTTGGGCAAAATCATTACTTACTAAAAATAGTAAGTTGTCTTGTAGGCACTTACTATTAATAGTAAGTCATTCCAAAAAGTAGTTTTCATAGAGGGTAATCATTCAAGTCAACATCATCAGTTGGGGGCTAGAGAGGCAAAATCTTGACACTTGCTAAAAATAGTAAAGTGCCCTTTCCAAATATAGTAAGTGTCAAGGAAAAATGAAATTCAAATTCACAAGGGTAAAGTTGGCACAAGCTCTATCATCTGAATATGCAGGAATAGGTGACGATGATGTCACTTACATAGATCTCAACAGTGTCTTTCGACACTCATTTCATGTTTTAGTTTGTCTATGCGAGGTGGAGTTTGTGATTAACATCGTCAGACTATTCATGGTGTGTTCCATCAGGATGTTCAAATCATAATAGTAGTGGTAGTGTTGTAGAGAGTCATGACAGGGTTGGTTTCAAAGCTTTAGTCCCTTCAGAGGTGATCTTCATGAGCGATGCTTGTGGTCACCAAAGGAATCATTTGACAATGTTTCTAAACACTTAGTTCATAGTGACCATGCGTCCTTCGGAGGAGGTTTCGTGTGGTACCATGCATTCAAGGATTTAGAGTTCATCGCATTATAGCATTTCATCGAGATCATCTAGTAAAGATAAGTGGTTTTCATCGAGGTGGCTTCTCCTTCTTCCTTCTTCTCTCTCTTTCTCTCTCTCACCCTCCCCAATTTTCTCTCTTCAATGTTATAATTTGTCATTAGGGACACACTTTTTCATATGTCTTAATGAAATTAAAAAGCAACTTTATGTTTTTAATGTAAAAATCACTTTTATGTTATAAAAAGGGACTTGATATTTTTCTAGGAAGTTGAAAAGTTTTAAGTTGTGTGAGGACATATGAAAGGTCATTGGGGGGTAGATGAAGAGTCTCTCTTCTTATAAAAGGAAAATACTTCCCATTTTCAAAGGGTTGTTGGTTGCAAATTTGTGAATTCATGAGAGAGCATTTGCTACTTGTGGAAGAACAAAGAGTTAGCCATTTTTCTTCTATTTTCCCCCTCACTATTTTTCCTCCATTCTCATACTATGTACAACTTTAATTGAAATGATAATTAAGGAAGAAGTTTTTATTTTCCAAGGCATATGAATGTGTGCATCTTTGTATACATGGTTTCCTCTAGCCGATAGCATGGAAGTTTTGGTTTTTTCTTCTCAAAAATGCATGTGTAAAAATTTCTAACCAATGTGTACAATAATCTGAGTTTCTACCCATAACACTAGTTCTCCTATCTTTTATTCTCACTCCCTTTCCCGCTCTCTAGACAAAGTCTTCTCTAGCAAGCGATTATTTAGCTTTTCATCGAGGGTCAATGGAGTGCCCCTGTTGGATACCCGACCGTAAGGCCACTAGAAAAACCCATTTTTACATGCATGCAAATACGAAGCTGCACTTTGTCTAAGTAGAGGGACTTTGAATCCCATAGCGTTGGCAAGAAACCCATATTTGTCCACCCGACAATTTTTCTCACCAATAGATGGCTAAAGAAAGAAATTTTTAAGGAGTCTCCTAGGATTCTAAGATGGGGAAATCAATCTCGAGGTAATAGAACTAAAGGAATCCAAAGTGATATGGTATTTAGTAAGTAATTTTATTAGTATTATTTTGTAGTTTGTTAGGTTTATCATCATATGATTCATCTAGGGTGACTTAAATTTAGGTCTATAGTTGTAAAAATTAGGATATGGGATTCTAGGTACCGCAACTACATAGAGGAATGCAAAAGGGTTTATCTGGGAAAGGAATGGGTATGGCCTAAGGATTTGGGTCAACATCATGCCTATATCACCGAATATTATGTATGAACTTATTACATTGGTACCACGATGATGCAACTATACACATGTGACGTGTGTAAGGTTGGACAAACAAGATATTATAAGAAAGAGGATGATCGAGAACCATAAGCTTGGTGTGAATAGTCTTAGGGCAAACGGTGATGGGAATCCAAATGTAATTGAGCCACTTTTGATGAGTTTTATCAAATCCATGACTTATGAGTCATGTGTGTTTCATGTTATTAACGGAAAATTTAAGGTTTTGAATGAGAGAAAAGAGGTGACATTGATTCCAAAGCCTTCATCCACTATTACCTACCTTATTAATGCATCATGAATGATAAATTTAATGAGGAGTGGAGGATCATCAACACGTAATAACACTTCATTTTTAATCATGTCTTTTTATGGAATTCAATGGATGCAATATTAGAAGTATGAGGAGGAATAGTTGTTTTGATGTTATGAATTTTGGGGTTGGGAAAAGGTAGCTTGGAAGGAAAATTATCCACCTCATTGAAATATTCCTCCAAATGATAGAGTTCTTGCATGAGGAATTTTTCATGTTGAGGAGAGGTGCACATAAATTCCATTATTGGGATTTTACAAGTCATAAATTAATCTCATCCAAGAAATTCCATTGCAACCTAAGATAGGTGTCATAACGGTAATTGGGTAGATGAGAAGTAGATGAAGGCCCTATTGTTGGTTGGGGCCTATAGGTTTGAGAAACATTATTTGAGGGTGGCATAATAGGATTTTGGGGAGGTCTTCCATTGTTGAATTTAGATGAGGCTCAACTAAAAGAGTGGGCTCATCACTAGGTTTCTCATGATAAGTATCAAAGAGTTTTTGATAATTAAGGGAAGGTTTTTATGTTTGTGGATGTGATATTTATGCATAGGATTATGTTTGTAGTTGACCTTAGCTACATTGAAATACTAATAATTGAGGTGATTGTGATCTAGGACCCTTCAATTGTTCCCACAAAGTGTTTCATAGGATCCTTATTAGGTTTAGTCATGGATTGATGGTCTTTGTTAGATTAGAGAAGAGATTGGTAATGCTCATAGCATTTCATAATGATAAGTACTAGTATTAAGCTGATATATAAGGAATAAACGAGGGTGGCCTTCTTAATATCCCAACAATCCTTGTGGGAATAGTTGATAGTGGCATGCCACCTATAAAAGAGATCGGGGTTAAAATAGGTCGTTGATTACTTAGTTCGAGGAAAGATAAAATTAGGGAGGAGTGGGAATATCTCACCATGAAATAGAGGTGGATGATGTAGATGATGAGAAATAATTCTTTGATTATCGTTTCGGAAGAAAAATGTATGATTTATTTTCTTCTAGAAAGGTCTCGAGGATTGATGGAATTAGACATGAATTTGAGGGTATTCAAGGGCTTGGGCACTTGATTTAATTCTTGCATAAGATAATCCTACCATCTAGCCTACTTGAAATCCTCTTCTAACATAGTGGGAGAGAAGGATCAAACCTTATATTGGAGAATAGGAATAAGATCCTTAAGGAAGAGTTGGAAAATATTTTGATTGTCAAGTCGATGGTTAGCTTGATTAGATAAAGTATTCCATAATTTGATAAAATCATGGGATGATTCATCAAAATATTTCTTCAAATTAATGAATTTTTGAAATTTGTTTTTATGGAGATCATGTTATCGGAACACCTTTATTAAGCCTTGAAAAATTGTGTCTATATTGAGAATAGAGTGTGAAGGAAGTTGATTGTACCATTCTATATCATCTCCTACAAAGGTTGCTTTTAAGGAGCTTAGTTATAACATAGGTGTTGGTTTTAATACACTACTTATAGGTGTTTCAAAAGCTTTTAGGCTAGATGGTCGGGTCAGGTTGACCCATCATAAGAAATGGTAGGAGATATCCCCACTATATTTATATAAGCTATGTAGGGGGTATAAGGGGTTCATTTTGTAATGTTTAGATAACCTTATTATAGATCGAAGGAGGATGGATGGGAATATCATTAGCATCTAATGGAAAAGGATGCGTTTTTGTGTGATTAGGCCTAATTAATAATTGAGCTGGTTGAAAGGCCATTTGTAGAATTTGGCTTTATATTCAGACATGCTAGAAGTGGTATATGACTTCTTAGTGGCCATTTAATCCAACAATTTGATAATTTGGAGAATAGGGTCAATCAATAGATTAGGGTCACTATATGATGAAGCCTTGGTATTTTTATTTTATAGAGGGGTTTTAGGGGACTAAGTAGAGGTAATTCTTGTTATCATAATATTTTTGTGGTCAATGGGTTTTGAGTAGGTTTTAGGATTGTTTATTCCATAAGACCTATGCCTTGAGAAACTTTGATTAGTTCCCCTTATTTTATGGGTGTGTAGAATTTGTTATTTTTTAGGTTCTTGATAACCTCTCTAAGGTCAATATATGTGATTTATACTATACTACATTCAACTAGAAGAAATTTTCCTATTGAGATTGATCATGTAGGCACATAGGGGTTGATGGTGTCATCTATTGGAGAGGTGAACTTAGATATGATTGGGCCTAGTATAATGGGGTGGTCAATAGTGTCAATTTATGAGGGAGAGGAAAGAGATCCACATAAGTTGGGGATTTCAAAGGAAGATGAAAGAATGAAGGAGCAACCCAAAGGAAACCTGAAAGGATTCAAATTAGATAAGAAGATCATGAGAGGATACATGTGAGGAAAGAACCAAATTTAGCTCTAAAATCATTTGTTGAGTTGCGTGTAAAATTTGGCTCTTATACAACTCAATATTCATCAACCAAATGGCGAGAAATGATTTTTTCCTCTATTGAAGTAGTAGCGTTTATAAGTGTATCTTGATTTTGCATTTCATTGTTGAGAAACATGTTCTTGAAAATGTTTTTTTCTTGTCTTACAATGGGATTGATTCACTTTTCATACTAGCATCCTTAGTGGGAGAGGATTTTGTATCCTTGGCCTTAGAACATATAACTTGGTATGTTCTCATACATGTACAGTAAACATAGGATTATCATCATTGATGAAATTTAAATTTAAATTTCATAATGTGCATATAATATATATTAATTGTTTGATATTTATTGATTATTCATTTTTTCACAATATAGTTCTCTTGTATCATATATGCAATTGTATTATTTATTGTTATATTATGCCCAAATAATATAGATGTGTTAGATTTAGGTACCCATTTAGACTTAGGAGATTGAGATGACCATATATGATAGAATCCTCTTTGAGTAACATCACTCATAGTAGGATGAGGGACAAGTGGATCCCATAAAATGATGTCATGGGACATCTCAATATTTGCAAAGTAGTGCATCGACAAGAAGTCAAAGATTTAACATGTGAATCATCATATATATCAAAATAAATAATACCATTAATCCCAAGTTGCTTTGAATTTTTATTTAAAGTGTAGTAATAATTTTCATGATCTCTACGAATTCCATTATAAGTACAATAAGATCACCCTTGTACGCCTCAATCCTATGAGGAAGATGATGATAATTAGATGGTAAAATGATCAAACATTGATCCAATTAAAAATCAAAATATCATGTGTTCTATCTTAAGACTTACCATAACAAAGTGGTTCTTGTTTATGTACTATAAGAGGCCTTGTGGATAACTTAGGTTGATTATGATAGAAATTATGTCACATATATAAAACCTTAACTTGTCTTAAATTTTAAGATGTATCTTTCATGATACTTTTATTGGATTTTATATTAGAGATATGATCCTAAAAGCACATATGCACTTGTTCTCACAGAGGAGAAAGCTCTTTCTCCAAAGCAATAATTTGAAGGAAAAGAGAGTGAAAAGAATAACGGTATCGATAACCTCTCCTTAAGTGGATAGATAATCCCTTAGTAAAATAAAAAATTGCACTTCCGAATCAATCGGTTGATAGATTAATTATTACATACAAGTTTTAAAGTGCAAGGTATAGTCACACATTGATTCTAATTGGCCTTGACGTAATAAAGGTAGACTCTCATAAGTAACCTAAGGGACTTTATTTGTGATGAAGAAAATGAGGAATGTCTCCTCAAGCTCTAGAAATGTATTCAAGGATCCATAAGTGAGATGATGAAACCAATTTAGGCCTAATCCTATTAAACTCATAGGAAGAGATTTTGATAAAGGCCTATCATTAGCATATGTTAGATCATTAAAAGTTTATATTCCTTAAGGTGTACGTAAATGTCATTTTCCCTATGAAATAATTGAAACTACGTCATACAAAATTCTCTAGGGAATGAATAATAAATAATATGATGAAAAATTGATCCTCATATATAACATTATAATTTATCCATACATCATAATCCTTTATTTTCTAAGGATAGGGTATGTAACTTATTTTTCAAGGCACCTATGACATGCATTAAGGATATAAGCTCCTGGGAAGGTATAACAGTATAAAGAGGTTAATTAAGAGGTTGAATATTTTCATTGATTATGGACATGGATACACTATTTCACATAGGGGAAGAAAGAATACATGATAATTATTCCTCAATAAAATCACTAGGAGGAGGTATAAGATTACATTATGAGCTAGGGGCTTAGTATCACATGTAGTATATAGAGAAACATACTTGATAGTAGTATGTGATTCATTTGTAACATCAATATAATAATGAAATGAAAATTTTCAAGTATAAATGCGAGTATTAGGGTAGTCATTTTTAATATGTTATATTTCAATAGGAGGAGAGAGATCACACTCAACTATATCATTCCTATAAATAGATGTAGAAGAAAAAATGATGAAAAGGCAATGGATCCAATGTAATAGTATTATTTTTCATTTCAAGAGATGAAAATGAGATAACATCATTTGATTGATCTTTATCATTCAATTTTATTAAAACATTAAGAGAAAGAATAACAATAAAACAACATTTTGAATATCACTATTATTGTCACTATTTTCATCCTCATAATCACAAGTACTATGATTATCATTACTACATCTCATGTGTATTCTCAAGACTAGATATATTTACTATTTCACATGTAAGAGAAGTATCAAAAGGAGAAGAGGTTTCAATTAGCTATAATGAATTAGAGTCAATACCACTACTGGTAGGCATGAAGATTCTTATATTGCCTCATATTTATAACTATGGGTTATAATATGGACCTAAGAGGTGACATCTCTTCTACATATTTTATGGGATAAATTTCATTCTTATCATATAAACACTTCAATGTCATCACTAACTTCTTCAAACATAGAGATATCAACTAAAGACCCTAAGGATTTCTTGATATTATAACCATAAGAGAATCACATGGTATAGGTAGTGTGCACCATAAAATAACAAAGGAGATAAAACCCTAAGATTAGGGCACATAATAAAGCCATGCATCAAATAATGGATATCTTTGATTTATGGAAACCCTAGGGAAACTAGTGTTTGTAAAAAATGCCTAATTGGGATATAAGGAACCTAAACCAAATAGGTAAATGGGTTTAAACAATAAGTGGGTTGACCAAATAATATACCCTTGAAAAAAATAAGGTATGGATTTTTAGGGTTATTACTTATGTAAATTAGGGTTAGGGTTAGAAACATGAAGTATAGTTAGATTATTAAATAAACAATAACATTCATATATGAACATAAATATAAATATTAAAATATATATCAATTAGAACATGTGCCTAATATAGATTGATTGATGAAAAGAGTGTATTTAGTTGTTGGTTGGTCTGGAAACTAACATGGGTGTGACATAGGTACAAACAGGTTGGGAATATTATACCAATACTTCATCTCTTATTCTATAAGTATATGGTACTTAAAGATGGAACCATTTTTGTAGGAATACTATTGAGTAGTTTTGTCCACTTGAATGGTTTCATCTTGGTTCTGCAAATAAAACTTTGCAGAATGTAATGACCTCTACAAATGTTTGGTACATGGATCTTTATGAAATGTCAGGTCTTGACCATGTGTGAAATCCTCTAAAATCAACCACCTTGACCCAAAACTATACTATTTGGCTCTCCACATAGTTATCCACCTAGATATACAACCTAGCACTGCATAT
Source organism: Taxus wallichiana var. yunnanensis (assembly GCA_018340775.1). Taxonomy (NCBI): domain Eukaryota; kingdom Viridiplantae; phylum Streptophyta; class Pinopsida; order Cupressales; family Taxaceae; genus Taxus; species Taxus wallichiana. The sequence goes on along the minus strand of CM031236.1, from coordinate 473,886,315 downwards.
ATGCAACTACATTTGATAGCTTAAACACTTGATACTTTTTTTGTAATGACGTATTTTGTTTATGCTTGACTTGGCTTTATAAGCTATTGATGTAAGAAACTTGAATCTTGATCTTGGTTTAGAGTTCTTGAGACATGTATAGGGGCTAATCCTAATGTTTACTCTTGATTTAGTGAAAATTAGGAGATATTTTCTTGTCTTTTAGTGATTTGTACTTGATGAGCTCATGAAAGTGCAAGGTGAGTGCCACATGATTAAATGAGTTGCTTAAAATTACTATATAGGGTTTCATGGATATAATTTCATATTAATACCAACATATAGTGGGTATTCTGACCCATAAAAGATATAAAAAATCTAAAAATTTGATCATTTGGTGGCCTAAGAGGGGACTACTTAGCCCAAGAGTGGATCACTTAGACAATTTCATCCTATTGACAACTTTGTCCAATAGTGAGAGACAATGCTATGGAGCTTTGTGCATAATGATGGGGAGTAATGGACCGCTTGTGATTTATATGAGCATTTATATCAATGTATAATTGGTGTAATGAGGAAATTAAGGATTGCAATCAAACCGATTTAACAAAATCTATTCTTAATCGGAGGAGTGGAGTTAATAAACTATATCAAAGTACAATGATGAAAAAACACAACCAATGATATGATAAAAGTGACTTAGCTGATATCTGATGTTTGGACAGAAATTGGGTTGGAATGATAGTGGAAAAAGCTCATTATGAGCTGTATATGATTCATCTAGAAAATAGTGATACGAAGACTATACTGACAATATCACCCAAAAGGGAGAGTATCACTTAGATTAATGTTTGAATTGGGTGGTATTGTCCTGGTGATGATTCTCGGATCAAGTTATTTTAGTGTCTTAGAATTTCACCTTAATTTTGATTTGTGCTACATCCACTTTGCTATAGGGTTTTCCTATTGCACTAGCCTCCTAAAAAATAAACCCTAGCTACTTGCAAAAGTCTTAAGCACACATTAAAAAAACAAAATATGTGTATGTTTGAGTCGATCGACCTTAGTGGTCACCCCAATGTGATTGTCACTGAGCACTAGAATGCATTTCAAACTCTATGTAGTTATGGTGTGTGTGTGATAGAAATTGTATCCGTTGAAGCTAGGTTTCCTTGTGCAAGTTGCACTCAAGATAACATGATACAAATACTTTAGCCCCAAGGTAATGTGTGTCATGGAATTTAGAATTTACCCCTTCCTATGTAGTGAATAGTGTAGTCCAAGGGTAGTCCCTTGCCTAAGAGTAGTTGCCTTAGCTATTAGATAGGTCCTTAGTAGTAGCTTTTTGGGTCCCCTCTTACTTGTATTTTATGTATAAGTAGGCTATGTATTTATGATTCATTTGCATGAATTTCAACATTAACGGCCATAAAATCCAACTAAAGTAATAAATACAAGTTTAGAAAAGATAATAAGTGGTGTGCCATTTTAAAATATAAGAACACAAGCGAAGGGATAAAAGTGCCCATAGGGGGATGAAAATGGTAGCCACTATTATCCTCTTGAGTGCTTATGTCCAAAAATCTCCAAAGATTTTTCAAGAAATGCTTAGCCAAGTAAAACATTGTGTGATGTCCAAAATTAAAGGGATAATTATAGAAAAACAAATGCCGAAAGTATTGAAAGATAAAACAATGTCAAATGTAAAGCAAAACAAGTGTTATCAATGTCTAGTTTTCTTTCTTAGGAATCATGCGTATGCTAATATTCATTAGAGATAATATAATAGAACTATGTGCATATTTTGTGTCTTTATTTACCCCCACTTTATGTTGGTGAATAAATAGTAGGTAGTATAAAGTAGATAGGAAGATCGTACCTTGTGGAGAGCCAAAGGAGATTATAGCCGATAAGGTGCTGAATGGAAATTGTAGGATGTGAATCATAGAGTATAAGAGGGGATAAAAAACCTAGGGTTACTTGTGTACATAGTGAAAAAGATACATGTGTTTGTATATGAATATTGCCTTTAACTGAGCATTTTGTGCTGGAGATTTCTCCTTGTTATAATTGTGTTTCTTTTTTCATGGATAAGGATAGACCTGCAAAAGAAGAAAAGTGTAGTCAATGTTCATAGTATATGAAATTGAACTTTAACTTAGAGAAACCAAAATCTGTGCATGGGAATGTGTAAAAATAAACAAGTAAATCAAAGATAGAGTACACCTAAATGTTGAGAGAGGAAGGATGTCCTCGTGTATTGTTTCCTTAGAGAACTTTATGTTAGATATGTTTGGAGGGGTTAGGAGTGATCAATTCCCAAAAAAATGTGAATAATATTAGGATTTAGGCATCATGCCGCCAAAGTAATGGTGTTGGGAGAGCGATAAAATTTTCCCTCCATCTATGATGATTCCCCAAAACCCACTGGAAAGTGCCACTGTAGATGGTCACAAACCCAATAGTAATTGGTCATAGATGACACTTCGTTCTAGACATATCATTGTCCCTATATATGTCCTAGGTGCCACTCCTTATCGATACTTGGGTTTGAAAGTAAGAAAAATACGAACTAAGGAAGAAAAATGGTTAGTTCCCTTGCCCAAAGTATGAAGCATATTATTGATTTTGTTCCTTCGTCCTAGACAAAGAACAAACTCAAATGTTTGTTTCTCTATTATGTGTAAAACTATCACCGAGAAACTGTGCCAAATGTTAAATTGCCTATTTTTTCCCACAGACAAAAGTTCCCGGTGGGAGAATAAGACCCACTATTACTATCTCGCTTTATGTGATTTTCTCCTTCATTGTTTCCAACCTATGTCTATTTCTAAACCATTTTCTCGAGTCTTTGTTTTCCCAATTCAGTATTGTACCATTTTGTCTCCGATTTTGAACTGGTGAGAGTGTGAAATAATCACGAGATGGTTACCACATCATTTGGGGTGTGTGAGATGGATCAATGCAAGTGTGAGCCAAATGAGAGAACCTAAATCTGATGTGCACTCGAATAAGGAATCATGTAGGGGAATAGGGTATGTACATGGTAACAACCATGAAACATGTAAAAATGGAAAGAAAGCTAAAAAGAAGTGTTAGTGATAAATAATCATGGTATAATAAAATAGAAACAATTTAAACACACAATAAAACATCAAGAGGAAAACATAAGTAATCGATGTAAAACACGGACAACAATGAAGATGTCACAAGACAATCAAGGCCTTCAAGAACATACAAGCAAACAAACAAGCAATCATAGGGCATATCCCAAAAACAAGGTCAAACAATTCATAATTGTACAAGACAAGCCATAAGCAAATAGTATAAACAAATAACCATGGTTGGAATAATCATGTAAGACAAATGATACACATGAAGCACCCATTAGCATGTTAGAATAATGAATAATATGTCACAATATATATATATATATATATATATATATATATATATATATATATATATATATATATATATATATATATATATATATGAAATGAAATCAACGAGATAATGTAGTGATAACACCCGAATGTGGAAAGGTAGGAAGGTAGATTCCCCAAGAGCCTCGGTGGGGTCTGGTAGAGAACAATGCCAAGCATCGAAATCATTTAATAACATGTATATAGTTTGGATTCACCTCAAATTACCATGTCAACGTGTATGCATATATGTAAAAGGATAAAACATACTATTAATCAAGCTAAAATGGTAGGAAAAATGCAAGATGGTGTAGTATAAGCAATAATAGATAGATACAATGAAGATCTAATCTAACTTTTTGTATTTTTACAAATATCTGAATGTTTTTGTATTATTAGAATATGAGATCCTATGACTAGGGAAGGAAACACGGTTGCCACTTAGTGTTTATGTGTGAAAAGTGAGGTTCATATATGTAGGTGCGCCTTGAACATTCATGTTTGAACCTATAACAAGAGTGTGTAATCAGTGTAGAACCATAAAAAAATGACAACATAGTGAGGGGTGAACCCTATAGATTCCAAGATTCCAACTGTATGAGTAGTAAGTGTAACGACATAAAAATAAGAGTGTGTCCATTAGGAGAAACTAGAATATGTGGAACATTGGTATGCAATGTGTGTAATTTGGGAAGATAGGAAGCATTGGTTGGAATAATCTTCTAAGACAAATGTCATACATGAAGCACTCGTTAGCATGTTAGAATAATGAATAGTATGTCACAAATATATCTAAATGAAATAGAAATGAAAGTAGTAGACAATATAGTGATAACAATTGAATGTGGAAAGGTAGGAAGGTAGATGCCCCAAGAGCCTTGGTGGGACTGGTAGAGAACAATTTCAAGCATCATGCATCATGTAATAACATATATATATATATATATATATATATATATATATATATATATATATATATATATATATATATATATATATATATAGCTTGTATTCACCTCAAAGTACCATGTGAACATGCATGTGTATATGTAATAGAACATATTATGAATCAAGCTAACATGATAGGAAAAATGCAACATGGAATAGTATAAGCAAACAAAGATACATCCAACCAAGATCTAAGCTAATGTTTTTGTATTTTTACAAATATTTGAATTTTTTGTATTATTAGAATATGAGATCCTATGACTAGGGAAGGGAAACAAGGTTACCCCTCAATTTTTATGTGTGAATAGTGAGGTTCATGTATGTAGGTGTGCCTTCAAAATTCATGTCTGAACCAATAATAAGAGTGTGTAATCAGGTAGCAAGGGTAACACAAGAGCTACCATAAAACAATGTCAACATAGTGAGGGGAGAACCCTATAGAGTCTAAGATTCCAACTACATGAGTAGTAAGTGTAATGACATAAACAATAAGAGTGTGTCCATTAGGAGAAACTAGAATATGTGGAACATTGGTAAGAAATAGGTGTAATTTGGGAAGATAGGAAACATTAAAGTTGTATGTACTAGCCCCTATGACTATAGAAGAAACCATAAACATAAATGTGGAAAACAAGGAATTGATTTCCCCGTGCACGCAAATAAGATGAGGTGTAGCCATAACATATGAGTCATGCATAAAAGTTTGGAAAGTGGGTAAGGGAAGAGCATTAGGAATCATTATCAAATTAGTGCAATGTGTTTTTACTTGTGGTGGGGAAGTTACAACAAGTGATGTAAATTGAATTCAGGAAGAATATGATCATTAGAATTATATTGAGAGTTGTTCCAAGCAATAGATTTGAAATCCATGGTCATGGTGACATTGTGAAGGGGGATATGAGTGTCTCCCAACACCTTAGGTATTGTAGATGTAGCAACCACCATAGGGAATAAGATATATATATAGGTAAGTGTGCAACAATATGCATTATGGATCGAACATCATTTGGATGAGAGTGAGACATAGTGGGAGGAATATCATGGGTTCCAATAGAAAGTTCATCATGTAAATCAGTAGCATTGTAGTCCATCACAAGAGGAGAATGATGTGCAATGTAAGTAGTGTCTTCATTATCATGTATGAGAGGGATATCACAAAGATTAACAACATGAGGTGTGGAATCTATTGTAGCATTATCCATGGAAGAAGGTGTTACAAGGGCCTTGTGTTCCTAAAAAAATCCTCACTAGGTCCTTGTCGCTAGTTCCTAAAAAAAACCCTAACTACCTACACAAGACTCAATCACACATAAGAAAAGACAAAAGATGCATATGTTTGAGTCAAATGAACTTGAAACCACCCCAATGTGATCTCCACTCAAGTGCTACACCACATTTCAAACTCTATGTATTTCTTTGTGTGTGTGTGTGTGTGTGTGTGTGTGTGTGTGTGTGTGTGTGTGATAGAAATCGTGTCCCTTGAAGCTATTTTTCCCTTGTGCAACTTGCATTATGATAGCAAGATAAAACTACTTTGCCCTCAAGATAATGTGTGTGTGGGAATTTAGAATTTTCCCCTTCTGTTTAATCCAAATGCAAATCCTTGCTCAAGAGTAGTTTCCTTAGTTTCTAGATAGGTCCTTAGTAGTAGCTTGTTCTCTCTTGCTTTTCCTTTATGTATAAGTAGGCTATATATATCTATATGATTCCTTTTCTTGAATTTTGAAATTAAAAACCATGAAATCCAACCCAAAGTAATCAATACAAGTTTAGAAAAGATAACAAGTGGTGTTCTAGTTTAAAATATAATAACACAAGTGAAGGAATAAAAACTCCCATAGGGGGACAACAACGTCGATCACTATTGTCCATTATTGGGTACTTATGTCTAAAAATCTCCAAAGATGAATTAGGAAATTCTCTGCTAAGTAAAAAATTGTGCGATGTCCAAAAGTAAAGAGATAATTCTAGAAGAACAGAGGAGAAAAGTTTGGAAAGAAAAAATAATGTCAAATGTAAAGCAAAACAAGTGTTATCAATGTCTAGTTTTCTTGTTTAAGAATTATACATATAATAACATGCTTTAGGACATAATGTAATAAAACTACGTGCATATTTTTGTGTCTACACGAACTAAGAATGGACTGATATAATAATTAATCTCAAAATAGGTCTAGAAGTCGTGATTAAAGGGATTAAGTTAATAGAGACACTATCAAGTGCCAAATTACCGAATTTGAGTGTCTAAGTGGTGTCCCCAGATTTCATCCTGAAATCTGTGACTACCCTATCCGAAAATTTTTTGTGCTTTTAAAATAATGGGTCGTTTTGTGTTTTTATTGCAAGAAAGTTCATGTATTGTGTCAAGATATTCCCAAAGAGCCATATTAGCCATTTTCGCCAAATACCCAGATGCCCAAAATTGTTATATTCTGTCATCGGGATTTGTCTGCGGAAATTTGTATTTAATTATTTTGAGCCCCATTTGAGGCAATTATTTTCGTGTTTTTGTGTTTTCCCGTTTCATTTTCTGTGAAATTTCTCTAGATCAATTCCTTTGCCGGTTAGCCCGATTCTTGGCCTGGAGTATTCGGAGATCACATATGCACATTGTGCCAGAAGGAAGTCGCCATCGGAGGTCCGGTTCATTGGGAAAAGGCGAAGTCGTGCACTAAAAAGCCCCTGCGGGGTTGGGCACATTTTTGGAAAACAAAGGATTTAAGTGGATCATGGGAAAAATAGAAGCAGCAGGCAGGTGGGATTTTATTGTCTGCCTTGCAGGGTACTTTTTCCCATGATGGAAAAGTCACTTAAGTTGCAGTGGGAAAATTAGAGGCAACAGGCAAGCGGGAATTTATTGCCCACCTCGCAGAGTAAAAATTCCCATTGCCATGTGTTTTTAAAAATAGAATTCTATTATGCTAAAAAGTGCGAACCACCTTGGGTGAATAATAATGCATTAAATAAATATTTGTTAATATTTATTCACCCAATTTTGGTGCCCAAGTATGGAGAAAAGTCAACAAAAGCAAAGGGGAATAAATCAGTTGGAAATAGATTGTCTAAAATTAAATAAATTAATTTATTTAAAGGCAGCCCCCTCTTGTTAAAAAGTGCGCCCCTTTTAGGAAGGATTTAATGCTTTTTGAAGTATTAAATGATTAAATAAATTCCTATTTTCAGTGGCTAAGGTTAAGGCACACTGTGAAGCTTCAGTTGAGTGAATAGTGGATGTTTAAATTGGATTAATTTAATTAATTGGATGGCTGTCCTTAAACATGCTATTTGAACACATCAGTTAAAGAGAAAATCGTGATTTTTAATTAATTAATTGTCAGGAATAGAAGGGGCAATTATTAATTAAATAATTATGAGGGCTATATAAGCATGGGCTGCCACAAGGATGAATTAATTAATTCACGGGTGAAGAAGTGCAACCCGGAGGAAAAGTGTGCCCCGTTTGGAGAAGGATTTTGCTCGAAAGGATGGTGGATTTGATGCTAAAAGCTTCTAGTTTTGGCGCATGCTTTGAAGAAGGCTGATTTGTGTCTGCATAATTGTTTGTAGAAGTGATACAGGTGCTCAGGTGATGTTGGTAAAATTCATGCTTGCTTTGCATGCAAATAAAACGTCAAATTTTGGGGCAGCAGGATTGAATTATGCAGATTTTTGTGATTAAAATTCATTGTGCATGCTCCAGTTGCCATCTTTGTTTGAATTAATTGCAAGAGTTAGATACATGTGCTTTTATAAAGAAAAGTAACTTATATCAATGTCAAATACATTGAATATTTCCTCCGAATCTGAAGGATTATCCAAATCTGCACCAGTTTTGAAGAATTCCAGTCAAATAAGAAGAAAAAGAATTGTTCAGATAAAGATAGACAAAGCTATGGCAAAGAAAGATGAAAAAGAAAGCATAACAGAGTCATGCATCACTTCTAAATTTGTAGATATTGGAGACACGGATCTACGCTCGAAACCTCTTGCTGAATTGATATATAGATCAAGAGTAGGAAAGACTTCACTCATGCGTGCAGGAAAAATTTCACTAATGCGTGTAGGAAAAACTTCACTAATGCGTGCAGATTAAAAGCAGTGGAATTATTCAAGCTACAAATTTTCCATCCATAGCCCAGTTGCCAAAGTTTGTTATACAGGTGGAGATCCATATCCGATGTAGATGCAGATGCAGATGTAAATCCATATGCAGATCCAGATCCGATCTCATACTTAAAAGCTTAGGTAGAAAGGCTTCATCCTCTTGTTTCAAATGCATCCCGTGAAGAAGTCGGTGCGTGGAAAATTCCTTCCAAGATCTTGTGCAAATTCTCCCATCTTCCATTGAAGCCTTCATTGAATTTTTATTCATCTAAAGTGCTTTCTAGAAATTTTAATTGCTCATATGAAATTAAAAATAATGATGATGAGTTATCTACGACAAACATTGCATTGATGCATGTCACCGGAGAAGAACTACAAAAGCTTCAAGGATAAGACAAAGCGAAGGAAAAATACAAATGTTTCTAGATCCAACTTGTTGTTTACGAGATCCAGTCATTTCCAATTCCAAATTGCTTCCAGATCCAAATTACTCCCGAGATCCAGTTTGGTGAGAATCAAAGGCAAAAGAATCAATTGCATGCAGACATGAAAAAGGACAAGACTGCAGCTTTCCTCTTCCTTCTTCTTTCCTCCAACAAAGTAATTGAACGATCAATTAAATTATAAAACTTAAGTGATTGGCTTAAAAGCCATTACTTGAAGAAGTCAATTACTTGGAGATAGGTGGCAGATGTGCAAAATAGAAGGTTCTATTTTCAGTTACAAATCATACATGTCATGCAAAGAGGAATTCCAGGAGGGAGATTGCCAGTTGTTTCCTTTCCCACTTCCACATGTGCCAGTTCAACTAAAAGCTTTCGACTTGTACTTTCCCTTCTACATTCTATAAGTAGGAGAAGAACCTCCGGGTTGATAATCAGAATTTGTAAGCAGCAATCTTGTATTCTAGAATTTGTGCTGAACCCCTGAGAGCCACTTGGAGCAAAGGAATACAAAGGAGCAGGTTTCCGGAGAACTTTGTGTCACGGTGTACTATGTTTCTTGCTTTTAATCTTAGATCTCTTAATAAACTTTGTGTTATTTTAGATCTGGATCTAGAGCTGCCTTTGTTTTAGAATTCTGTGTTTATATCTATTGGATTCTTCTATGTGCATGCAATCAGCTCTGCCATCTACTGATTGAGATGCACATCTTCCCCATTTCTTCTATGTGTTTATGTAATTACCTTCTTCTATAACTTTTCCTTTCTTTAAAACAGCTGCTTACTTGCTTATGCTAAATGTACACTATGGTTCATGAGCTGAATAGTTAAAGTAAAACCCCATATAGATACTAGCATACTTTAATTGACAAATCTGACACGGGAGCCTCACCGGTAAATGAGGGAGATTTATCTCATGATTGCCTAGGTTTTGTGCTATGCAGAAAATCTAGCCAACACTAAGCCTATACAAGTACCATATGTTAGTGGGTACTTATGATTAATTAATATATCATAATAAATAAATTTAATTATGAAAATATATGTAATAATCTAGAAGCATAGAAAAACATATAAATGTTTGCAAATAGTGAAAAATATTTGAAAAGATTAGAGAACTAGGGTTTTCAACATAATACTTGAATTGTAATTAACTTAAAGACAAGTCCAAATCAAAATTTGAAATAGACCTAGAAATAATGTGAAAGTTTTCCACATCGACTATAACCATACAAATGAAATTTTGGTTGTCTTAGAACTATACAAGTATAAATGGTTCCCTCATGCAACTATGCATTCAATATAGAAAATCAAACCCATTGGCTATGGGCCTCGTAAACCTCACTTATTTTTCCTAAGTTATCTACAAGTCTTTGGAAACTAATATCCTTATTTTTGTAATGTAGAAAATAGGTTTTCTAAATAAGATATTACAATCATATGTGTATAATTATTTATAAGAGTAAATATGATAAACATACGATCCTAAATTATGTCATGAGTTACCATTTTATCAAGTGACACAACTTTTGAAAGTAGAATATAGATAAATTAGGATTTCTGTTTAAAAATATGTCATCATTATGTAAGATATATTGTGTGTTAATGATCCAAAATGTAAATTGGTTGTGTTGAATGTCATAAATGTGCCTATAAATTATGGGCACATGAAGATAGCTCTAGAAAAAATCACTTTTTTGAACTTAATCTCTCATGGATATGTCTTAGGAAGATGATTATCTCCTCTACTACCATGACCTAAATTATACCCTTGCGTGGTGTACATGTATCTATGGATCTAAACTTTATGCATGAAATCTCATTATCACACTTTTGTACTGTAAATAGCTTCTCCTTTGTTAAAACCCTTGCTCCTCGAGTCTTTGACATATGAAAAGGGGTTAGTTTGATGAGTCATACTGACCTCAATAATCCATGTGATGGGTTAGTTTTTCAAATTCTCCTCAAACTGATGTAGTTCTCTCTCTTAGAGGATGTGTGAGAATGTGCATAAAAATGTAAATTGAAAGCCCTAATAAGACTTTAAATACTTGAAATGAACTTTGGCTTCACTATTGGTGCATGAGAATGATCTAGGTATTAATGCTAATGTACTTAGAAATGTAGCTTGTTGAAGTGTGTTTTAAGGAATTTATACTTCAATGATAAGGTTCCAAGAGTCCTTTTTATAATATGCCTTGATATGAGATCCTTATATTCCTATAAAAGGTTAGGGTGTATGTGGTTATAAAGGTAACTTTTGTGAATTATTTCCCACTTAGTTAACCCTAATTTTTTTAAGGTAACTTGTGCATTTGAAAATTTGAACAAACTAATATAATAATAAAGGCCTAAGATGGAATCATCAACCTTAGATTTTTGGCTAATTCTTGCTTAAGTCAATGATCCTTTCTATGCTTATGATGAAACCTGATTAGAGACATGAGGTAAATAGTTAGGAGTCTAAATATGAGTTTTGTATAGGATTAATTAATTCTATAGGTGTTAATCTAAAGATAAATTCATGACCTAATAGTCTTAAAGTATGGGGATTGAAAAGGATAAGTTTGAATTAAGTCAATAAATGTGTAAACAAGTTAATGCTAAAATAAATTCCAAATTATTATCGCCACCTGCCTCAAGTCCAACTTTTGGGTACTATAATTTCCAACACTAATTTAACTTGGACACCCTATAAAATGCTAAACAATGGGGTTTGGATTCAAGGGTGTGTCCTAATCAAACCCAATTTGAGGAAAACAAAGTCGTGATATCAAAAATCAATGCAATTCAATATGAAATATAGTATATATAAGTATCCCAACCATTAACTTATCAATGGATGTAATAAGTAATAAATTCTAGATGCTTGAATTCTTATTTTGTACGATGATTCTCTTGAAAAATAAATAACTTGTAATTTGCAAGTTTGATTATGTATAAATCGACCTCTTATAATTTTCCTAATTGCATTAATACACTTATGTATATAAGTGCTTCTTAAATTCAGATTACTCATATTAGCACTCAAGTCAACACATATTGTGTAAGAATGCTAACAAAAGGAAATAAAACTTTGGGGATTCCGTGAAAAAAATTTAAAAGGCCCCCAAAAATAGGATTCAAAACTATACTAGTACAGTTCTAGTGGACCATAACCATATTACTATAGTTATACAAAATCTCTAAAACAATGTGCAAAGAAATTAAGAGGGACAAATAGGCGATAGGTGGAAAAAAACTCAAGAGGAACAACACAATCTATTGGGATTTCATACTTGTTGCATCAAATGTACAAGGAGCAATTTGAAGGATATCATAAACCCACACATTTTTAATTCCTCCAATTAAACAGGGAATCATTGACAAATACCACTAAATTAGTGTTTGTACTTACACTAAATAAGGCAACAATAGATGTTGAAATTATTGATCCCAAACGTTTTACCTTCATCGTAATATGGGGATTGAGATCACTACTTGACCTCTTTATCCCCTATATATTTTCATGTTCTCATTACATAAAAACGAAGCATAATAAATATGGAAATATCAAAAAAGAAGTTAGACTAAGTTCAAAACCGTACAGTACATTTACAATTAAAATATATAGTTTTAACAATATACCAATAACATTGTTTTGAACATTTTTTATATACATTCATAAAAAATTCATCACTCTACATTAAAAAATAATCCCCTTACCCTATGCCCTCCATGGAGGGGGATCCTAAATTTTCTCAAGAGCAATACTAAGAAAATTTAGGGGCATTTTAATAAGTAGTATTGTCTATGTTTTTTCTAAATTTCCTTAATGAAACTTGTTGAGATGTTTTAGGATCCATTTGAAAAACACTAAGGAGTTGTAGGTAAATAAAGGGTGAAATTCCCTCCAAATTTGTAACAAATAAATAAGGGGTATGCATTTTACATACCAAGTGGGCAGAAAAAACCCTAAAATGGAGGGGTGACTTCCATCCCCCTTTTGAGTGACCTAATCTTAAACTCAACGAGCCAAAAAATAGAGTTCCTAATTTTTAAGGTAAGATTCCATTTTTCTTGTAGTTGTCTTAAAATTTCATCACATGACAATTTTCTACAAAAAAAGGAGCTGAAGCCCTTCCACGGGACTATGTCCTTATTTATAAAAGATATACTTTAAAAAGTAGTATATCAAAATAATTCAATTGAACAAAATAAATAAATTTTTTTGGAGAATTTTTAGAGGTGTATGAATAAGAACATTGTTAAAATAGCTCAAAATTTATTTGAGTTTGCAATTGAGTTTAGTAAGATTAATATCATCTTTGTTATTACTTTGCAAATCCACAAAATAATCTAGATCAAATTCTTTTTGTTGTTGAAGTCATCCAATCTTCTTTGGTTTAAAAATCTTCTAAAAATGTGTGATGAGACACAAAAACTTGTAAGTTCTATTATGGTTATTATAATACCTAGTGTTTAAACACAAATGCCATTATATGGTATCTCAAATGAATTTCAAGAGGTAAGCTATCACACACCTATAATTTTAATCATTTTTCATCTTTATTTGAAGCTTTGTATGACTTCTTTGATTTTCATGTGATAGTTTTTATTTTTATTTTTGATCTCAACAATTGGTTGATTGATCATTTGCATGATATATACACTAGGCCTCATGTGTATGATATGTATCATCAATAAAAATGGACTAAATAATTTTTAAATACATAACATTAGAAAAGAAAATTTTACTTTAACATCCCTAGGAGCCTACTTTACAACTCATGTACAATCGCTAAGTAGTTCATAATTACGTCGATAAGATTTTTGTCTTGTGTTACCCTCCATAAATAGTGTTGATTGATGAGTAGGAGATATTCTCAAGTTAGACAGGACCATTTGAGTGCCTCTAGCCATTGATTGGAATCACTTTGCACCAACCGCCTATCTCCTCTATTGTCATATGATAAGACATGCTATTTTTATTTTACACAACTTATTTATTTATTTATGGGTTGGTTTTGGAAGGAATCCCATCCTTCTTTAATTTGGATGACAGATAGGTGACAAGTTGGAATATAAAACCTATAGAAAATAAGTATCAAGAAGTGGAGGAAAAATATATTCAATTGTGGAATAAAACAAATTTGCAAGGAGGGACACATTCATCACTAGAGGAAATCTCAAACTAATTTTTTTCCCTAGGATGAACTCTAGAGAGTGATTTATAGGAATGTCTACCACGTTTTCTTACCAATTTTCTATTTTCAGTGTTCTTGGTCACAAATCCATTTATGTTCATGGATGATATAAATTTTAATGGTGCACATGAAATGATATTTTGGGATCCAGCTTAATATTTTGTTAGTTGTCACGGTTGAGGAAAGAGGCATTAATGTGCTAGTGGAAATCACGATAAAGGGATCCACATGTTGAAGTAGTAAGTGTGTTATCACTCCATCATGTTTGTGTCACCAACATATGAATTCACCTCCAAAAATCATGATAAAGGGACCCACATGTTGAAGTAGTAAGTGTGTTATCACTCCATCATGTTTGTGTCACCAACATATGACTTCACCTCCAGAAATCATGATAAAGGGATCCACATGTTGAAGTAGTATGTGTGTTATCACTCTATCATGTTTGTGTCACCAACATATGAATTCAGCTCTAGAAATCATGAAAAGGGATCCACATGTTGAAGTAGTAAGTGTGTTATCACTCCAACATGTTTGTGTCACCAAAATATGAATTCACCTCTAGAAATCATGATAAAGGGATCCACATGTTGAAGTAGTAAGTGTGTTATTACTCCATCATGTTTGTGTCACCAACATATGAATTCACTTCTAGAAATCACGATAAAGTGATCCACATGTTGAAGTATTAAGTGTGTTATCACTCCATCATGTTTGTGTCACCAACATATGAATTCACCTCCCACATGTTTTGTATCCCCATTGGTGGCCTAATTTTTGTAGCCACGGTCTCTTGACTCTTATCTTTTCTTTGACTTATTCTTCACTCAAATTTGGTCTGTGATACTCTTGGTGTCTTAATTTTGTGTACGCATGATGCCAAATCATTTCAAATTTATTCAACACTAGGGAATTATTCATGATCACTAACAATTTTTATCGATGTCACGTGTCACCCCTTACATGCTTCCTTCTTGGTCTTTAAAGACTTAACTTTTCTACACCTTTTCTGTTGTGTTTTTCCCATGAATTTGAAAATACATGATTGGTCCATGTGTCAACCTTTACAAGTTTTCGAGCATTCCCAATTTCTCTTTCTTTATATGACTTTTTAACTCCTCTCCATAACTTGAGTCATAGAATAACCGCCACATGTCCACCTAGCATATTTTTGCTACTATAAAAACCCATGAAATAAACTTTTAATTTAAAGGAAAGCCTAAGAAAATTACAAACAATATTGTTAACTCTTAATGAGACACATGAAAACATTCTATATAGTAATGATTTAGAGGAGTTTGAGTAGATTTAAAACACAAAAAAACATGTTTTTACCTCAAATATGATCAGGTTTCTTCACATATTCCTTATGTCACTTAGTATATATGGGATTTGAATAATTTAAAGTTTTCATGGAACCAATAAATGCATTTTTAGATAAAATTAAAAACAAGAGGGGTGTTTTATTTTCACATGTGTTTTAAGAAAAGTCTCTTGAGTATCTCATAGGAACATGATTAGTAAGAATATTGTATGAATGTGAAAAATAACTTAAGGAGAGTTTTTAAACCATTCATGAAAACAATTTGAGGCGTTTGTTTTAATTTTTTCACTTCAGATCTTTTGTTTCTCTTCTTATGTTCTTTGTTTTGTTTGGTTTAACACCAATTTATCCATGTTTATTACTATTCAAAATCTCAAAAGAGTCCCCACTTTTTGTGTAGAACATAGGGGTGTGTTATACACAACAAATGGTGACTACTATGTGGAAAAAATTATCAAAGTGTTTAGAACTTAGAATCCTTAATTTTTCTAAACAAGAAAGACAAATAACTTAAAATAAGAATTGTATTTGTACATGTAAACACTTAAATTTGGTAATTTACCCTTTTACACTACTAATTGTGACTATGCTCCTTTACTATGAAAAAAACCCATATCATATCCCTCTCTTAGTATATCTTATTCTCTTTCCTAACATAATTATTCCCACATAATGATGTGTTGATAAATTCTGGATAAAAATCCATGAAATCAATGCTTAACCTATGAATTTTAGATTTAATGTACCTTTTCCCTATCCAAAAATGTACAAAAAGGTCGAGACGTGAAATCCAATCTGGACAACCTATCTGATCTTGTACCAAAACATATTCTATTAAAATTTAATAAAGCAATTGTCAAGTTGCGTCTTTTCAAATTCTTGGGACAACCTTATCATAATAATTTACCTTTAAAATCTTATATAAGTAAGTTAACATCACCTCATTTACTCACCTAGCACACTTGGAAAATATCTTAAGCAATCTCATTGTAATACTTATGAAAATTCACTTAAGGCTCTCTAAACATTCCCAAAGATGATGCACATCCATTATGGAAAACACTACTATAGATTTGAAGTAGTCAACCAAGTCAAGAAGTCTAGATTATCTCACTTGTAAGCACACCAATATCCCTACTTCAAAGTCTTATCAAGAGCACAATAATCTCAAACATGTTCAAAGTGGTTCAAGTTTCCAACTAGCTACATTCATATAGATATTACATGCTATGTGGAGAACTATGTGTGGTTTGAGGCCTCTTTAGAGTAGTGTCAACATAGGTGGTGCACAAATTTCAATTCAACCACACCACTCACCTTTTTGCAGGATATCCCACCCATGGTTGGGGTTTGAGTTTTATTCAGCTGATTACAAATGGTTTTAGGACCATGAAACACTTAGGGTTTGACAAAAAAACACATTTCCATGCCACCAAATGATAGAACAAGTTGTAAAAACAAAAACAAGGAATTCCAAGATTTTACAATAGGTCCTAGACCATAAAGACATTCTTGGTAGACATGTACGGTCATGAACTAGGTTATTTATTAGTTACACTTACTAGAATGAATATTGATCACCACGTACTTCCGATTCCTTGGTTGGTGCACCCATATCTCTTTTATACCATCATATGTAGCTAAATACAACTTCGTTTTTGTGTTTTCAAGCTTGTAACATATTGTAATCATTAATTGCAAGTACCAATACATTATTTTGATATTTTATAGTTAATGTTGGAAGTTAATTAATCAAACTCCTAGTTTCAAACCTTACATTCCTTTTTAGTGTTGTGCATTCCATAAAATTATTTATATTATTAATAAAATCTTAAAAGGGTTTAAACATTTTGTGAACCGACAATTAATCTAGGATCTTCCTTAGCTCCTTTGGTTGAGCCTTCGGTTTTCTAAAAACCATAGGGTTTCTCTTGTGAGTGTATAATCTCGCTCATTGTATTTATAATTCTTTATTTGATTATGAATTTCTATTAGGCTTTGTAAAACTAGAAGGGTTACCATCCTTCTAATCAGGTCCATACCATTTATGGAATTATAAAGTATGGTGTTCTTTATACATATGTTGATGATATGATCCCTAATCATTATCTATCAATCCATCCCAAGAAATTCCTAACTATCCACCCTATTATTGCCTATCCCCTAGGAATTATATTTTAGAATATAAAGTGGGATTTAATTTTGTAAGGTATCCCTCTTGTGATCTCTTTCATCCTACTCCTTTGCATACACTTGAAGATGGTTCTATATCCTATTTTATGACTAAGAATTTTGTTATGAGATCATATCACAATGTGAGGTTATCCCTCATCTTCTCTCGCTGGTAATGCAAATGAAAGTGCTACTCTTCCACATATTAATGTTTCCTTTATTAGTGTTTTTGCTATTCCAAATGCATGTCAAATGGATATTGATGATGAATGTTGTTAACTTATATAGATGATAATGAATTTTATTTTCACACATGATTTAAATGGTTGGGATAGTGATTGTGAAAAAACCCCCGCTATTACACAATTGGATGCTCCTACCCATGAACTAAAAGCTCTAATATATAGTGATGATGAATTTTTTTCTTGTTTAGTTGATAATGACGTTCCTTTAATCTAGACTTTAATTGATAGTGTCTCTTGCTCTTATGATAGTGAATATACTACCCTAGTGGTGACTATAAAAGCATTGAGACTACTTACATTACTTACCTCCCACTTACACTTATTATGAATGTATCTACTCTTCCCATGAAATGTAAAACTAATGAGATAAATGATAACTCACTTGCACATGCTATAAATGCTTCCACTTTTAAAATAAATGACATAAATTGTGATTCACTTATTACAAATGATTCTAATTGTGTCTCTACTCCTCTCCATGAAAGTAAGAACAATGATCCTATTGTTATTTCTTCTTTACCTCTTATAGATAATGGGAGTAATCATAACATTATTTATACCAAATG
The DNA here is from genome assembly GCA_018340775.1 of Taxus wallichiana var. yunnanensis. NCBI lineage: Eukaryota > Viridiplantae > Streptophyta > Pinopsida > Cupressales > Taxaceae > Taxus > Taxus wallichiana. Next base: position 473,867,924 of record CM031236.1, on the reverse strand, counting down.
TGAACATGTGGATTCCCCTCTTATTGCTTGTGATGAAAATAGTAATATTTCCAATCCTAATATGTATACTTTGACCAGTAAATAATGATGGTCTTCCTTTAAAGCCGAATGTGAGCCTAAAATTTTAGATCCTCATATAATACCAAATTTTCCTTTGCATGACACATCCAACTATATTATTTTAAAGAAAAATAACGTTCCCATGGCTACTATTAATGGAAAAGTACAACACTCGAATGAGCCTCTAAATATTATGCTACACCTCCTCAAGATGTTATCTTCCTTATGCATGATAGGTGATTTGTTGTGTAAAATTCATACCCAAACCTTGAAAGTAACACATACTACGCTATCCTTGATTTTAATACTATCTATGGCAAAGCCATTCAACATAAAAATTTCCAATCTCATTTTCCAATAATTTTTGTTATTCCTTCATTCCAATTATTTGATGGCACTTCAGATCCTTAACTTCATGTTAATCACTATAAAAAATTGACGGATTCATATAATAATGATTAGTTACTTCTTAAAGTTTTTCCTAAAAGTATCATATGCGATGTAAGGTATTATTTCAACCATCTTCCTAGTGGATCTTTGAGTACTTTCCTTGAACTTGAATAGGTTCTTCTTGGATACTTTAGTTAACATAGAGGCTGTAAGGTTACATATGAGCGCTACAATCCTTGTATCCGGTGAGAGTGAACCTATAACTAATTATATCTTATGATTTAAACTAAATCTAAATATTTTATTATATCAACCCATTGATCTAGAAATGCAATACATATTTTTTGTGGTCTCATATTTCCTCTTTAATATAAATTACTTTATGATACATGTCCTTTATTCATATATATTTGTCTTTATGTTCTTGATTTAAAATGAGACATCCTTCTCCCATAGTTACCCATACATAAACATAAAGACATTTTAATTATTTTCACAACACCTAATTGTGATATGGGTCTAGATTTACCACCTAAAGAAGATAAAGTTAAAGTCTTACATAGTGGCAATACTTTTGATCATCCAAATTCCAAACCCACTATATAGGATCATCATGTACAGGACCAAGCCATTATATTTTGACAAATATATCAATCATCCACACAATATTCTACTCACTTTGATGGATAAAATTCTAATTAGATTACCTTCCAATGATCATCACCCTCCTCACAGGATTAAACGTAAAAGGGTCGATCATTTTATAACTTCCATTGTATCAATGGATGCCACAAAAATGATTTTATAAATTGGATCAAAATTTTAAGCTACTTGAATAAAAAGTAATCATCACTTTCAACACATGACATTTAGATATATCTTATTCTCCTCCTTTGTAGCTTCACCCTTCGAAAGTGTCTCTCCCTTCTCACTTCGCCACCAATGGGTCAGCTCCACAATACTCTACCAATGAAGGCCCTTGAGATGGATTTATTCCTATGTAACAAGATCTAACAAATACATAATAATGGATTGAAAAAGACAAAAAGTTAGTACCAATTTGTCACACATTTTTTTATAATTAATAAGTCCTTTACATGTAATCCACCCTAGCACATATTTAGAATCTCGAGTTATTAGTAGCCTTTTGTTAACTTAGTATCCTCTTCACACTCTAAGGACTTAGTCAACCACCCACTAAAATTCATATCTACACTTATTCTTATTATTACCCATAACAATGTACATCGTATCATATGAGGATCGCCCTTATTTCTTAAGAAAAATTGATGTACTCTTTAGCTACTTCATTTTCTTGGTTTTACTAAGAAGCACATTACACATGATCCTAATTACCAATTTAGACATATTATTCAACCCATCATTTTTGGCTCTATTACCACACATGTCCCATTTCTAGAGTTTCCCACCCTTAGTTCGGGTGACACATGTTTAGGTCTTCCTTGGTTACATACTCTTAGGGTTGTTCCATCTATCTTACACCAATGTGTCAAGTTTATTCACCAATAGAAAGTTTACACAATTAGAGGAATTCACTAAGAGTATATTCTTCTTATGTTGCTCCATTAGTATTTTATAGTTCCTACTCCTACCCTTAGGTCCCCCGATAGGCCTTCTAGGAAACATGTTATCTTTCTAGTGTTTTTATCCCTCACAGCCTTCTAGAACACATGTTATCTCTTGTGGCCCTATCCCTCCAAGGATTCCTCATAGGTATTATAATGCACCTCTTATCTCTAGTGGATCTCACTCCTCCAAAGATGCCTCATAGGTCTTCTATCAGTACATGCCATTTCTCATGGATCTCGTTCTTCTCGGCCTCCTCATAAGTCTACTTCATCACACAATGCCTCTCATGGATCTAGTCCACCTCATTCTCCTCCTAATATTTTTATGGCTTGTGTTACTAATTTGGTACCATTCACATATGAGCTTCCTTAATTGGAAAATTTGAGGCCCACACCTCCCATTTATTTTGGATCTAATTCACCCCCTTACAAGGATACCATTGGGTAGCTCCTGTGCTACCCCTCTCCATGTACATAGTCATATTCAATAATACAAAAACATTTATATATTTGTAAAAATAAAAATCCAAGACCTATACACATAGCTTGAGTTGTTTGCACTTTACATTACATATTGTTTTGATGAATTTGGATCAGTTTTGCAAATATTTAACACACAAATTTTCTCGATGTATACGTATATTACAAAATTCTTACTAATGCCCATAGGTATAAGACCAAATTTATAGGCAAGAGATGACCTATTGTCGGAGTCAAAACCCATGATTCTCTCCTAGAATCATGTGGTTGTTAGACATAAAATAATAATATATACATTATTGTTACATAACAATTTTTTTACTAACTACCATACTTTGTAAGTACAATTTTACCATATGGTAAATAATTAACTACCATGGAACACTATATTCCTAACATTCCCCCTAGTGTGAACATGGGAAAAACAATCGCACTTCCTCTATAGCTTGCTCGCCTCTATTCGCTCATGATCTTGGCACACATTTGAACTAAAGGCGTAAGAAGGAACACATCAACTTCTTATCAACCATGCACCGTCGGGAATATATCTAATTGATCTAGTGTGGGAACTCGTACAAGAACCATTTTATTATCAACTAATCACTGTAGGGAACATATCTGACCTACTTTGTGTGGGAACTCAAATAAGAACCATCTACACAACCTTGAATGGCTTTACAAATGTTAAGCACAAACCTAGGTATGAACAGGAACACATATGATTGTTCAACCTCTTCAAGTATCATGAAGTTGCGTTTCATTGTTCTTTCTGTTCTTCACTATGTTATTACATCAGGGAAGTACATGGGAATCACTGCTCAATATGAACATAGGAACACACTGCAGATTGAATATGAACACATACTCAGAAAGAGAAGCACACCATAAACCAAACATATCTTCGAGCATCCTTGTTGTTGTGATTGAAAAGAGGTCATTAATCAATCTCCTTCCTTTGTTGCCTCTATCCTCCAGATAACGACACTGCTTACTCAAAAAATGTAATCTTGAAGCACTATTTCTATATTGTGATTATTTTTATCGCCCACGCCGTATTGCATTGTGAAACACATTATTTCGGACGTCAAATTACACTCGAAAATGCATCCGTAAAATAATTTTTTTAAAATTTTCATACTTTTATAATTGATAAATATTTTTTCGGACAATTGCAACTTCAACGAATATAAACAAGATGACACAAATAAGATTCCAACACTTGATAAAGACTATTGACGATGACGATAATTTTGACTAGTGACTCTTTAACTCTAATAATAACTAGAGACACTGCTAGACTCTAAAACAATTACAAATATTATTATAAAAAAATTGACAAAGTGAAAATGACAAAAAAATTAATGGAATGACAATTATAGTGACAATATTTATATAAGATATAATAGACTTAACTAATGATTTTTGAAATGAAACTAGACACTTTAACTAATAAACAACACCACACTCTTATTAAAAATCCATGTTATATGATAAGATATGAACCCTAGACTAGCCTTAACATCGGGAACCTTAGCAAATAATGACCCACTAATTAGACTAATGACTTTTTACCTACCAATAATACAATAAAATTAATTGTAACAAATATATGACATAAAAAAGAATGACTATCAACTTTTAGATAATAACATTAAGTGAACTCACACCTTTACGTATGGTTTTGGAGGATAATGGAAGTATGGCAGAAGATATACATGGATGATGTCGATCAATTAAGTCTCATATAACAAGTTCCTGGTATGTACCACGTGTTGATAGTTGGTATATGTTTGTCAAGTCTTCAATGTTTAGACAAACGTTGAATCAATGATGCATGAAACGTTTTAGCAGCTGAAGCTCCAAATCTCTACACTATTCGATGCAAACTGGTTTTGTTGAAAATTTTGAGCTCGTGCAGAATTTAGGATTCAGACAGGATTCTTTGCTACTGCATGAGAAATAGTTGAGTCATGTTTTTTAATAGATGCTAGATTTAAACTCACAGTGCAGGGAGGATTTTCTCACCAAACACAAATAAGAACTTTCTCATCTACAGTGGTGAAAGAAGATAAAGTCCAATGATCTTGATGCAGATCTCAATCCAAGCGCAAAAAAATTCTAATGTGCCAAGAAATACCCAAAAATACAAGCATGTAGATGGATATACACTGAGCTAGATGATGTCAATGGTTTGTGCAAAGTTACTAAAACAAGATGAGATAGCATGTGAGAGAAGGAAGCATTGATGGTTGATATTCCAACTCCACATAAAAACCACTAACTTGTCTAATGACTCGGTGTTCAAGGAAATATTTTGAAGGCACGTTTTAGAAGCCCAATATAGGGTTGTCGTTGCCCCTGATAACTTTAAAGATCTCAGATCTGATTAGAGTGATCTGCCTCCCTTTTCTAAGCTATACCCTTTGAAAATTTGAAATCTACCTCGCACAAAATGAAGCAATGGGCAATAGAATTAAATACATATGCAGGAGACTTGAATGGGTCCTTTTAGGAGGAAATAAAAGCCAATATTGTAGACATGATACAGGGAAATAAATAATAACAATTTCCCTTGACTACCATCAAAACTCCATTGCAGCCAAAAAAAATTAACGTTTGCTCTGATACAAAATGATGAAATTTGGATCAGTTTTGCAAAAGATTTAACACATGATTTTTCTGTTGTATATTTCTATTACAAACTTCTTACTAATATCCATAGGTATAAGACCAAATATATATGAAAGATATGGCCTATAGTTAGGGATTCAACAACCCATGATTCTCTCCCATAATCATGTGGTTGTTAGACCTGTAAAAACAATAATATATTACAAACTATGGTGGTAATATATTAATATAACCATATATATTTTATTGTTACATAACAATAATGTTTACTAACTATCATATTGTATGTACAATTTTACCATAAGGTACACAATTAACTTTGCCATGGAACACTATATTCCTAACTTGTTTATCATTGTGGTTTGATTGATAGTATATATTTTCTACTCTTTACACAATGTATTCATGAGATATATTGAGCTTGATGCAAGACACACAGATCATTACATCTTAATAGGAACTACTTTGGTCACTTACATCACTTCTCTTGGGGGCATCTATCCACATTATAAATGTGCTATTATTTCTCTATAGTTCCTTCCTACCTCCTCGTTACACATGATTACATATATTGTGTACATTTTATCTTTTGAACTAACATGAATAACATATGTATATTGTGTAGCGCTAACATATCTTACTTCATGTGATTTCGTCTTTGCTTACATTTATCTTATCATTATTTGACATTAATTTTTGCCACAACATGTTTGTTATTTGTTTGTGTTATTGCTTGTCAACTTTGTTGTATGTGGCCTAATTCCATTGTTTATCTTGTGGCTCTGTGGGTGTCCCTTGTTTTTGTCTCTATGCCTTTCTTGTGTGACATTTCTTCTCTTGAATGTGGCCTACATGCCTTGATTGTCATGTAACACCATTTTTGTCCCATGTTTGTGGCTCCATGCCTTGTGTGACATTATTTCTCTTATATGACATCTAAGTACCTTAATTATCTAATGAAACCATGGGTGTTCCATGTTTTCTACTTTATGCCTTGATATGACTCTTTTATACATGTTATTGATTCTATTTTCTCACTTGACTATTTTTATCTATCTCTAACTCGCTCTATCACATTTGTTTTGTTGTTACTCCTATTATTCTTGTAGCTCTTATCATCAGTTATTGCTCTTATTTCTTGTCTCTTTACATGCCATGGTTTCCACCATGTGCAACCCCTTTTACAGATACATGTTCTCAAAGGTGGCCTCCACTTCAAAATTTCAAATTCTCCTACATATTCTTAGATATACATCATGTGGACACAAATCTATTCTTGTGAGTTGCACATTCAAATGATTTAACACATACACCTAAAACATGGGGCATTCATCAAGATATATTCCACCCATACAGGTAGAATTTCATGTTTAGGCACAAATTTTTAATTGGGAACAAGTCCTCAAAAGCATCTCTAGATACCAAAATTTTGCAGAAACTACATGGATGTGAGACCATACAAAATTTTTAAGATCTGTACATATATTCTTGACCCTACCATACATTTCTACCCTAATACCAAATTTATCTTTAGTTTCATATTTCAACTTATGGATACATGTTTTTGGCATAATCTTAGATTCATATGACATAGTTCTCAGCAATTTATAGGTGCATGAATATTTCACTCCTTCTCCACTTCAAGACTCGAGTTCTAGTTATAAAATATAGGTATTTTGGAGACATGATTCTCCTTCTCCATTATCATTTCTATATACTACACACTCTTACTCATTAGTATGGCACATGGGAATAACATGAAGGCACTCATTATCTTTTGTAGCTTGTGTCTATATATACAAAATAAGGCCTAGATCTATCTAGAGTGGTGTGGTTTGTGGGGTAACTTATAGAAAGTTTTGAATTGGCCAAGTTATTTGTAGGTAGTCTTTCCTATCCTCTTTTAAACAAGAAGATATCAAGGTGATTAAAAACTTTGATACACCGTCTTCTTCCTTCATGGAGTGTTATGGCACCTTTCTCTTTTCTCCTCTCACTATATTTTATTCAGTGTTGGGTTGCATGCACTTAATAATCTAGTTTCTCCTTAAAAAATTGGGGAATGATCACCCCTAATCCTTTGGCAAATTCACCAATACAAATTCAAATCTCCAACTACATGTAAGGAAAAGGGAAACTCTATCATTTATAGAATGAATAGGTGTATTATTTCCATGTTTTACATCTCTTAATTTCACTTTTTTATTAGATATCGTAAATAACGAGTTATAGAGGATCCCATAATTAGAGCAATAGTTAAAATATATGTAATGAAGAACAAAAGAAACAACTAAAATTCAACACTCCCAAGAGATACAACAAAAGGTAGAAAATGTCAACAAAACTCCCCTATAGAAAACCATAAATGTTTCTACTGAGAATTAACAAAGTCCAACAAACAAATGACCCCCAATATTATTTCTAGTGACTCTGTCACTCTGCTGAGAAATGCTCTTGATTTTGGATTTTCTATTTTTGCTCTATGTCAAACATCCTCCTCCTCTTCCTTAACTTCATTCCCATTTAAATTATTTTCATATGTTCTTCCATTCATTTCAAGGAAGTGCCTACATCTTCATCCCTCCTCAAATGCCAAATATTTAAGCATGACATCCTCTTCCTCTATTTCTCTATCTTCCTCTTCCATCCCAATAGGCCTCAAAACCCTTTAAATTTATTGGGAGTCCTCTGTTGCCTCCATACTCTCATCATATTTTTCCTCTGCAGCCAAAATATGATCATTGTCTTCCTCTCGAGTCCATTTGCACTCGAATATCTTCTCGAATGTATGTCCTCTTTGGTCCTCGGTAGAGTCAATATTTTACTCTAATTTTTCCAAAGACAAAGTGAGCCCATCCATCTATCCTAGCTCCAATATCTCCTTTCTCTTAGAAATTTCCTTGACATGATTGTTGTTTGAGGTCTGTTGCAATAGAGGGTCCCTATTATAAGTTGTAGACACAAAATTATGCACTTATTACTATTACATCATGCCTCTAGTATGTCATTATATGCATGATTCCTAAGCAAGAAAACTAGACATTGACAACACTTGTTTTGCTTTACTTTGACATTGCTTTATCTTTACATGCTTTTGTTCTCTAATTTTATAGAATTATCCCTTTACTTTTGGACATCACACAATGTGTTACCTAGCTTGGTACTTCTTATTTTATCTTTGGAGCTCTACGTATACTAGTTCCTAGTAGGGACAAGAGCGCCCAGGTGCTACTGTCCCCTTTGGGCACTTATGTCATTTTCCCTTCTTTTCTTATGTTTAAAATACCACATCAATTGTTATATTTTCTTAACTTCTACTTATCACTTTGGGTCAGCTTTTAGAGTTGTTAATGATGAAATTCAAGAAAATGAATCATATATACATGACTTACTATCTATTCTAAGGGGCAAGAGGAAAACTAGGCAATTTGAGATATTACTTTCTATTTACTACTTGGGAAAAGAGTAACACTCGAGGAATGTATTTGGGATGCATTATTCACTGCATAGGAAGGGTAAATTTTGAATTCCATCACACGCATTCCTCTTAGGAGAAAAGTAGTTATAGTCTTCTGTCTTAGTACAAATGACACAAGGGCAACATAGCTTTAAGCGACACTATCACACATACAAACACACACACACACACAAACTACATTGATTCTAAAATTTAGTACAACACTTGGTGATAATTAGATTGAGGTGACTTCGAGGTCATTATGAATCAAGCATATGCATACTTTATTCCATCTAATGTGTGTTTGAGCCTTGTGCAGTAGGCATGGTTTTTGTAGGTACAAGTACGATATGAAAACCCTACGGTGAAGTCGGAGTGACATAAAGTGAAATGAAGGTGACATGATGAAACCTTAAAAAGACTAGATCCAAAATCACTTTGCGCAAGAGACTAACGCATAGTATAAACACTAACACCTAGATTGGTCTTATCCCCTTCCGAGCACTACTATCCAAATGACTTGCAGATATTTATTCTCCAGATGAAGCACATTCATCCCGGATCCAACCTATTCCATATTCCATCATTATTCTAGCCCATATCCATTACAACCAAAGAAGGAATCATCTTTATCACTCTCATCCTCTTATTACTTTTACTTGCTTGCCATTGCATGTTATATCTTGTGTGTTTTTTATATTTATCTTATTGATATCAATCCTTTGATTAAGATTTAATTTTGTTAAATCATTTGGTGAACCCATTTATTGGATTGTGGACATAAAATATATTTATTTCCATTCATCACTAACACTTCTCATGAATTTACTTGTTTAAAATATTTATGACCTAAATACATAAGTTTTCGGCCATCTCAAGAATTTGGATATCTTGTTATATGATGCTTGTAAAAGGCACAACGGTTATCTAAATAAACCACTTCGATTACTAATGTCATTCCTACTAAGGCTCCTACATCTTATATTACAATTTCTTCTCCCCCACCGTTGTGGGGGAATCTACTGTCCATATTCCTATTCCTACACCTAACACTCACTTTTCTTCTCCTATCATTTCTCATATCCAACCTAGTTCTTCTTCAGGCACCCATGCCTTAGAGTCCTTGTATCATGATTTACATGTTCAAATTCATCGATTCAACATGCATATTCTTATTCTTCTCCATCTCTTGATTCTTTGCTTCTCCTACATAGTCCTCTTGCACCTGAATTTCTTCTTACCCACTTCCTCCTAATTTTTTTTCACCCAAGTTTCCTCTTTTTGATGACAATGGAGATCAGCAAGAGCATCTTCAAAAATTCATGTTGCATACTTAGAATATGCTTGTGATGATACATTATTGACCAAGTTGTTTCCTAAGAGCCTATAAGACTATGCTTTGCAATGGTTTTATGATTCACATTTACACTTTGTTAAATCTTTCAATCCTCTATCTAATCTATTTTTGGCTCACTTTTCTATGAATATTGGTGTCGACACCTAAATTTCAATTTTGTAATCTTATTGTTAAAAGCATAATAATCACTCTCATTCTTACCATTTCCATTATAATTAGTGGTTTCTATATGATGGAAAAGTGACAAGCGAGCGTGGGAATCTAAAAGCAACTCTTCCTCGCACCCGACCTCTCGAGGTCATGCCGAGATAGCCGGTGGGGATGGAATATGTATGGGATACAGACAAACTAGTTAGGCAATCTAATGTCTTCAATACGCACTAGTGGAATTTGTGAATCTAAGGCAAAGAAGGCCCTCCTAACCTGAACTGGTGTGATAGATCGATTGGCAAGGATGACTGCTCGAAGGCTCCAATCAATATCGAGCTCTGGCATGATTCGATCTATGGGTTGTGGAATGCATGGAAAATGACCTGGGATAGTTTCGTGTATGTCTCCGGATAAGGTCATACGGTGGATGGTAAATATAGTTGACTCTATGGATGATTCGTTGCCTAGTCCGAACTCTCTAGCCTTGTTAGTCATTTGTTATATCTAGTAAGGATAACTCGCTCGATGATGATAGGTGGAAGTGGAGTGGATCTCGAATACTAGTGTGCATAGGCCGTTGTCTATGTTTGATTGACTTACGACTTCGTTGGGTCATGTGAGATTTGTGGATCGCAACCGTAGACTCTTGTTTGTTGTGGTCCTGCTATGGTCATGCGTAGAATTAGTTCCTAATCCCTAGTATCCAATAATCATATGCTTTCTCAGCCTCTATATTTAAAATTAATAGTTGTGCGATCTTCTTAGAGTACCTCACAGGTATTCTTGCAACCTGAATTCTTAGGTTGGTATCTATATCCGTGAGAATGTCTCTTGCGTCTGGCTGTGGGACCAAAGGATCACAACCGAATGTTTGCTCTCTTTCAAGCCCTTCTACAGTCATATGGATGTTACCTAGGGTAATCTGTAGTTTGGTTGATTTGACCAAAACATGTGCACTTGGTCATCTTCTATGTTTAATCCACTTAACTGGGAACTGATCTGTTGTAAGTCTGTTGTTGTTTGGAAGACTTGGATTCTAAGATTTTGGTCTATGTCAACAATTGCTGTGACGAGATTGGGTTGAGGCACGATTGGCTCGAATACGTATTCTCTGAGCTCCCTAGGTCCCATGATTGTCATACAAAAGTAATAATGAAAATTAAATACGACAAAGTGAAATTTAACTACTTTGAATATATCTATAGCATATATGATTTCTCTATTTTTGTATTTTCTGACGAACTATTTGAATGAATTTAACAACTAATTTAATACATCTAGAAATTGACAGCTAAGATAACAACTTAAAACAAACAAGATAACCGAGTATAGCTATTTGTCTGTGCAATTTGTAGAGCTATTCTAAACAATGAAATAATTGATCTAATCTATTTGCAAGGCCCTCGATCCTACCTCAGAAGTGAGGAGTGAATCATAGTTTCTCAGAAACTATCAATCCCCATAGCTTCCCTGGCAATATCGAGAGTAGAATTGACTGAAATAAAGTGATTGGCTACTTTATTTGATATGCTACTAACTAGAACTTTGAAAGCTAGAACCTAGATTCTGCAGAACAGTGGCAAATCTGATGGTGTGTGTGATCTTGTCCCCTCAGTGTGATCTCCTCGTTCCTTCGTGTCCATGTGGATCCAGAAAAGCGTGTAATGCTAGCATCAACAAAAGTAGATATTGGGACAAAGGCAACTCAAGATACAGACTGAATATAATGTGAGTAGGAGAGGGATAGCGCAAGAGTACAAAGCTTGGCTTATGTAATTTCTAGCGGGATTCATTGCGAGTCATGCAGCATGAAATGTCCAGAACCTGAAACTATCCTGTTTGAAGAACAAAACCTGTAACTTTAATGGCTTCCTATTGGTAAACAGACTATCCTATTCCAATGGATTGGATGAAATAACAATAGTACTTGCACAAGATGGATATGTGGCTTACTAACAATAAAACAATGCTAACTAAGCATGCAATGAAAGAAACTAAGCATTCTAAGCAAAATGAAAACTAAATCTATTACAAAGAGAAATCAGAGGAAAATTTGAGGGGCCATTTACTTGAGCACAAGCTAACTATTTATAGCATTTGCATTTACCCAAGGCTAAAAACCAAATGGAACTCTTAAACTATAAACAATGGAAAAACACTATTCCAGGGAACCATAATCATAAATGCAAGCTTATGGTGGTGAAAGAAAGCTGGTAAAATGTTGAAATTATGTGAGTCGTGTTAAAAGAGCTTTCGAAAACGCGTAAGGACCGCCGCCACGAGCAGAGCAGGCGGCGGTCACGAGACCGCCGCCTGTAGGGGCGGTGGTTTTGTCACTGAAGAGCAAAAGGCCAAGAAAAGAGAGGAAAAGGGAAAAACAAAGCACACAGGGGCTAAGCGGGGCATGCGGGATGTTAACGCACACTTGGAGATCTTTTCCGGATCCCGAACATCTTGCAAGGAGACCTGTATCATCATTGGGGCACATGTTACTTTATTTTGGCAGTATAGTACCTTACAATTTTGGGTACGTACATATTGCCCCCTCGGAGAAGCGTTTTAGCCATAAAGAGGAGTAAAACGGTGGGTCTGAGTATGGCGGTCCCGAAATGGGAAGTTAAAAGTTATACCTGTTATGTCCATGTGTGTGAATCGACGCACCCAAAATTCCCGCTTCCTGTAAAATGAAAAGAGAACTCAAGTGCAGATAGACACAATAGTTTGGAAAATAAACGCTAAAACAATAGGAAATGAGAATGTACCATTTGTGTAGGGATAAGAACTTACCTCCGTCGGCGCTCCAAATCTGTGAAAAATGAATTTAAAATGAATCAGGGTGCTATATATATGAAAGTGGGCCCATTTTCCTATTCATTTGCGCGAGTTGATTTGATTGATTTTGAGCTCTAGAACCCACGGTGACGGTTTCTTGCGTGAGTAGAGTCAAAACGTCCATGACGGGATAGTGATCATGCCTCCATGAGTGGAACATCGACCTGCAAGATCACATGTTAGTTTTCTTCAATTTATCCCTTTTACCCCCTTAATTTTGAAATGCTAAAATCTTTGTCGTGGGGGGGTAATTTTTGAAAATGTTAGTGTTAAAAGGTTCATCTAGGGGGGGCGCCTACTGGGTAGGCCTTGTTTTAGTTAGAATGGTCTTGTTTTGTCATTTTTTGGGCTTTTTAGGTTTAAAAACCCGCGTGGGTTTTCAGGCCACGACCACCTCCCCGCTCGGGTGGCGGTTACACGATCGCCGCCCCTGCTCGGGCGGCGTTACAAAACCGCCTCCTGCTCAGGCGGCGATTACAAAACCGCCTCCCTGCTCAGGGCGGCGGTTTTGCACAGAATGCAAAAAGATCATCTGTTTGAAATTGCTTTTGCATTTTTAGCATTTCTACGTGCTTTCATGATTTTTCCAGTATTATTCGGATGCTAACTTGCTCTTTTTGTGTGTTTTTGGGTGTATGTAGGCGAGAGAGGAGTATATCCGGTGGAGCCGAGAGAGGGAGTGTGACTGGCTCCCAGGAGTATTGGATGCCCTTTCACAGATGAGAGGACTCTATTCGAGGGCCGGGATACTATGCATCTCACATGTGCCCCATGTTACACCTTCCAGTCACATTCTTTGTGACTTGTTCTCATATTGGGATGCTGATCGGAACACCTTCCGATTACCAGGGGTCCGCGGTGAGTGGACTATTACTTTGGAGGATGTCTATCGTATTTTGGGGGTCCCGATTATTGGGAGACGTCTCACCCTTGAGACAACAGGTTCACGGGCCCAGATAGCATAGTGGGCCACATACATGGGAGATGCAGTCATCTCCACAGGGTCGAAGAAGGGGGTTAGAGTTTGATCCATTCCTAGTTTGCCCATCCCCTTACTTTGCCAGGCCATCATGGGGATCCTTGCCTCGAGACTGATCGGGGACAAGGGAGGAGATACATTGTTATATTGCTGGTCCCCCATTATTGCACAGATAGAGGGACATGGCCGGATATATTCCTGGGAGAAGACATACTTGGGACCACCTACCATGATCTATACAGGGTAGTCCATTTACAGGGGCAGTCCTTGAGCCACCCGACCCTAGTCATGAGTTGGGTCTATGAGCACTTCATCCCCTACGATAGAGGTGTAGAGGTGGCAGATCCCGGAGCTGTGAGGGCAAGATGGATAGATATGTCGGTGCTCGAGCACCTCATCAGCCAGTTTCTTCTCTGACTATTGCCGACATGGAGGCCACACCATATCAGATTATGGCAGGTATATGGGGCGAGGAGGCTCTTACTTTGATTTCCTGCTCCACAACAGGGAAGCTTATTGACGAGTGGGGCGAGTGGAGATGAACCCCTTTGGCTAAGTTCCTCAAAGATTTTGGCCTACCATACGTGGGTATGCTTCCCCAAGAGGCGCCGAAGATACGTATCACCCGAGAGGCCGCAGGGGGCCTAGAGGCCGGGGTTGGGCAGGGTTACTCCCGCATTCCTATTATAGCCAGGAGGATAGTACATGCTAGAGGGAGAGCCGGTGCGCCTCAGGAACCCTTGCTTCAGATTGCCGCGGGTCCTGCCCATAGCAATGATGACCCCATTGAGGTAGACTCCGAGTCTGAGGAGTTTACAGGGGGAGAGACAGAGGGGGAGACCGAGGAGGATAGTGATCCTGAGTGGCATGACACTCAGGATATCATGCAGGCAGAGAGGGCCGAGCAGAGTGCAGAGAGAGTGACTCTGGTTTCAGAGGAGCCACTCTCCCAGGGCCATGGTGGGGAGGATGAGTCCGTTGTGGGGTGCTACGTTGCTCCAGTCACAGGAGCAGCCCCTCAGTCAGCGGCGGCATCCGTGGCAGGTGCTGATCCTATAGATCCATCCTGGAGGCCCGGTGATCCGAGTAAGTTACCCTCTCTCCTTTTAATGTTTGTTTTTAGTTAGGATCTCCTTAGTTGCTATTTTTGTTTTATCTTGTATTTCTAATTTCTTGTTTGGTTTCTAATTTGTTTTCTCCTTTGTTTGTAGAGACTACCGATGAGTGGCGAGACTTGATTCGCAGGGTATGTACTGATACCCTGATGATCCCCATGGAGAGGACCCACGCAGAGCTATCCGTAGATGCTGGAGAGCCCTTAGTAGCTGGTAGGCACACTAACATCTTTTCCCGAGCCCCGGCATGTGGCCAGGATGGTATCAACTCTCCGCACGGAGCTAGCGGGGTATAGGACGGCCGAGCACTTGATGAGGAGCCATTCTCATGGTGAGACTGTGGTTGCCCCTCGGGATCCTGAGCCCTCCATGCACTCAGAGCGCCGGTGTAGCCGAGTCCTAGGCGTGGGCGTGCACCTTCAGAGGGGTCTCGTAGGGATTGAGAAGCCACTTGGCTCTCCTAGATTTTGTATGATACATTCTTTTGTATATCCCGGGCTCTTTGAGCATTTTGACCATGCTTAGTGCATGATGGCATTGTATAGAAACGTTGATCATTTATATATATGTATAGTTTTTTTTTTTGGATCAAACCTTTGGCATTTATGGCTTTGCTTCTTTTCTAGTTTCCTCATGTAGATTATGATGTTTATACTTGTATGCTTTTTTTTTTGGAATGTATGCAATGGAGAACAAATGATGCAAATGTTTATTTTCCTTTTGTATTTCATGATGCTGATATATGATAATGTAGATATAATGTGATTTTGAATCTTAGTTTCTTTAAGCAATTTTTGATACTTCATATTTGTTTTGGCAAAGTGATGAAGATAAACCGATATGATGAGCAGATAAACCTGCCCCTACTCCCAACTCCACGCAACTAGTAAGATGCGAGGGCTCATCACCGAGAGTTGGGAAGGGCGCAAGTTATGAGATGTGTTGAAATGATATTGATGAAAGACAGACAAAGCTTTGGTGGAACCAAATTAGGATACCACAAGCCCACTCCACTCGAGTGACTTCATAGTTTTGGATGCAACTTGCTTTGCGGTTTATCCAGACTTAGATCCGTAGATGGCCACATAGTAGACAAAATCTAGTTTTTTAGGATTTTAACTCTCTTGGAATTTTGGACATCTGATTCATTTGTTTTTGACTCAACGACTTCGAGATTTAAATTGTTTGTTTATGACTTTTTGCATTTGTTTGTCAAGAGGACCCCCTACACTTTGCCCCATGCTACCAGTAAGAAGCGTGGGTTTATCACCGTGGGCAAAGCATAGGCGAGTAAGGGCATTTCCATCCTTTCCCAACCCTACGTCACTAGTAAGAGATGCAAGCTCATCACCAAAGGTTGGTGAGGCAAGGAAATGTGTAAAATTAAAATTTTCTATTTTGATACATATTTGACTTGTTTTCTTGAGTAAAATGTCAGTATGTGCTTATTTCCAAAGAGATATATGGGATAGATGTGACACCATGAAGCTTCTGGAATAGACCATAGGCAAGACACCTATCCTAGAAGAAACCAAAAGTGAGAATAAACCTGTAGATCTTGGCATGGTTACTGTTAAGACTTTGTCATATCTAGCTTTATTTGATAAAATGATTCTGAGATAATTTGATGATATCATGAAAATGGAGAAGTATGATTAGAGTGTTTATGCCAACAACATCATGAGTTTGTAATGAATTTCTTTGAGAACAAAATTCCTTGATCACAATTTGTGTACGAAACAAGTGGACAAAATGATCTTAAACTATATGAAGATGCAATGTAGATGTAATTATAAATAGTGCTAGTTGCTTACGCGTAGAACCACTTGAGGTGTAGGGAATTGACCGTTTCGCCAAATTCCTCACCTTCCAGTGTACATAAGAGGTATGCACCATTTCCATAGTCCTTCATGACTCGGTATGGGCCCAACCATTTAGGCCGGAACTTCCTTCCTTCGCCGGTCTTTTTGTTGATCCGGCTGTCTAGCCTTAGAACTAGATCACCTTCATATATGTCGCGTTCATAGACTTTCTTGTTATACTACCGGCACATCCGGTCAGCATAGGCTCTGTGCCGTTGTTCAGCATCCAACCTAGCTTCATCTAGGCTTTCTAGTTGGGAGAGACGTGCTTCTCTGTAAGCGTCTTCATCCAGAATCCCTTGTAAGGAAATACGGAGACTGGGTATTTCAACCTCAAGCGGGAGAACTGCCTCTGCCCCAAATACTAGTGAGAAAGGAGTTGCTCCCGTTGGTGTTCTTATTGAGGTTCGGTGGGCCCATAAGGCCAGATATAACTTCAAGTGCCAATCTCGTTTGTTTTCTTTCACCGTTTTAAGGAGAATGGATTTTAGTGTTTTATTTGTCGCTTCAGCCTATCCGTTGGCTTGCGGGTAATACAAGGAGGCTGTATGATGGCTTATTTTAAATTTATTGCACAATTCGTGAACTTCGTCATTCTTTAAAGAAGTTCCATTATCTGAGATAATGATTTGTGGGATACCATACCTGCAAATGATTTGGTTCAAAATGAACTTGGCGATTATAGAACCCGGTACAGTAGTAAGGGGCATAGCCTCTACCCACTTGGTGAAATCTTCGGTGGCCGTGATTATGAAATTATGGCCATCTGTAGATGAGGGAGAGAATTTCCCTATTAAATCTAGGCCCCACGTAGAAAAGAGCCATGGAGTTGCGATTGGTTGTAGAGTTTGTGCCGGCATGTGGATCTCATGGGATAACTCTTGGCATTTATGACACCTGCGTATAAAATCTACTACGTCGTGTTCTAGAGTGGGCCAGAAATAGCCCATTCGATGTATTTTACGAGTGGTGGCATGGCCACCGAAGTGGCCTCCACACATTCCACTGTGAGATTCATGGAGAATTTTCTTGGATTCTTTTGTGTCGACACATCTTAGAAGCATTCCATCAAACGCTTTCTCGATAGAGCACTTGCTCTATAATGACGTATTTTGCTACGATAATGCGTAACCACCTTCTGTGTTGTGGTGTATCCCCTTCTAGATATGTGTATGGTCCATGATATAATTAATGATATCAATGTACCAGGGACACTCAGAGATAGGAGGTCTGCTTCAATGTAGTATACGCATTCATCTGGAAAATCCAGATCTACTAGATCGCCTCCATCTAATGGGTTATCAGCTAACCAATCCATGATGATTTGTCCCTTAACGGATTTTTGATTTACAAATGTTAATTCGAATTCTCCCATTAAGGTTATAAAACGTCCAGCCTTCTTAGACAAGGACCCTTGTGTGAGAAAAGTTCGTAAATGGTCTATTTTTACCATGACCCTTGTTTCTTGATTTAGCATATAATGTCTTAAGCGTTTGGTTGCAAAGACTATGGCGAGGCATTCTCGTTCTGCTTGTGTATAACGTGTTTCATAGTCGAGCAACATTCGACTAATGAAATAAATCACACGTTCTCTCTTGTCATCGTCTTCTTGAGCCAAAGATACAAAGCAATGCGAGACATTGGTAGCTCGTGATTATAAAATTAACGGGCGATCTAGCTTAGGTGGCATTAGCATAGGTGGTGACAACAAGAAATGCTTAATCACGTCAAAAGCTTTATTGCAATCTTTAATCCAATTAATACTGTAATCTTTCTTGAGTAAATTGTTGATTGGATGAATGGTGAAACTTAAATCCGGGATGAATCTTTGGATTGCACCAAGCTTTCCGAGAAATGACCGATTCCATTCATCCGAAGGTGGGACCATTTTGAGGACAGCCCAATTTTGGTTGGGTCAACATCTATCCTCGTGACGATATGATGTATCCTAGGAGCTTCCCTTATGTTACACCAAAGACACATTTTTCTGGATTTAGCATGACTCCGTATTTTATCAGATGTGAAAGAATGATGTGAAGTACTTCCAGATGGTCACAACGCTTCTTGGCCTTAGCCAACAAGTCATCTATGTAGGATTCCACGATCTTATGAATTAGATCGTGAAATATATATGTCATAGCTCACTGGTATGTAGAGCCAGCATTCTTGAGACCGAATGGCATAACAATGTAGCAATAGGTTCCCCAAGGAGTTATAAACATGGTTTTAGCTTGATCTTGTTCAAATATTCTGATTTGATTGTATCCCGAGAATCCATCCATGAGAGACAAAAGTTCAAATCCAGCTGTCGCATCAACTATGACGTCAATGGATGGTAACAGGAAGTCGTCTTTAGGACACACTTTGTTAATGTCCCGGAAGTCTATGCAGATGCGTATCTTCCCATTCTTTTTGAGAATGGGAACGATATTAGATACCCATTGAGAGTAATCGACTGGTTTGATGAATCCTACTTGGAGGAGTTTCATTACCTCCTCTTTTACCATGAGAGCTACCTTGGGTTTCATGGGTCTCGATTTTTGTTTAATTGGTTTTGCATCTGATTTAGTGACGAGGTTGTGCACCGCAATGTGGGATGCAACGCCTGTCATTTCCTTATAATTAAATGCAAAATCCTTCTGATGTTCCTTGAGGATTTGAGTGTGTATTTCTACTTCTTCTGGAGTTAACGAGGATCCTAACTTTAATATCCTTGGTTCATCTTCCGTTCCGATGTTAACATCAATTGTTTCTTTGATTAAAGAGGCATTACCTTCTTCAAACTCAGGTGGGGCTAGAGGTAAGTCCAAATCATCCCCATTTTCTACTGTGTTTATGCTAGGCTCCATTTGCGAGGGAAGCTCCATCATGGGATTTCAAGTGGGAAGACGAATGTGGGATTAAGGACAAATCTATCATATGATAGGAGAGATGTAATGCCGCATAGGTATTTAAGTAATTCAGAGTGGCCATATCACTATCAATGTGGTCTAGGATAGTAGATTTGTTTTCATTTTCGTTTAAAAGAGAATTTGTCATTGTTTTTATCAATGGTTCATCACGAAGGGATACTATGAAACGGGTGTCCTCTAACTTACTGTTTGGAGTAAAATGTGATGCTGAAGTTGCTATCGAATCAGCGAGAATATTTTTCTCTCGTGGGATTGCTTCAATTGATATGAAGTCAAACTCCTTGCTTATATTCAACACAACTATTTTGTAAAGCTGTAAGTGCTTGGCTTTGGTTTCATATATCTCAGAGACTTGGTTTGCTACTAATTGTGAGTCTCCTAAGACTCTGATGTTATCAACACCGATTCTCTTAGCTAAGATGAGGCCAAGGAGGAGGGCTTCGTACTCAGTGCCGTTGTTTGTACATTCAAAATTTAGTTTAAAGGAAAATGGTAGGACTTTCCCTTCAGGGGAAGTAAAGATTACACCTGCCCCCGCTCCGTAATGGCATCTAGCTCCATCAAAATGGAGCGTCCAATATTTAGCTGGGAATGTGGATGGTGGGGTATCTGTTGTGTTAACATCTTCTACTTCTACCATGCAGAGATCTACCACTGGGAGAGAACCGACACCCAGGGAATATCCCACGCCTACAGAATCAAATGGTAAGAACATTGGTAGATCTTGTTCTATTAATTCAATGATTTTTGTAGTAGTTCCTAATGATACTATTTCTACAGTGTTAGCCTCATCTTTGGGGGTTGGGGTTGCCTTGGCTAGGCTCATAGTTTCAAGATCTGATCAGTGGTACCAAATTTTCTTTTGGTTTTGCGTCGGTAGGTTTATTAAGTTGGTTTGTTGGGAGTTCAAACTCTGAGTGCACGCCTGGTCTTTTCTTTAAGTCAGCTAGGTGTACATCGAATGGTTTTGGATCACCTTTGGCCACAAATATCTTTCCTAAGTGTAAAAACCTTACTTCTTGAAATAGCGTAGAAGGGATTGCCTTCATACGGTGTATCCAGGGTCGGCCAAGGATCATATTATAGTTAGTTTCCCGATCTATAATATAAAACTCAGTCAAGATGGTTTTGGGTCCTAAGGTGACCGGTAATATTATAGTTCCAACCGAGGTGGCTTTAAGACTATCATAGCCCCTTAGTGTGTTTTGAGTCATGGAACAATTGGTTTCTCCATACCCTAGCTTTTGAAGGAAAGAGAAGGGGACTATGTTAACTGCCGCCCCATCGTCTATCATTGCACGCTTTACATAGTTGTTATAAACCCATACTTGCAAATGTAAGGCTGGATCACCTCGATGAGCGATCTCAGCATCTGTCGGCATTTTGTTTATCTCGAATATGAATTCGACATCCCTATCCACCTGCCCTGGAGGATGAACATCGAAGTCTATATGATTTACCTGTGTTTCAGGAGGTGGAGTGATGTTAATTAAATGGCCCAAACCTAATGCCTCTAAAAGAGCAGCCCTGTGAGTAGGGGAATTTTTTAATAAATCCAAAAAGGAGATGTGTGAGAAGGTTTTTGTTAGGTCGTTAATTAAATCATAGGCACCCACAGGTTTTGTTACGATTTGTTGGATGTCATCCGTCTCCGGAAGGTGGCTTGGACTTGGCTGAGAGAAATACTCTCGTGTCCTTGTTACAACTTTGATGGGTAGTTCGCGTCTAACTCCACTAAACCGACTACCTTAGGCCGTGGCTGACTTCCTAGTTGTGGTGCAACTAATGGATTTAACGAGGTTGAGGCTTCATGATCATTGTTTCTTGTTATTACACTCTTGTTTGTCCCAGTTAGATTTAGCCTATTGTTATCGTGATTTGGGAGTGGATCATTGAAGATTTTGAGGGGTGCATTTTGAGGAGAAACTGCCCCTGAAAAGGTATTTGATGCTGGTGACATAGGATCTGCCAAGAACATATCCATGAAAAGTTGTCTTTGTTCATCTGGCAAGCGTTGCATGAATTTATTGTAGTCACGACACGTTCTAGTGTCATGGCCCCGTATTTTGTGGAAACCACAATACGAATTAGGATTGTAATTCCTAGTTTGTTGGTTTGGTGCGTATTGTGGCCCAAAATTTTGATCAAACCGTTGTCTATTAGGATTAAAATTTTGTGTTTGATGTCTTTGGTTTGAATTCTGGTTTTGGTATCTAGTTGAATTTTGGCTCGGACCCTGTGTGGGATTTTTCCGTTGTTGTTGTTGTTGTTGTTGTGGATGGTTAAAATCCACTGTATTGATTGTCGGGGTAAAGTTGTTGTTTCATTGGTTGTTTATTTGTGATGGAGTATTGACAATATTTACCTTCTTAGGTTGGTCGGTTACTCCATCTGTTGTTACACCCCGATTTTTATTAAGGATTTTAGGTCCTTGATTAACGTTCGTGGTAGTAGGATAAGTTGTAGTGTTCTGGTTGGAGGTGACTAACCTCCCATTTGCTCCATATGTTTTGCGACCACTATCAATTGCTGCTTGATCTATTCAAGAGCACTCTCAAGTACTTCATCGTAAGTTCTTAATGGGAACTTCTGGACTTCTTCCTTCACTTCTCTACTAAGAGAATGAAGGAATAAATCACATAGTTCCATTTGATCCATGTTTGGAGCACTTGCAAAGAATAAAGAACTGTATGCCACCTTTGGATGAAATGGGTGACAGATTCGTTGTGTTCTTGCTTGATGTGTAAGAATTCCCTGATTCATGTCCTTAATAATTTGTTCATGTCAAAGGCCTTGATGAATTCTGACACGAGCTGCTTGAATGAATGGATGGAAGCCTTGGGTATTCTATAATACCAATCGAGAGTGATGCCTTCCAAGGTTTTTGGGAATATCTTAGCAACAACCCCATCCCATGGGAGTAGTTCTCGAATGGTTATAGCGTAAGCTTTGATATGTGCATTTGGATCTCCCTCACCTTTGTATTTGGGCAAGTTGGGAAGAGGTCTTGGAAGCATGATGCTTTGTATGGTGAAATCTAAGGGTTCTTTCAAATATTCTGAATAAGTCCCTATCGCATAGGTTTCGACCATTGATGGTGCTTGCTGAGGGAGCGGAGGCGGAATGGGTTGTTGATAAGGCATAGCATATATGTTGGTAGGGGCATAAGGAAACACATGTGTTTGACCAAACATGCCAGGAGAGGAGAACATATCCCCTTGTGGTGATTTGGAGTACATGTTTAAGTATGACGGGGTGTTGTCTAGGAATGGATTGTTTTGTATTAGACCGGGAGAAACAACGTTAGAGATGGTGGGTCTAGTTGGCGTTTGTTGTAAATACTGAGGAGTCATGCCTAACGTGCCTGCTCCTGTGAGGAGGTCTACTTGGCTAGGAGGATTAGAATTTCCTGTTTGTATGAATTGAGAATGGTGATTTGCTTGAGCAAGTTCTAACCCTCTCACTTTTTCTACTAACGTTGAAATGACTTCATTTGGTGAAGTCACGGTGTTTTTCCGTAGTGGCGTTTGTTGTATATCATGGTGTTGTATAGGCATGTGATATCCCACTATGAACTGATCGCTGCCCTGCCAAGTTTCCCGAGGGCATTTCTTATATGTAGTGGCATGGAAGTATTTTCTTGAAAAGAGACCTCGGGTTGTGTTTGTAAACCTCCTATAGGTGGGTACATACTTCGAGAACATTGGTCGTTCCTGGCATAACGTACCAAATGTTCATCGTCTAAACCTCGGTATGAGTCTGATTGTCTACTAATTTTTGGTCTAAGCAGCACTTGAGGAGATGAACCAGATTCTCCGGTGAACGTCATGTTATTCGAGCCTGAAGGCTCTGTTTGTTGCGTTTGAGCGAGCTGATCTAACTCCTCAGTTTGAAAAGATGAGTTATATCTGATCCTTGGAGTTTGTGTTGACAACTGGTTGGTTGAGTAGTTATCACCCCATACTGAGAGTGAGGGTGATGATTGTCTATTTTGTTGGGCGTAGTATGCCTCAAGGCCCAAGAGGGGCCTGCCATATGCATCGAATCCCGACATATTCGGGGGGTATATGAATACCCGCAGAATAATGGGAAGGAGTGAAGGTGATGGTGAAAGCTAATGAGGTGGAAAAGATGAAAGGTATACTAATTTTGAAGAACACGTAATAATATGACTCCGAACTAGAAAGTAGGAAGTTCACGTCGGGTTCACCAATTTTGGTGGTGAAGCTGATGTGAAGGTTAATGAGGTACAGAAGGTGAAACAGTTGTTTGTTCACGTCGGGTTCACCAATTTTGGTGGTGAAGCTGATGTGAAGGTTAATGAGGTACAAAAGGTGAAACAATTGTTTGCGTTAGGTTCACTAATTTTGGTGGTGAAGTTGATGTGAAGGTTAATGAGGTGCAGAAGGTGAAATAGTTGTTTGTTCACGTTGGGTTCACCAATTTTGTATGATGGAAAAGTGACAAGTGAGCGTGGGAATCTACAAGCAACTCTTCCTCACACCCGACCTCCCGAGGTCGTGCCGAGATAGCCGGTGGGGATGGAATATGTATGGGATGTAGACAAACTAGTTAGGCAATCTAATGTCTTCAATACGCACTAGTGGAATTTGTGAATCTAAGGCAAAGAAGGCCCTCCTAACCTGAACTGGTGTGATAGATCGATTGGCAAGGATGACTACTCGAAGGCTCCAATCAATATCGAGCTCTGGCGTGATTCGATCTATGGGTTGTGGAATACGTGGAAAATGACCGGGATAGTTTCGTGTACGTCTCTGGATAAGGTCATATGGTGGATGGTAAATATAGTTGACTCTATGGACGATTCACTGGCCTAGTCCAGAACTCTCTAGCCTTGTTAGCTGTTGTATCTAGTAAGGATAACTGTTCGATGATGATAGGTGGAAGTGGAGTGGATCTGAATACTAGTGTGCGTAGGCCAGTGTCTATGTTTGATTGACTTACGGCTTCGTTGGGTTGTGGGATTTGTGGATCGCACAACCGTAGACTCTTGTTTGTTGTGGTCTTGCTATGGTCATGCGTAGAATTAGTTCCTAATCCCTAGTATCCAATAATCATATGCTTTCTCAACCTCTATATTCAAAATTAATAGTTGTGCGATCTTCTCAGAGTACCTCACAGTATTCTTGCAACCTGAATTCTTAGGCTGGTATCTATATCCGTGAGAATGTCTCCTGCGTCTGGCTGTGGGACCAAAGGATCACAACCGAACATTTTCTCTCTTTCAAGCCCTTCTACAGTCATATGGATGTTACCTAGGGTAATCTGTAGTTTGGTTGATTTGACCAAAATGTGTGCGCTTGGTCATCTTCTATGTTTAATCCACTTAACTGGGAACTGATCTGTTGTAAGTCTGTTGTTGTTTGGAAGACTTGGATTCTAAGATTCTGGTCTATGTCAACAATTGCTGTGACGAGATTGGGTTGAGGCACGATTGGCTCGAATACGTATTCTCTGGGCTCCCTAGGTCCCGTGATTGTCATACAAAAGCAATAATGTAAATTAACTACGGCAAAGTGAAATTTAACTACTTTGAATATATCTATAGCATATATGATTTCTCTATTTTTGTATTTTCTGATGAACTATTTGAATGAATTTAACAACTAATTTAATACATCTAGAAATTGACAGCTAAGATAACAATTTAAAACAAACAAGATAACCGAGTATAGCTATTTGTCTGTGTAATTTGTAGAGCTATTCTAAACAATGAAATAATTGATCTAATCTATTTGCAAGACCCTCGATCCTACCTCAGAAGTGAGGAGTGAATCATAGTTTCTCAAAAACTATCAATCCCCACAGCTTCCCTGGCAATATCGAGAGTAGAATTGACTGAAATAAAGTGATTGGCTACTTTATTTGATATGCTACTAACTAGAACTTTGAAAGCTAGAACCGGATTCTGCGTGAGAATAAAGGGCGAATCTGATGGTGTGTGTGATCTTGTCCCCTCGCAGTGATCTCCTCGCTCCTTTGTGTCCACGTGGATCCGTAAAAGTGTGTAATGCTAGCATCAACATAAGTAGATATTGGGACAAAGGCAGCTCAAGATATAGACTGAATACAATGCGAGTAGGAGAGGGATAGCACAAGAGTACAGAGCTTGGCTTATGTAATTCCTAGCGGGATTTATCATGAGTCATGCAACATGAAACGCCCGTAACTCCGAAACTATCCTGTTTGAAGAACAAAACCTCGTAACTTTAATGGCTTCCTATTGGTAAAATGTAGACTATCCTATTCCAATGGATTGGATGAAATAACAAAGAAGATTTCAGCACAAGATGCATATGTGGCTTACTAACAAGAAAACAATGCTAACTAAGCATGCAATGAAAGAAACTAAACATTCTAAGCAAAATGAAAACTAAATCTATTACAAAGAGAAATCGAGAGCAAATTTGAGGGGCCATTTGCATGAGCACAAGCCAACTATTTATAGCATTTGTGTTTACCCAAGGTAAAAACCAAATAGAACTCTTAAACTATAAACAATGGCAAAACACTATTCCAGGGAACCATAATCATAAATGCAAGCTTATGGCGGTGAAAAAAGCTGGTAAAACGTTGAAATTACATGAGTCATGTTAAAAGAGCTTTCTAGAAAATGCGTAAAGGACCACCGCCCTGAGCAGGGTGGCGGTTATAGGACCGCCGCCTGTCTGTGGCGGGCGGTCACGAGACCGCCGCCAGTGGGTAATAAGCGGTTTCATCACTGAAGAGAAAAAGGCCAAGAAAAGAGAGGAAAAGGGAAAATCAAAGCACGCGGGGGCTAAGCGGGGCATGCAGGATGTTAACGCACACTTGGAGATCTTTTCCAGATCCCGAACACCTTGCGAGGAGACCTGTATCATCATTGGGGCACATGTTACGTTATTTTGGTAGTACAGTACCTTACAATTTTGGGTACGCACAGCTTCCTCTAATTAACTAACGTTTCTTACCATTTTGGTTAATTAACAATGTTTTGTTGATTACCTAGCCTCTTTCACATTCAGATGCCAATTTACGACACATCGTAAGTCAAAATCCTCTTCCAAACAAACAATTAGTGATTATTAGCTAATTAAGCCTATTTTACCCTTGTTTTGGTCAATAAACCCTATTATTGGCTCAAACCCCTCTTCCAACCATTCAAAATCACCCCACTTCCCTATAGAACATCTCAGAAGGCTTCAAAATATTATCCTAGCCTCCTAATTGACCCTAAGTGATTGATTAAGGCTCCTCACATCCTAATCACTTGTTAATTCACTAATAATGATTAGAAAGCCTTAATTAGGATTAACAAACCTTAATCTATTTTGTGCTTTTAGTCCCACATGCACCAAGATGCAAGTTTTCCCGAATAGAAAACTATAAAAAGGCTAACCACATACCTTTAAACTTTACACCATGCTTTGAATTGCATATCATATAAGAAATATGATTAAGAGCCCAACTTCCTCCTTGGAATAGCTTGCTCAATATTTGCCTCCAATATTCATGTTGGTTAGTAGAGGGATATCCAATATGTCCTTGTAGCCATTGTTGGAGATATCCTCTCACCATTTGTGAAGTAGTAACAAACCATAATTTGATTGCTCCTAGATCTATTTAGGTCTATGTTAGTTAGCAATTCATACTAAGTAGGCATGATTTAGCTAAGATTGATTGATATATCATGTTATTTATTTCAAGAATTCCATTAAGCTTTAATAATTGATGTTACTATTGTTGATTTCCTAGCTTTGTTAATAGACCATGTGGTGTTAGTCTAGTTGTTTAGATTTGCTAGAGACTTTTAGTAGTCTTCGTTTGGCACGCCCGGTAACCACCTTATCCATCTTCTCTCCACCTCCACCATTTCCTCCACAACTTAGTGTATTGTGTGGTGGGCTCATGTGTGGGGGTGATGGAGGTGTCTGTAATGGCACTCGTAATGGAACTCCGGAGTGGCATCCATGGTGCCGGTATTTGTGGTTGAACCAATACCTCTTTGCTCCACTAAGTACGTATTGCTAAACTAAGACCCGTCAGTTGTACATGTGGCCCGCTTTGGCCCTATCTCGTGGAACTACCTCGGGCATGTTCCTAAGATCTAGACCCCGTAACGCTTGCGTTGTTATATTCAATACTACATGTGGTATCATTAATCTTCGCGTCAACACTATAGCATACCATCCATGGTAATCATGAGTAGCCCATGGATCTACAATCTGTGCTCGCTTTACCCAAGGTTGTCAGGGACCACCTATAGAAAACTAGTGCGGGCCCATCCTAGCCTAATTTGTGGCCCCATATAGAAGGTCTCTCTCAACCCGTGAGCATACCACATCTCATCACCAGAATCCCTTGAATGAGACTAAACTATTGTTGGACCCTGTCCACTCTATACCACTCAAGTATATAACTCCTGCTCCTAAGAATAAAATGATCCACCACCGTGATACTCAACTCAACCGCATCCTTAGGCTACTTGTATAACATGTATGGCCACCATGTAATCATATGAGGTTGTAGCTCATCTAGAGCCCGCCTGTAATAAGGGGTGTCTCCCATGTGACCACGAATGTCATCTCCATCTAGAACCCAACCCATGATATATAGCTCGCCGAGGGCCCAGGCTCACAACACTCCTATGAGGCATCTTATGGCGATATGGTCCCATGCCCATATATGTAATAAATTAGTAGGACCCATGGTCTTCTCGACTTGCAGAACCTATCAAGTGAAGATCTGCATATAAATGCACTAGTATACACTGTCCCCAACAGTAAACCTCTCCCTAGATAAGGCCGTGTATCACTCCAATAAGGCCTAAGGGGAACTAAGCACCAGTCTTGTCAGGTAGTAATATGTCACCGATAAGAGCAATAAGGAATATGGGAACTCATCCCAAATGATGATCCGACATATACCCGTGTAACATCAATGGACATACCCCTGCGAGGTATGTCTACCACTCCGAACAACTCAACTATGCTCTACCAAAGATGGTTTTGAAGCCATCATAAGTAATCAACCAACCCTAGATAGAACTCGTAGAATCCACCACACATCCTCCAAATTGATACTCATCTCACAATCGAAGGTTAAATGTCCGACTCTCATTGTGCCATCTCTCAGCTAAGGTTGTGAATAGGCTATGATCTAAGATAATTTGTGGCATGTGAACCACATATGATAAATCCGTCACCTCCAGTGTAATCTCCAAGAAAATCTGGTCACGTTGTCTAAATGTCACCTCATAGGCTTGAACCCACCCATGCTACTCTCGCATAGCCAATGGAGGTAGCATAATATGTAAAATCAGACACAACACTTATTAAAAATGTTTTTCTTCTATTTCTATCATCTAATTATTTTATTTTGTTATCTAATTCTTCTATTTTACCATTTAAGTTTTTCTAAAAAATCTTCTAAATCTTCTAGGACCACCCAAGTTGACCCTCCACGCAGCGTTCCCTTGGCAGTGCCAACACCCTCTTCTTTACACCAACACTCCCAAGCGTCAACGTCCCTTTTTACGCGTCAGCACCTCCATTTGCGCACATGTGTGACCTAATCTTCCCCTACCCTTAGCATGTGAGTGCCTATGTTTGAGCGTTAGCACCTACGTGCCTTTGTGTGTTTAGCCTAAGCATGCTCGCACTTTGCATGATTCCACATTGGTGCACCCTAAGGGCCACACCGGCATTTTTATGCCATTTTTGACTCTAATAAATGTGTTTAAATGCTAATTAATGCACTATAAAAAGGAAAAAGGTGAAAATTTTGGCTTTGTGTACACTGGGGCCATCCCGAGAAGTGTCAAGTAGTCTCAAATGTGATCCACACGGTGTTTCCGATTCTACACCCTCACCATTTCTCTCGTAGGTCAGAGTAAATTCAACAGTAACAATGGTAAAAGTGGGTAACAAATGAACTAGTTGCGATGGTTTTTACCCCCAGGCATGGTTTATATACCCATTTTGACCCCCACGTCGTGTCTCTCACCCCGAAGCACCCTAGGGTGACTGATTCTTCTAAATTCTTATAACACTTGCCACAATGATTATTTTTAATAAATAATTATTTTTTGCCCATTTTTGCTACATTGGGGCATGTTTTTGCTTCCCAACAACCCTTTCTACTACTTGGGGCATATTTTTGACTTCCAACGTCTTTTAATGTCCCATGACTTCATTATTTCTTCTACAATATTTTCTTCCTAAAAATTCAAAAATCAAAACAATATAATTTTTTTCAAAAAACTAAAAAAATGGTAAAAATCATTAAAAATCCAAAAAATTACAAAAATTCAAATTTTTTCAAAAATTAGTAAATGACATGCACGCAACTGAAGCCTATATCAAATGCATTGTCCTCAAACATCAAAAATTTCCTACAAAAATATATTTCTTAGGTTCTTGCTTGTTCTTGTCTCAAATGACTTGCGGATCATTGTGATCTACCTCCATTAACAAAGTTGTCTTGCTTACTATGTCGGTACTCCCATGTAATAGTGAGTTGCCAGAGATTGTGTCATATAGCGCATGAATGCTTTCCATGGGACTACTTGTGTCCTTCGTTATTCCCCTTGCATGTATCCTTGCTTGGGGCACCATTTTTAACCCTTGTTATTACAACACGAAATTTCGGAACTAAAGCTTGATAACAAAAACATTAGTGCAACTGTCTTGAACATTGTTTGTTTGAGTATGTGTGATTATACTTGTTTCTCTGTTAGGTTAGCTGGTTTACTTTCTCGTATTACATTGCATTATGTATGTTGCATGGAGTTACACATTTTTAGCAATGAACAAATGTTAGTAATATAACTTTTCATGTTATTTTACACTTTTGTTTATTTTAATAAGGGTCAATGATGTAGATCATAGGGGAACATGATGAAACAAAGTTTCTTATTGAATATTGGATGCAAGAGATATTCCTACATTCTCCACTATCATGTCTTATCACTATTAATTTTTCTTCCAAAACACACAGGGGTAATAAACAATCATGTTTATCCCTATCCTATTTCTTCTATTTGTTTCGATTATATTTTTGATTGTCGATTGAATTCTTCTATCACCCCATCGACACTCGAGGGGGAATCCTTCATTCTACTAATTTTTCTTCAAAAAATTACTTGTTTATGCTTTTCTACTATGTTTGAAGTGATGTCATTTGCTTCACCTCAAACATGGGCAAATGTAGACACCTAAATTCTGCTTTTGCAATCTTATTGCCAAAAGCACACTAATCACTCTCATTCTTACCATTTCCATTATAATTAGTGATTTCGATAATTAACTAACATTTCTTACCATTTTGGTTAATTAATAATGCTTTTTTGATTACCTAGCCTCTTTCACATTTAAGATGTCAATTTACGACACATCGTAAGTCAAAATCCTCTTCCAAACAAACAATTAGTGATTATTAGCTAATTAAGCCTATTTTACACTTGTTTTGGTCAATAAACCCTATTATTGGCTCAAACTCCTCTTCACAGCTTAAAAGGTTTCAAAATTTTATCCTAGCCTCCTAATTGACCCTAAGTGGTTGATTAAGTCTCCTCACATCCTAATCACTTGTTAATTCACTAATCATGATTAGCAAGCCTTAATCAAGATTAACAAACCTTAATATACTTTGTGCTTTTAGTCCCACATGCACCAAGATGCAATTTTTCCCCAAATATAAAACTATAAAAAGGACTAACCACATACCTTTAAACTTTACACCATGCTTTGAATTGCATATCATATAAGAAATATGATTAAGAGCCCAACTTCCTCCTTGGAATAACTTTCTCAATATTTGCCTCCAATATTCATGTTGGTTAGTAGAGGGATATCCAATATGGCCTTGTAGCCATTGTTGGAGAGATCCTCTCACCATTTGTGAAGTAACAACAAACCATAATTTGATTGCTCTTAGATCTATTTAGGTCTATGTTAGTTAGCAATTCATACTAAGTAGGCATGCTTTAGCTAAGATTGATTGATATCATGTTAGTTCTTTCAAGTATTCCATTAAGCTTTAATCATTGATGTTACTATTGTTAATTCCTAGCTTTGTTAATAGACTATGTGGTGTTAGTCTAGTTGTTTATCTTTGCTAGACACTTTTAGTAGTCTTCAATCGAACTAAAATATCATATGCAAAAATGACTAAAATGAAGCAAGGATCTAATGAGCATCTTAGTGACTATGTTTTTCATTACAAGAATAATCTTACTAAAATAAATAATGTCTTAGTTGAATCTGAATTGCAATATTTATTTATCCAAAGTCTATTGCTTCCTTTACAAGAATGTGTGTTGTTGGTCCTCAAATATGCACCCTTGTTGGATTGACAACAATTCTCTTTATGAAAACAAAGTGGGGAGTTTTCTTAGAATGGTGGTAGACATGGTAGTATGTTGTTTTGTAGTCGTGAGGGGGTCTAGCACTTTCCTTAGGGATAAAACCTTGGGATGATTGAGGGCATGTACACGGAGATGGACTCTTCCTACTACTTTTCGTCCTACTTGAACCAGGTGGTCGAGGACCCGAGGTGTAACCTGAATGGGAGAGGGGGAGATGGGATATTTTTTCCCTCAATTTCTTTTTGAAAATGGTGGGTCAATCTGGGATAAACATGGCCAATGGACACAACACTCACTCTCACGAGTTGTCACAAAATATTTTATGTATGTTTACTTTTCCAGAAACAGGTTACTAAAGACAGTGGGATTTGATTGCTCTTGCATTCTCTAGATGGTAGAATTTATAGCTAAGGGGCAATCTCAATGATATTTAAAGACATAGCAGCAACAACAATGAATGGTAGATAAAATGGGGTAGGATTACTTATGTAATTTTTGAATGAGGGGGATTATAGGCAGACATATTCCTTGCAGTCAAACATTTAACACTTAGAGTAACCTACAATTTAGAAAAAGCACAAAGAATTGAATTAACCAATCATATTTTCTACAAAGGAAGATTTGCATTCATTGATCCTCAACAGATGCAAAGATTTGACACAATATTTAAAATACTTGACATGAGAGCTCGTGCAAGCATTCTAGTGAATTATTTATTGCTTCTACCCTCGCACACCCAAGATACACTCAAAGGCTAACAAAAATCTATCAACACAAAATGGTTATGGAAAGGATTTTACAATCAAGTCCAATATTATAGAGGGAATGCTCACAACACAGTAATTAGACTTAATTACCAAAGCATAAACATTAAGCATGGATCTAGTGTACGAAAAAGTGAAGCAATAAGCACAAGATTACAACAGAAAAATATAACTCATTAATGGAAAATTCCAAACACAGAACCCAGAAGACAAAATTTAAACTCAAAAGAAGACATATTTCATTCATATCTTAGAATTTCTTAGCAAGGGAACATCAATTGAATTCTCTCAAAGCTTGTCAATGGTTGTACATTGTAACCACCTTGACACAAAAGTTTGGGAAACTGAGATCAATATGCATTTCACAAAGGAAACATGTAATATTTACAATTGAATCTCTCTACCTTATTTCAGAAATAGAAAAACTTAACCCCCTTGAATATGAATACAATTCCTCATATTTATACAATTTTTATGTGTTCTTGCAATTTGATTCCCACCCCCACCCTCGCACCACCCCCCAAAAAAAAAAAAAAAAACAATAACAAAATTTCCCCTTATTTGTAAATAAAATATTCTCGATCAAAGCGGTAATGTTCTAACCGAAAATGTCTAATTTAGTATTTTTGGATCTGTCATGTGCTAGTCTATGATTGATATCTTTGGGTCGAGCTCTTGCCAAGTGAAAAAAATTATTTGATACTTCCAGTGTGTTTATGTTGTTTTCACTTTGTTTACAAACTTTGACAAAATCCCAAAATATTTTTCTATTTCTATTTTATAAAAACCCTTAATTTTTGAATTAGATGATGCCAAATTTAAGATCTTGAGGAGACCTTTCCAACGAGACCAATTTTTCTTAATTTGGAGCTTTGGATCAAAAGTTATGGCCATTTGAAGTTTTTGCGTATTGGGATGAACAAGAGAGTGACACGTTGCATCCTTGTATTGGCTTGGGAACTACCTCTTCTTACGTGTACATTGTGTTTCCTTTAACACATGTATTATGTGGCTTTGAATGTATGTTAGTTCCTTTATAAAATGCTATCCAATGAGAAAATGCCACGCCCTTTTCCTTTTTAAAAATGTTCTTTTACTTGTACTGGCTACTGCAAAATACAAGCCAATGATAAATCTCCACGTCCTTTCGCAGTTGTCGATTATCTTTTAATTGTACTAGCCATGTTGAAACGTGAGCTAATGAAAAATCTCCATGTTTGTTCCGTAATTTGAATTTTTTTACTCAACTACCTATCATGGAACTTGAGCCAATGAGAGAGCTCCACGCTCTTCGCATTGTTAGTTTGTTTGATAACCTCAAATGACCCTAGTGAAACATGTGCCAATGAAAATCTCCAGGCTTCTTTACAATTTAGACTTTTAGATGACCCTAATTGACACCGTGAAACACTAACCAATGGGAAAGCTCCACGCTCTTCACTATGTCAAAATGTTTGATAATTTTTACTTACACCGGTGAAACTGGAACCAATGAAAAAGCTCCACGCTTTAATCATTTTACAAAGACCTTGTCTATTTTGTGAAGCATAAACCAATGAAATGGATCCATGCACCTTTGTGTTATTAGCCTTGTCGGAATGAGAAGCATAAACTAATGAAAATCTCCACACTTCTTACAATTCAAAAATTTTCGGGTGTGAAGCATAGACAAATGAGAAAGCTCCACGTTACTTTGCAATTTTGGGATTTCTCTTTGTGACATTTAGTCTGGGCCAACTTTATTGCTTGGCTTCATAAAAATGGTACCATGTATCTATTTTCACTTGTCAAACCACCTAGACCTGATACTTCATCAAACTTAATTCTTTTCTTGGACTTAACATTTCATTGAGCGAAACTCAACTTTTGCCCCGTCCCATACCCAAAGCTTTATGGAATTTGGTTTATTCCACGGACTTAAGGTCTACATAATAATTTGGATATGGAAAGTGTCGAATTCTTCCATGTGTCCACTATCTTAACCATTGATCTTCCACCACCTGGTCCATGTCTTCTTGGTGTTGAATTTTTACACCAAATGAACGTCTATCGAGATTTTCAAATAGAACTCACCAATGCTTTAAAACTTATTTTCCTACAGGTTTTCAAATGCCAATGACCAAAGTGCTTTTAAGAGGTAGAATTTGATGGCCATATGAACATTTTCTGCCCTTAAAAACAACTAAGTCCATTTTTAACCAAGTTATCTAACTAGTCTTGTAGATTTATATCTCATGGCCGGGTTGCATTCCTTTTAGGCCTTTGGAGTTTTGGATTTCGAGCAATTTGGATCATTTTAGTGTTGATTTGTAGGTTCCTCATGAAATATGTATATATAGTCCCGATAAATCGTATATGTGAAGCTTTTCTTTAATTGGCTAAGGCATGACATTTCTTACAAATTGACACTTCTCCTTTACTTAGAATGAATTTTGAAGCATAGGGAGCAATATAAAGCACACAAAGTAGTTAGATTAACTGAAAGTTTATGAAAAAGAAAAATTTAATTCAGGGGCTCAGAATGGGCACCAACATGTGATCTTTGATTATTTCCACTCTTTTGATCATTTATTTCGTTCTCTTAAATATTGTGAAACTAAGTTACTTTCTATGGGAAAGATTCAAGATGTTGATAATACATCAAATCAACATGCAAAAAAATCCAAAAAAATGCACATATAATAGTCCCATTTTCATGCAAACTGGTAATAGTATTGGAGTTAGAGGAAGGCCTTTTAGGTTTTTTAAGATGTGGTTAACATCCTAATATTGAGGATGAGATTAAGGCTAGCTGGAAATCTGATGTCAAAGGTAAGCCCATGTTTAGACTAGTGGAAAAATTAAAAAATGTTAAAGCCAGGTTGAAAGTTTGGAATAAAGAAACGTTTGGTAATATTTTTGCACAAAAAAACTTGATTAGTGATGCTCTAAAGAAGATTGAGGATGAAATTGAAAACAAAGGTTTGAATAAAGATTTAAGAGATAAGGAGAAATTCCTTTTTTAGAATATCATAATTTAGAAGCCAAAGAGGAGGCCTATTGGAAACAGAACTCTCGAGTTATGTGGTTGAAGGAGGGTGATAGGAATACAATTTTTTTCACCTTACAACCTCTATGCATAAGAACAGTAATACTATTTTGGAAATTGAAGACAGAAGAGGAGTTAGAATTAAGAATCATGATGAAATCTCATAGGAATTTATCAACTTCTTTTCTCAATTATTGGCTTCTGGAAGGGAACTTGATTTTGGTAAGGAAACTTATATTGCAAATCTTTTTCAACTGGTTATTTCTCATTAGGATAATGTTGAGTTGATTAAAATTCCATATGTTGAGGAGATAACTACTATTGTTTTTGATTTGGAAGGGGAAAAATCTCCTAGTTCGGATGGTTTTCCAACTCTTTTTTTCCAAGATTTTTGGGAAATTATTCATAAAGATGTTGAAGAAGCTATTCAAGATTTCTTTATGTATGTCAAGATTTCTTTATGTATGGGAAACTTTTGAAGGAGGTGAATAGTAATTTTATAGCTCTTGTTCCTAAGGTGCTTGGTGCTGAAAAAGTTGTAGATTTTAGGCCAATAAGCCTTTGTAATACGATCTATAAGATAATAACTAAAATTATCTCTTTATGAATCAAAGGTTTTTTGGAATGTTTTATTTCTCCAAATTAGGGAGCTTTTGTGGAGGGAAGACAAATTTTGGATAGTGTCATAACTATTCATGAAGTGGTTGTCCACTCTGGATATTTCCAAAAGGTCGGTTATGATGCTTAAAATTGATATGAATAAAGCCTATGATAGGGTGTCATGGATATTTCTTAAAATAATTCTTGAAACTTAGGTTTTCATAAGCATTTCATTGATATTATAATGGAGTGTATTTCTACTCCGAAATACTCAATTCTTGTCAATGGGAAATATGAAGGTTTTTTCTCATCTGGAAGGGGATTAAGGAAAGGGGATCCACTTTCTCCTTTTCTTTATATCATTGTGGAAAATACTTTAGGCAGAATTTTTGTTGACTGTAAGTGGAAGAATAAGCTCAATGGGTTAGTTGTTTCTAATGGATTAGACCCTATAACTTTGCAACAATTTGTGGATGATACATTTCTTTTGGGAAAGGTGACTCAAGCTGAAGCATTGGTGTTTAAGGAGATTTTATAGGATTTTGAGGAGGTTACAGACAACTCATTAATTTCAGAAAAATTCATTTTTATTTTTAATGTGGACATTGAAATTCAAAACATAATTGCTTGAGGTTTTGGAATGTCCTTTATAGGTTTTTCCTTGTTCATATCTTGGAATGCCTTTGTTTAAGGGTAGGATGCAGTTGGAAAGTTGGAATCCTCTCGGTTATGAGATTTCAGAAAAAGTTGGCAAACTTAGAAAGGAACTTTATTATCACAGAAGGTAAAATTCAATTGCTCCAAAGTTGCCTCCAGAGTTTGGTGGTGTACTTGATGTCAATTTTTAAAATGCCAGCTAAAATTAGAGATATTATTACTAAGATTCAGCATAGGTTTTTATGGTCGAACTGAATCAAAAGAGAGAATTCCTTTAGTGGCATGGGATAAAGTTACCCTTCCAAAGAGTGCTTTGGTGGGCTTGGGTTGAAAGATATCAAAAGCATGAATTTGGCCCTTATGGCTAAAGTAGGATGGAGATTGGAGCATGAAGATGGTTTATGGGTTAGAATTCTAAAAGCAAAGTATCTACATTTTGATCAAGCCTCTTTTATTTCTAATTTTGCTCTTCCTGGATGGGTCCTTCCTTTGGAATGGTTTGTGTAAATGCAGGGATATTCTGTTGAAGGGTAGTAAGTGGATAATAGGGAATGGTACAAAAATTAGATTCTGGGAAGATTGGTGGTTAGCTGATGTTCCTCTAATTAATCAAGATCAATGGAGAGATGTGGCTGCTCATTTTCAGTTGTCCATGGGAAGGTTGATTAGAGATTATTGGAGTAGATCTGATTGGGGATGGGATTGGAAACTCCTGGAATGGGAAGGTGAGGATGAAGAAATGAATGAAAGAATAAGAATATTAAATGCAAATATAAGAGGATTACATATTCCTTTAGTTCAGAAAGAGGATGAGCTAATGTGGTCTTTGACAAAGGATGGTGTGTATTTGGTGAGAACTGGTTATGGTATAACAAGAAATGGTCCTCTTTCACATCCATTTTGGAAAAATTTATGGGATAAGAATCTTATTCCAAAGGTTAATTTATTTCTTTGGCATGTTGTCCAAAATAAAATTTTAACTATAGATAACTTACAGTAAAAGGAATGATGATCCCTAATTGGTGTATTCTTTGCAAAGAAGCTTGTGAATCTGTTCAACACCTTTTTCTTCAATGTCCCTTTTCTCAAAGAGTTATTATTTATGTTATGTGCATTTTTCCAGATCTTTTGGGTTTTTCCAGAGACTTTTGCTGACTGGTATGCACAATGGACAAGTCCTTTTGTTTCATTAAGTCTTTCAAAGGCCTGGAGTTTTGTGTTCCCCCATTTCTTATGGGGGATATGGCTTGAAAGAAATGGAAGAATTTTTAGAGATAAACAAAAATATCTATGTGGGTGGGGAGTAGCATTTTAGGGGCTTTGGTAAATAATATTTTGATAGTGAAGATTAAAGAGAAAGGTGGTTATCCTAATCATGAGAAGGATATTATTCAAGGTCTTGGTATCACTAAGTGTGTTCAAAAAATTTCTCTGATCGAAGTCTCTGGCTAGGAAAAGTGCTAAATGGGCTAAACCTTCTAGCATGGTGGATGAAATTGAATTTTGATGGAGCAGCAAAAGGTAGTTCTGGGTTAGCTACTTTTGGTGGTATAATTAGAGATGAGGTGGGTTCCCTTGTTTTGGCTTATGCTGAGCCTATTGAAATAAATCTAATAACTATGCTTGAGGCTTATGCACTCTTAATTGGTTTACAATGGGAGAAATCTTTGCAAATAAAGAATATTCAAGTGGAGGGAGATTCGTTATACATTTTTAATGTGATGAAGGGTCTTTCAAAGAATCATATTAATATTGATACAATTATTAGAGATGCTAAGACTATATTGGTAATACATATTCAATTCAATTCAATCACATTTTCTGTGAAGCTAATACATATGCGGACACGTTAGAAAATATTGGGATTCAGTTCAATAAAATGTGGTGGAGTGAGGTGGATTTACCTCATAGTAAAAAAGTAGTGCTAGATGCAAAAAAATAGATTTAAGCGTGAGAAAAGGATATGAGCTATCCTTGATATAATTTTCCAGTATGTGAGATTTAATGTGGATATCATTACAGGGTACGCATTGGCTTGGCTCATTAATATAAAGGCTTGTTGCAGGTTTTATGTAGGATTATTTGAATATTGGTTCATCTTTCTTTTATGTGTTTTCGAGATGGGTGGTGCTAGGGTTAGGGTTGAGCCTTCATCATCGGTGGGTCTAGAAAGAGATTCATTTCTTTGGGATATTTTTAAGGAAGGAGGAGTTTCTTATTTTATGCAGAGTTTAAGGGGGTTTGATGAAAATATATCGAAGGAATTTGCTACAATTTGGGATAAAGGGGTTGTTACAATGAGGGGTGTAAGATTTTTGGTCTCTGAGGAGCTAATTGGAAGTGTTACTAAGATGGATTGTAGTGGTTGTAAGGTGTTTAAGGATAGGACTCAACTTCAAGAGGAAGTCCATATTTTTCTTGAAAATGATGAGAATTTTTTTATGGAGGATGGTATAGCCCATAAATCTTTGCTAGGGAGGTGGGATGAAGTTTGTTTCTATATAATGAAGTATATTACTCTGGATGGGAAGTATCAGAAACTGCACTCTTAGCATTTGATGCTTCTGAATCATTTCCGTAGAGGAAGGAGGATGATTATTCCTTTCTACTTATTTAATTCTTTGCAACTTTCGGTTAAGAGTTTTAAGGAGGAAAAAATAGAGGTTCTTCTTCATCAAGGGTTAATCCTTCTGCTTGTTAAAATGGGTAAGCCAAACCTGCAAACAAGGGGGTTGACATTAGGTTGGGGAAGACTAGGGAAGATCACATCTCTTTAGCTGATAGGATTAGGCTTAATAAAATGAAAGAGAGGGTCGAGAAGGAGGTGGATGTTGTGAAAACGTTACAAAATCTTGTTGGGAATGATGAAGAGTGTAATCCTAGTGGTGGGTTGGTGGAAGGTAACACTTGTGTTTAACTTTCTTACGAGTAAAATTGAAGCTCTGGAGGATTCAGTTTGTCAAGTTAAGGCTCAAAACATAAATATGTTGCGGGGGCTTCAAAGGTCGAATGTAGAGATAAAAGTGCTAGAAAACAGGTTGATGCTCTCTAGGGGATGGTTGTAGAGGACAAAGGAAATAAGATGCAGCTCAACATAAGTAGTTCAGATGAGGAGGATTTCCAAGTGGAAGGTGTTGGTCCGAGTTCTAGGACTAGGGAAAAAGTGCTCAGTTGTTGACTTGTTGCTGCTAATGTAATATTGGTTTTGTAGTTTTCTGTTTTGGTGTTGGGTTTCTTGTTTCTTTTTGGTGGGGCTCTATTTGAGTCAATCTCTTTTTGACTCGAGCCATTTTTTCAGCTTTTGTTTTATAGATACTTTTGGTCTCTGAAGTACTTTATTGTAATATCTTTTCTATAAATGGCCCTTGGAGCCTTTCCAATCATTATCTATAAAAAGAGCCTAAACATACTATTAATGTTGTATCTGAACTAATAAAGCTTCAAATACAACCTATATAACACAATTTTACTATATTTCCATATCTACCTTGCGTGTTATTATCTCAACTCATTAAAACCAATCTGATTTCTCTTCCACCCCTATTGAGCTAGATCCTAATCATCCTCATGGAAATTTTTTTGATGAAAATGCACATTATGATTATCATAGATGTAATGGCCATTCCATTGATAGATGCTTTAAGCTTAGACATTTGATACACAAGACTTGATCGATAAAAGTAATTCAACTAAACTACCCGAGCCTACTAGTTCTAAATATACTAATGGCAATGAAAAGCTTAAGATTTTAAATGATCCATTGCCTAAAAACATGAAAAATCAGCCCCCAAATCTTCTTCCAATCATGCTTATCATGTGGTTCCACCTCCATCCTCTTCTGATCATCCTCTTGGGTTTCTTGTTGGTACTATTGATATTCCCCATATGTTATTACCTTCATTGATGCAAATTTTCATGCTTCTTTTTCATCACATAAATTACACATTGATGTTTTTGTTGGTACTCATGTTGTTAACAATGTTATGGTGCATCCTACTTTCAAACATAATGCATGTTCATTATCTTTCTTATGAGCTATTGGCTTTCCATTATCCCAGATGACACTTAGATCACCTACTTATCATGGGCATGTGGTTCTCCCAATCATTGTTGGGCCTCTTACTATCTCTATGCCTTTCTTTGTTGGATATGAGGTTACACATTATGACATGGTCTTAGGAATTTCTTGGCTTAAGTTTGTGCATGAGAATCACATTATCACTATTCAAGGCATCCCACCATGGAACCCTTTATCTTTAACACCTATCCCCATCACATCTTCATTTGTTACTACCACTAGTGCACCTAATTTTATAGCTACTAACTATGGTCCCATGGATTTGGCATATACTACAATATAATCTATAGATTTTTATTCATTTTGGTTCTTCCACACTTCCATATAGATCTCCACTACATTTGAGTTTTGTTTCTCACCCATGAAATCCTTATCGGTCCCATATCCCACCTCATAGGGATAGGTCTACACACAATATGCATACTACACATGGTACATCTAGGCCCACTTCATGGTTCCATTCTCTACATGTACAAGATAGTCCTAATTTGCACATTATGACACATGTACTTTCACATGAAATTAGATCCTTGGATCATGTCCATATGTGATCCTCTCTCACATTAGCAGATAGTGGGCCCTCACCCTCTATCCTCATTAGATAGATCATTATGACATTCACACTTGGGGGCATACTATTTCCCCATTTCTACCCAATGACACACTCTTGTTATGGGTTCAAATGCGAAATTTAAGGGAAAACTTACCTAAATTAACCTCTCCTTGTACAAATATATTGGGAGGAAACCTTACTTCCTTCCCTAGTCATAATATTTCATATTCTAATAATACAAAAACATTAGCTTAGATATTTTTTGAATATTGGTTGTGTACCAATTCAATGTGTGCACATCAATGTAGTTAAACTCGAATGGAAACATTAGAAAGATCCAAGTAATTGTGCATGTAAAAATAAAGGGTCTACTCATGACCATAGATAAAAAGGAAGTAGAGAGAGAGAGAGAGAGAGAGAGAGAGAGAGAGAGAGAGAGAGAGAGAGAGAGAGAGAGAGAGAGAGAGAGAGAGAGAGAGAGAGAGTTTAATGTGTGCACATAAATGTAGTTAAACTCAAATGGAAACATGAGAAAGATCCAAGTAACCAACAAGTAATTGTGCATGTAAAAATAAAGGGTCTACTCATGATCATAGATAAAAAAAATGAAGTACATATAGGATTTTTGTGTAACTCCCATGCATGGAATTGTCATACCCCCAAAATCGAAGAGGGGAGTTGTAATCCAAGAATGGAATGCAACTCCCATATGACATATGACATATGACACAATGATGCATATGACAAATTCTATGACATAATCTGTCATACGTCATATAACTTATAATGACTCACCTAAATAGCTACGAATCACCTAAGTGAGATGAATCACCATGTGTGAGGGAAAATAACCTAATAAATAAATAAAAGGTAAATTAAAACCCTCACACCAACACCCACCTTCATCATAGCTTAG
The DNA here is from genome assembly GCA_018340775.1 of Taxus wallichiana var. yunnanensis. NCBI lineage: Eukaryota > Viridiplantae > Streptophyta > Pinopsida > Cupressales > Taxaceae > Taxus > Taxus wallichiana. The sequence continues at coordinate 473,825,147 of CM031236.1, read as the reverse complement.
GATGAGGCATGGAAAAATAAAGATAAATGGGTCTTGGTAGCTACACCTAATGAGGTACCCATGTTAAATAAGGATTTTAAGTAATGGAAGAAAACTCAAGTGGGAAAAATATCCACTTACAAGAGATAGAAGACTCTCCTAAACAATCTAAGAAAGATGCACCATATGTTTCCCAACAATAAAAGGCCTAATGAGGTACCCATGTACAAATTGTAATATTTATAGAAGAAGAAGAGGGGAAGGAGACAGAAATCCCAAAGTAGATGTGTAACTTGTTGAAATAATTTATCATATGGAAAATTAGTTGATTTTCACCAATGTTCACGGGGCTACGCCCCTCCTTCTTGTGTATGGGGAGGCTCCCATTATTAAATGTAAACTAATATACTCCTATATATTTCGTGGGATTTTCAAATAGGTTGGGGATCACACATGAACACTTCACCGAACTCGTGGAAAAGTGCTACTAGAGGGTACAAGGAGGAAATTGAAGCGATGAGTGAAGGAGAGAAAGTAGATAAAGGAAGATTATTGTTGTGACTAGGTGTAAGCAAAATCAACACCCAATAACCAAAGTAGTTTAACATTAAATTTAGAGGAAATAAACAATGAATCCCTTTAGTGAGAAGAACAAACCCAAACACACAACTATTAGACTCATTTATCAAATATACAAATCTCTTTCTTGATCACTATACTTACAAAGTGCATATAAGAGAAGAGATAGAGGAACACATAGGAAATGAGGAATGAAATGAATGTAGATTTTATTTCTTGTACATTGGTGATTCAAATCTCAACAAAAATAATCCGTAGAATTGCTCTTGGTAGTGCAAATTAACTTGCAAAAATTAATATGTTTGTCATTAATTCACATTCATTTAATTATCAAACCAAGGGTCATAAAATTTAAATAATGTTAGTGTTATATGCACAATTATAGATAATTTAGGAGATATGGAAAGAAATAATTGTCACTAAAATACTTGAAAGAATAATGCTTGAAAGTAGACAAAAATTAGAACTAAAATCCGATGGTTTCTAAAAACTATGAATAAATAAGATAAAGAAGATAAATTTCTTCCTAGTCTAGTCATGCAATGAAATAGAGTAACAAAACTATGGAGGGGTTTAGTAGACCACAAGTGGGTTCTAATCCCTTCTAAATATTGTAACTAAAGGCTCTACTAAAAATGAACTCAAATCCATTATTGAATTGACATGAATATTAAATCTAGGAATGAAGAGATCTCTATGTATCCACGTATCTTCTATTCTCTATTTTTTGTCTCCTCTAGATACATTTCCAACATTAACCCTTTTCTTTTATACTTCTCATTTTCAGCAAGACATGAGAAGAAGAGTTCAACTAGGAGTTTAAAAAACTAAGTAAAAGATCTTCGGTAGAACAAGTGGAGGATCTAAAACATAAAAAAATAGATTTAACGCATGCAATGGAACTAATAACAGGTTTTTATGAAACACATAATCTCCGTTAATTGACTTGTTCCTTTAGTCATGTGTAAATTTGATTAACCCATTCTTTGCAATGAATAATCAGATCCATGGTTGAGTTATCTCCCAATTCTTAATGTTCCAATTGTAGAATCGCTTCTTCAACAACACATAAAGAATTGAATATCATTCTTCATGTTCCAAGAGATATTCATAATGTGGCTTCTTTTCTTGGGTGCGGATGAGTTATTGCGGATAGGTCCTTTGATGCGATGATGAGTTGATGTGGATGAGTTTTTGTGGATGGTTCCTTTGTCACATACGAGTTATTGTAGATAAAAGTTGCTTACAAACAAGAGTAGCATTACACATATCATCATTGAAACAACTTATTAAAATCATAGGAATAAATGCACACACAAAAATACCACAAAATAAAGATAACTAGTGATAACTATATTAATCAGTAATTATGCCATAAGTTCAAGTTGTGATGATAATGTTCAACAGTGTGACTGGGAAAATACAAGGACATGACTATAATGGCTCAACAAAAATACAAAATATGAGTTGTTTATAAAGGATATTTACACAACTCATCACACCCCTAGAATTAATTTCTTGAATGTCCTCATTCAAGTGGTTCATATCCTTGTGCTAAAAATAACATTCACGTCTGAAATCAATTAGGGTGCCTGTCCCTTCTTCTTCTCGACGTAAAGTAGCCATCGTTTATCATGAACCTTGTGATAACTTTGTTATGTATCCTTTCATTGAGTGGTATGTCACCTGTCCATGGCGGTATTAGAAAGTGGAAGATTGGTGGGTGATATCCAATAGGAAACTAGTTCTCTACATAATATGTAGCTATATAAATGTATGTATTGAATCTCCTCAAAGTTGGCATTATATTAGGGTAAGAGTGCATCTCTTTTTTTCAGTTCAGGAGATATCTCATTCCACTCGCATCCTTCATGCTTATACCACCTAAATCCCATGATCTCTAATCATTTATCTGACCTCATCTTGAGCTGATTTCCTCATTTTCCACATTCTCCATCTGATCACCTTCTTCTTTACATATTTTGCATACTGCTCTAAAATTTATCCAGTTTTGGTGGCCTCAACCCTGACCATAAGTGGTTGTACCTTTTCTAAATTCCTATACACTTCCATTTTATTTCTCTATCCAACACATTCATAAAATAAGAGCATATGGATTTGAATTGAACATCTCCAATGTATAGGATTGGAATCCAATCCCTATCATATTCAAGAGCATAGTTGTACATGTAAAGTTCACATAATAAGAGTTGAAGTTCATGGGTGTTGTTCTGATATAACCTAAAGAATCTCTTAGTTGAGATGATATCATATGATATGTCAAAATTGAATAGGTGAGTTTGAGTTGCAACATATTTTATCTAAAGAAATAACATAAACATTAGATGGATGCATGCATTTGAATATCTCATGGGCCACCTAGACTGTCTCTTCTTTTCTGCTTTAGCATTTGAATTTCTTTGTCCTTTTCCTCCAAGTTCTTCCCGATGCCTAGAGATAAGGGATTATTTTTCTTTTTCCCATTTTCCTTTTAGCCTATTAACATAGGTCTCAAATTGTAACTTCAAAAATCAATATATGGCAACATAGTCTATGTGCCATCTCCTTACAAGGTGGTTTGACAAGTTCCCTTATAATTTCCTGAATAACAAATTGTGGCTGCAATGGTGTTATAATTTGTTCTCACACACCATCATGTTGTGCATGTTCCAAAACTTGCTTAAGTACTTCATCAATTACTTCATCACAACTACAAGAATGTGTTGTTGTTCTTGTTCCATGATTGGTTCAACTACTAAATGGATATGCTCATGTTTGATTCCTTGTTCATGCTACTCATTGACTTCATCAAAAATTGTTTCAAGTAATTGTTCATTAATTATAGGAATTTCTCCTCTCATGTTCTCATTCTCTCTCTTTCTCCTCATGACCTTCCACTACATGAATTATCTCCTCATTCTACGTTGGATCTTCTTGTTCCTCCATGTGATTCTCGGGAATCTTCTAGCTCATGAACAAGGGCATCAATATCTCCTGCTTTGTCTCCATTACTTGAGGCTTAAATATTTCCTATGTATCTTCCACATCACTATCTAGCTAGATAAGATGATGTTGTTGTTGATTTGGAGGTCTTTGGCCTTTTTTTTTTAATCCTATGAGAGTGCTTAGGTGTGTAGGATTAGATTGATAAGACTTATGTTTACCCTTAGAATGTGGAGGATTCAGGAGTGGAGAAATCCAATAGGGTTTCAACAATGAAAATTCTCTCAAGAGAGATAGGTACATGGTGTTCTTCAACAGGATTTGGAATTTCAGAAATTATGGGCTATTGAGGTTGGGAGGTGGATGTGCAGTTCACTTATATGGGCTAGAAGAGATAACTCTCAATGATTTTCCTCCTCTTTCTCTTGTTTCCCAAAAATTATCTATATTATCTACCCTTGAAAAATCTTCCCACCGTATTTGAGGATAATCCTCTCATAGGGTATGTTTCACTACTAGGGTTATAAGGAAATGGTGTGACAATGCAACCTACCCCTTTGTACTTCTCTACTCATTCTCTTCAATATTTCATGCAAGAAATTAGGTACATTTACTTTCCTGTTGTTCTTTAGATGATTTAATAATTTGAAATGAATTGTATTCAATCTAGAATACCTTCCTTCACAAGTAAAGTACTTAATTACAAAATTTGCAACCTCAACCCATAAGGGTTTAAGGGATGTTATTTGTTACCTTTTTTATCAGTGATGAATTCATCATCATCATCTATGAATTATCTCTGGCTGCTTTTCGGTTGGAATTTTCTAGGAATGGTTCTCCTTGGGTTGGTAGGCCAGTTACTTCTACCAAAATGTCATCACTTGAGTTTGAATGATAATCCCTTCACCTTTGCCTCCCCATTATTGAATGTGTTGGAAAATTCTTCCACCATTGTTTCATTAAAACCCTGAAACCTGTTGATGTAGTCTAGTCACCATTATCCTAAAATATTGCAAAATTTGAGGATGGATCAAAATTTGAGAATGCTCAATGGGTTCATGCCTTATCAAATATCCTCCCATGGTGGATATGTAGCATGCTCTGTTTAATACGCAACAATAAAACTCTTCTTTGAAAGGAATGTTACACAATTGAGTTGTGTGTAATTATTTTCATCTCCTTTTTGGTTTTTTAACTTTGGGACCAAGAGGAAATGTAACATGGTTACGGAGAGTAATCATTAATTGATGTGAACATGTAAATCATGTGAAGGAAGTGATTTGACAATATTGGCTTATGTGGAGGGACACATCATAGCTTGAAAGGTGGTGGTCGTTAAATGCAACACATGCATAATGACTTGGCATAAATGCTAATTAACTATAATTAAACTAATTATACTTTATTTAAATGATAGTTGAGTGCACTTATCTTGATATTCATTTTGAAATGATGATTGTGCATGCTTATTTGAACTTACCTTTGTTACATGCAAACTTGCTTGATACTATGATGTGTATGAGAATAATGTTGAATATATGTTGGTTATCTTACTAAAACTAGATGAATCCCAGAGAGGGAATTATATTTTGGGGTGTCAATTGTTTCTTGTCCATCTCCCACACATGTGCATGCATCCTTGATCTTCTTTCATGCAATCATGAGTTCTTCAAACACAAAAGACAAAACTAGGATTTGCTTCATGTTGTTTACTGTGGGAACATCCAGTCATTACACTTTCTCCTTATGATAGATATCGTTCACTCTTAAAATCACCTGACATCAAACCCTAAAAAACAAAAACTCTATGAAAAAATGTGTTAACAAAGTGTTGTTGATCACCCCTAAGGCCGATCACAACACTTTTATTCAACCTTGTAATATCCAACAATCTGAATGCACCAAGGCCATTGAAATCTCTCAATCCTCTATAAAGCTTAGAAGATGAGCCAACAAGATCACCCTTTAATTTTAATGTCCTTACTTCCATGTCCTTTTGACTTCCATCCCGCATGAATGATATGGAACTAACCACCTTTTCCTAAGATTTCCCTCACATCTATGAAGTTTTGTATTTTGAATAAAAATCAAGAGTGCTAGCCACCTTGTCCTTCCTATAACAATATGTATTTTTAATCAAACACCGATCATGCCATTTGAAACTTTTATCTTGATGTACTACTTCATGCCATTTCTTTGCTTTCTGTACACCCTACCTTCTCTTCATCCAAATCATTGAGTTGGAGAATTATCTATGTTTGAGCTTCTATGATAAATCTATGCCTAGCTCAAGTGAAGTCCTCAGTGTTTTGTGCTCAAAATTCAATTAGAAAAACAACAATCTTTCCATACAAGAGTTCAAATGATGTGAAGCCAATTGTTGTTTCCACGTTATGTTAAATGCCCATATTGCCTCTAGAAGCTTGTCTACCCAATCTTTCATGGAGTGTAATGGTCTTTGTTAAGATGGCCTCTATCTCCCTATTTGTAACCTCTACTTGGCCATTAGATTGAGGATGGTATGGTGTAGATTTCTATTCTAGATTTCATACTCCTTAACCATATCAAAAATTACATCAAGAAAATGTGTAACTTTATATATTATAATTTCCTTTGAACTCCATACCTGTGAAGATGTGATCATATAGTAAATTGGCTACTTTCTCACTTTTTGATTTGGCAATGCCTTCACCTTTGTCCACTTGGTTAGATAATATGTGCATACCAAGATGTATTATTTTTTCTAAGATTTAGGGTCTATAGGGCCAATAAAATCTAAGCCCCACTTGTCAAAAGGCTGCAAGACCAATTGAGGTTGCAATGGCATCTCATCATATTTGGTGGGCTTGCCCATTCTCTAGCATATATCACATCTCCTTGGTGTATAGTGTTTCATCCTTATGTAATGTTGGCCAATAATAACAATATTCAACACCTTCTGTGATGTTATTTTTTAAAAAAATTCCCTTCACAAGGTTCATGTGGCAAGCTCTTTAGAAATCAAATATCTCTCATCATCTATACACCTTCTCATGATTTGATCTTATCCTATATGAAATATAAATCTAGCTATCTAAGAAAAATGTACACTCTTTTCAACTATGTATTTATTCTCAGAGTATAAGTAATGTGGAGGTGTTTTACCTAAGACCAAGTAGTTTGCTATGTCTATATACCAAGGTGTTTTTAGAGATAAAAAATAAGTGCTCATCTGGAAAGGAGTCATCAACTACTTGCTCTTCATCATTAGTATCCATCCTGAGAGAAAAATATGCTACCACATTATCCTTTCCAAGATTTTCCACAATAGTGACATCAAAATCTTGCAAGAGGAGTAACCACCTAATGATTCTTACGCCACTTACTAAGGTTTGTTTATTAGATATTTGATTGCAACATGATCCATGTGAATGAACACTTGGATAACATGTGATGTAGTGTCTGAATTTTTTTATAGCATATACAACTACCAAGAACTCCTTTTTTTATGACTATATAATTTAACTCTACATGCTACAAGTTCTTGCTAACATAATAAATTGCATAATTCAGAACTCCATCTTTTTGTCCTAAGACAACTCCAATAACATGGTCTGATGCATCAATGTGGATGTGGAAAGGAAGGTTCCAATTAGGTCCTCTCAACATAGGAGCAGTAGTTAACATTTTTTTCAAGGTTTGAAAAGCACCTTCACAACGTTTAGTCCAAAAAAATCAGCATCCTTCCCTAGTAATGCAAAAAGTGGTGTTATAATCTTGCTAAAATATTATATGAACCTTTTGTAATATCCAACATGGCCTAGAAAGCTCCTAACATCATTTTTTTTTCTTTGGTGTTGAAGGTTGATTATAACAAATACCTTTACTAGATCAACTTGAATTCCTTCAGAAGAAAGGTAGTGTCCCAAAAACTATACCTTCAGACATCATCATGTAGCACTTCTCATTACTCAAGGAAACAAATTGTGTTCTTTGCATCTTTTCAAAACCTTGTCCAAATTTTACATAGCTTCCTCAAAAGTGCTGCCATGTATTGTGAATTCATCCATGTAGAATTCCATGCAGTCATTTGTCAAATCTGAAAATATGCTCAAGATTTCCCTCTGAATGTAGTAGGTGCATTACACAAGCCAAATGGAAGAACTGAATAGGAAAATGTTCCCCATGGGCATGTGAAGGTAGTTTTTCTTGGTCCTCTGGTGCAATTTGAATTTTATTATAGCCACTATATCCATCAAGAAAAGAGAAATACTTTTTACCATAGCCAAAGTGTCAAGCACTTAATCAATGAAAGGTAATGGAAAGTGATCTTTCTTTGTTTTTACATTCAACTCTCTATAATCTATGCAGATCCTCCATTTTCCATTCTTCTTTGGAACAATGACAAGAGGTGATACCCATTGACTATCTTGATATGGGATATATAAATCTAACATCCAATAACTTCTTCAATTCTCTTTTACAATCTCTCTTACTATTGGGTTCATCCTCCTTTTGGTTTTTGATTGGTTTACAAATTTTCCTTGATATAGATCTTATGAGTGAAAAACCTAGGATGAATCCCACATGCATATCACCATAATCCCAAGAAAATGTTGTTTATGCTTTTTTGAAGAAGAGTTATCAACAATTCCTCTTGCTGCATACTTAGTATTTTGTTTACATTAAGTGGTATTCCTGGTGTTATTTCCACTTGCTTAGAGAGATCCAACATTGAACACACGTTGTTGCTAAAATAATTCAATATGCAGTTATGTGGAAGAAGTTGATGAAGAATAAAATTCTTACCTAGAACATCCATGGTGCTTTTTCTGCAGGTAGAACTTGGTTCAAAGGGACAACTTAAGCATCTTAATCTATCATCCACTTATTCATTTCTTCCATAGTTATTCTGTAAGACATTGGAGAGAAAAACATCTTCTTATTATTCAATTGTACAAGATTTCTCTAGCATCATGAGCTGTTATACAGAGATCTAATCAAATTTTGGTTCTTCAACCCAAATTGTTTGATCTTCATCACTCAATGGTTGGGTAGGAGGATAGAGCATCAAATTCTTAGTGCCACTTCCATTGAAATAATCATGTTTCCAGACATGCAACCTATGAATGCATCAACAATGGTCAACCATGGTCTTCCTAGAATAATAGGATAACCTCCTAAGTTCACTTTTGGTTGAAGGACAATGAAATCAGTAGGGTATTCCCAAGATTCTACCACCACAACAATGTCCTCAAGAACTCCTTTAGGTCTCACTTGTTGATCTATCTACTAGTTGTAAGACTGTAGTTGTTGGCCTTAGTCCTTCCAACTTCAGGTCATCCATAATTTGTTTGGTCATGATGTTTATTTCTTCCCCTAAGTCAATCAGAGTATTCTTTATTGTTGTGCCATTAATTTAACATTCACTAAGGGATTCTGGATCTATATACTTTGGTAGAACTGAATTTCCAAGCATGATATCAACTAGTTGTCCAATAACTTGCACAGTGGATGGATCTTTCCTTTTCAGCCTATTTTTTATGCATAGATCCTTTACCAGCTTATTGTAGATGGGCACATCCTTGATAGCTTGAATAAGTGGAATTTTGAAAAAATATCCTTCAGCTGATTGAAAAAATCAAAATCAAAATCTGATTTAGGGTCAGGTTTATTTTCTTGTAATCTCTCTAGAAATGGTGGTTCATTAGCTTGTAACTTATCCTTGTTAGAACTCTTCTCATGTTGTTTATAGATCAATTTGCAACAATTTGTGGCTTTTTTGCAGATCGATCATGTACAATAACTGTGGTTCATCTACAATTTTGTGATGGTGGGTTTACTTGGTGGGAGAAGTGATCTTCCTGAGTGAAGATGGATGTCATTAACATCAACTGAATAAGTAGAGTATTGGGTTGATTCAGTGGTATAGGATGGATGAGAAAATTTATTTTTGGGGTTAGGTGTTGGTTGAGCTGTAGTTGAGTGGATTTTGGTTAAGATTCTAGATTGGGGTTTGATCGAGAGCTTGTTGTTGTGGATAAGGAGGTTGATGGTAGGATTGTTGGTAGTTTGGAGGTGGGTTGTTCCATTTCTTCCCTCCTCTCCAAGGTTTACCATGAAGAAGGGGGTTGTTTCCATTGTTGGCCTAAAAATTGAGGTTTCCATTATTGTTGGTATTGATAGGGTATGGAGCCAAACCTTGCTAAGTATTAGCCCAAGGTGGGGTTACATATATGGATTACTAGCCCAAATTTTTAAAATATGGCATGGGATCTTGTGGCATACTCCTTTTCTTTTGCCAAAGGTTTTATTTGAGAAACATAGAAGACTTTCCCATCCTCTATTTCTATCATCTTGAATTTAGGTGCATCCTCCTTCTCTTGTGCAATGTTGGCTAATCCTCTACATCTGCAATCAACTTTTTCTTTCTTACCATGCATGACAGAACTCTATAAGTGTTTCCTCTACATCTTCTCTTTCTTCTTGACATGCAAAGAATCAAGTTGGGTGGCCATGTCATTAACAATTTCTTGCTTCATGTTTTTGAACATGTTCACAATATCTGATTTAGATATATCCCCAATTCCTTTGGTAGTTGATCCACCCTTTGATCTAGCACTTCGATTCTCTTCATGGTTTCTCTAGGAGTAATTCTTGTAGGCTTCACAAATCTCATCAAAGGTAGATTTTGAAATGTCTCCAACCCCTATCAGATCCAAAAGCATCCATATCCTCCTCACTAAGTCCCTTTAAGAAGAGTAATTTGAGAGACTCAAGAGGTAACCTTGTGTTTCTTGACTTCTGAACACTAAATAAGAATATTTCTAGGTAATCTTCCAAAGTGGCTCATCTTCCTTTTGTGCCATCTTGAAGATTTCATCTCCTCCTCTGCTACTTGGCTTATAATAGTCTTGGTACTTGGTAAGAAATTTTCCTTCATCTTGCTTGTCAAGTAGTCACAACATCTCTTCCTAAGCCCATAAACCATCTCAAGGTTACATCCTTGAGTGTAGCAGAAATAAGCTTCATCTTGTGTGCATCATTTTATAATCATAGCTCCTACATAAAACATCAAACTCAAACAAGAAAGTGTTTGGGTCTTCAGTTATGGATCCATGGAAATTAGGAAGGGATGATGGAGAGATATTCTTCATTACAGCTAGGTTGATTGTTATTAGAGATTGGGAACTCAAATGTAGTTTCCCCTTCTTCAACATTTTGATTCAATTCTTCTACCATGATAGGTTGTTCAGGAGAGTAGCCTTAGAAGTCTCACTTGGAGGATCTTCTACTATCAAACCTTGTACAAAGGAAGATGTGTCTTCTTTAGAATCAGATGAAGTAACATGTGTTATTTGTGGATTGGGTAAGAATCTACCATGGGCATCTCTTGGATGGTGCATGCATCAACTAACTCAACTCAATCAACATACATTAGTGGGGGGTTGGAGGTGGAATTTACTAAACCTAAACTATTTCTAAGGAATGTAAAACCTCTCAAAACCCTATAACTTGGATAGTATCCCTGGAAATGATGCCAAAAATGGTGGTGCAAATTAACTTGTAGCAATTAATATGTTTTTCATTAATCACAATCATTTAATCATCAAACCAGGGGATGTAAACTTTAAATAATGCTAGTGTTGTATGCACAGTTATAGAGAATTTAGGAGGTATGGAAAGAAATAATTGTCACTATAATACTTGAAAGAATAATGCTTGAAAAGTAGACAAAACTTAGAACTGAAAGAAAATGGTTTCTAAATACTATGACTAAAAAAATCTTGTAAATTCAAAATGTAGATAAAGAAGATAAATTGCTTCCTAGTCTAACATGCAATGAAACAAAGCAACAAAACTATGGAGGGGTTTAACAGACCACAAGTGGGCCCTACCTTGGGTGTTAATCCCTCCTAAATCTTGTAACTAAAGGCTAATAAATAGAACTCATATATTTTATTGAATTGACATGAACATTACATCTAAGAATGAAAGCAATCTTTGTGTATCTATGTATCTTCTATTCTCTATTTTATGTCTCCTCTAGATACATTTACAACATTAACCCTTTTCTTTTATACTTCTCATTTATAGCAAGACGTGAGAAGAAGAGTTCAACTAGGAGTTCAACAAACTAAGTAAAATATATTCAATAGAACAAGTGGAAGATCTCAAACAAAACAACAAGAGATTTAACACATGCAATGGAACTAATAATAGGTGTTCAATTAATCTCTAGTTAATTGACCAGTTCCTTTAGTCACATGTAAACTTGATCAATCAATTATTTGTAATGAATAATCAGATCCATGGTTGAGTTATCTCCTAGTTTTATGTTCCATTTAATGATCCTTCTTATGAGTTTTCCATAATTGAGTGTCGTTCTTCACATTCCAAGAGATATTTATAACGTGACTTCTTTGTTGTAGGTAATTCCTTTGGCTGTGGACGGGTTCTTCATGATAGGTCCTTTACTACAGATGATTTGTTGTAAATGGTTCCTTTCTTTGCTTTGCATATGAGTTTTACATATAACAAGTTGCTTACAAACAAGAGTGGAATTACACATATCATCATTAAAAAACTTATTGAAATCATAAGAATAAATGCACACACAAAATACCACAAAATAAAGATAACTAGTGATAACTATATTAATCAAGTAATTATGCCATAAGTTCAAGTTGTGATGATGATGATGATAAGTAGTATGACTGAAAAATACAAGGGTGTGACTACAATGGCTAAACAAAAATACGAATACGAGTTGTTTATAAAGGATATTTACACAACTCATAAGTTCCCTTTTTATAAAATAAAGGTAATTTTTACAACATAACTTAATAAAGTCACTTAAGTGAATGAGATAAAATAAAATGATTACGCTCAATGAAGAATTAGAAGAGGAGAGAGAAAAGAAGGAAAAAGAGAAAAGGGAGGAAGTCTCCACATCTCGAAGAAGAAAATCCCTACGATGAAGAACTTTGTTGATTCATGCCTCCTGATGAATATTTTCTAGAATGGACTCCTGCTCCTTGAATTCCTTGCTAAATTGAGCTATTGTGGCTGTCAAATTATCCTCCTATGGAATGCAAATGCAACCCAATACCTTGGTCCATGTCCTAAGAACATCACTAATATTCTTGCATTGACTGAGCCATTATTCATAATCCATTACAATTGCAGCAATGCAACTTCTGATACTAGCCAAGGACTCTAAGTTATCTTCATTGAAGGAGAGAGAGTCACCTGCCTCTTTCTTGACTAGCTCCTAGAAGGAAGTAATGAGTTCTTATGATGATGAGTCCTCAGTGAGTGGAGGGAATTTGAATTTCTAAACACAATTGTAGAAATCATTTAGGATCTCAAAAGCATGTCATCTATAAGAGTCCAACTTAGAGATTGCATTCTTGAGCATTATGTATCTCACATCTATGATGCAGATCAAAACTTGATACAAGTTCTCAACAGTTGATGTAAACACTTTTTTTTCTCACAAGGGTATGAGAATGGAAGGATCTCATCTTGGAAACTAGTGGGAACACCTCATCTAAATGATTTACCTCTTTTTCAAACTTCTCCTTTTCTTTCTTTACTTTTGTCAAAGTTGCAAGAACATAATTGATGAGAGAGATTAAATACGAAACAATGTTTGATATTACTCAATGATTTTCCCAATCCACTTCTCATTGGCCTTCCCATGCATCATGTATCCTTGTAATTTCTTGACCACCTCAAGATCAACACTGCTGATAAGAGGGATTTATTCTATTGGAAGATAAAATTCTTAGCCATATTCCAAGAAGGGTTGGATGTAGGCATTGAAGCTTTTACTGTTCCTCCCATTGCAAAATCATTCAATTTTATTCTTCATTCTGATCGAGGAGGTGGGAGGAAGATTTCTTTAAAAAATGAGAGTCACCCTCATGTGAAGCTTGACCCAATGAGATGTGGTTCAACTCATAATATGATGGATTCATGTCTTCAATGGGATTTTCATTCTTAGGTCTGACAACTTCAACATTTTGATTACCTGATATGTCATTGAAGAAGTGAGATGTTGTATGGGCCTTATTTCTTCATTTGTTTAGTTTCCCAGAGATTTCCATGATACTGGGAATGATATAAAGTTGTGTTGTCCTTATCTTACTCTCAAGCATTTCTTGAATCCATGGAAAAGGCTCTTCAAGAGTTGACATGATATCTTTCACTAGAGAAATTTTGAGAGCTTGTTGTGGAACCAAATCTTGATCATCATGAGGAATATTTTCCATCAAGGAAGACATACCTAGATGCCCTTGATGAGAAAGGTGTTCCTATTAATCACCCCTATAACACTTTACTTGACCAACTCACCTTGAATGGCACACTAGACTCACTCAAACAATTCAACTCTTTTTGGCTAACTTTTTGGCTCACCGAGCTCATCTAAGATCACCATGGAAAGATGATGATGAATCCAACTTGACTGAAAAGTTTCGATGAATACCTTGGCTTGAAATTTAACTAAGACCTTGACTCTCTCCTCTTTACGCACAATGATGCTTGTTTTCAACCGATGCGCCTTGTAATGTCCCGCTGCTTCACTCTTGTACACAACTATGACCAAAATGATGCCTCAAGACCTTTGTGAAGGATGAATTATCTTTCTTGAGCTATGCCACCACTTGGGAACCCTATGAAGATATCAAAAAGTAGCGAGATGACTGAAAATGAAGCTAAGTGTAACAATTTGCACCCTAAACATATACTTTTTATTTTTAACAAGTTGAACCAAGACCTACTATTTTAGGATATTTCACCTTTTTTTTCTCACATTTGAACTTATCGATCCTCTAGCATGTTCATTTACAATCAGTTAATGATGTTTTCCTATTTTTAGATAATTTATATTTTTAGATAGTTGCCTTTGATTTTTACTTTTTTGTGTTTTTTTGCTTTTTCGTATGAACTGCCTAGTTTGACACTTTCACCGTACACCGAGCGCATTGTCTGAGAGGGCTTACTATTTTGGGTGAGATGATATTTTTATTAAGTAGAGGTACCATGGACTTAATATTTTTAGAAACTAAACTTTCCTACCTTAGTTTTCAATGAAAACAATTTCATTGGAATAGGCTCGCTCCTTGGACCTTGTGTTTAAATTTTCACCATGATCATTTTGCTAGAATGTCCAAAAATTGAAAAAACAAAATCTAGGGAAAGAAATGAGGGTTTTTAGAATTAAAAATCTAGAGAATCATATGATATGTTGTCAGTTACTTCTTGAAGGCACCTTGAATAGAGGAAGACTGAAAGTTTCGTTCAATTTTGTTTACCGGATTGGGAGATATGAATTTTTCTCATTTTTGGGCATGGAGTCATTCTGAATTTTTTTGGCATGGTGTCTAGAAAAAATGTAGGTTTCTGGTTTATTTTACACTTTGATCATGAAGACATAGAGGAAAAATTGTGTAGAGATAATTTGCAATGGCTTTTGGAATTTTTATGGTAACATCACTCACGCACATACATGGAAGGAAGAAGCACGACAATTATAAAAATTTGTAATTTTTGGTTTTTAAATATTCTTGGGAGTGAGAACATGAAAAGTTTTGCATGATGATCTTATGGTAGAGGAGAGAGAGAAATCAAGTGAAAAGCACCTAGGGTGAGACTCGGTCATATAAGGAACCCGAGAAAGGGTGAGCATGGGAGTTTTTTTATGTCCTATCTATCTAAAGTGGTGTGATAAACAATACATAAAAAGTGTGCCCTCACTTGGGAGTAACAAGTGATATAAGGTGATTTGATGAGGTAGAGAGGAGAAGGGGTTGAAAATGGCTTGCGGAGCCTTCCCGGGGTCACATGATGAATCAAGGGATAACATGGGTGTGGGGCACATTTTTGGGTCCCAACTATCCAAAGGGGATGAGACATATAGGAAATAAAAGTTCACCCTCACCTCGAAGTGACAAGTGGTACTTCATGATTACATGACGGGAAGGGCTAGGATTAGGTGAGAAGGGGCTTAACCGACTTCATCAAGCTTTATCAGGGTCATGTGATGAGCCAAAGGGCTCAACTTGCAAGGGTTCATTTTTTATCCCAACTGTCCTAAGGGGATGTGACATACGAGACAAAAAAGTGTGTCTTTACCTGGTGGTGATATGTGTCCACATGTGAAATCAACTAAGTCCCATAAGTTTACCTTGAGGAAAGCCTTGAAGAAAAAGTTTCTAGAGCTCTGGGTGGACTTTTTGGCACTTTTTTTTATATGAACTTGAATCCAAATATAATTTTGAGAAGAATGGGATGGGTCCCATGCTCTAATTCTTCCTAAAAATTCATTAAAAAAACCTTTTTCTCGGGACTCGCATGGTGTGCCTATCAAATATAGACATTGGAAAGAATCACTTTGGTCTTATGGAAAACACCAAAGCACCATCATTTATATAATTGAATCAAATTTCCAATGGTGTATTGTTTTACCTCTAACTCTTTACGGGCCTCATGGAATCATCTTCAAGCTCGGACACTATTCTTAACTACAAGCTTCTTTACCTTCAAAACCCACTTTCACTAAAATTTTCCCTAAACCTTCAAATATTCCCTAAAGTTTCCTTTGCACACACCGCCTTAGAAAGGCTAAAAATGGCCATTTTAAGTCTACGAAAAAATATTTCTTGAGATGAATTGTATCGGAAGAACTTTGTGAGATTTTTTCATATTTCCAACACATATTAGCACTTGGAGGATTGGGATATGCCCTACACGGGGGGGAATTGATCCGGAGAGGTGCTAGGGAGGATTTACAAGTAAAAACTTAGACATTATGGTATAGTTGTCATGTTCTAACATTGAATTTTTCCCTTGAAAAAACACATGACAACACAAATATATTAGACCTCACCCCAAGAAGAGAGCATAAGTGAAGAAACTTTGCTTTTGTGAAGGGTTTCATAAGGATGTCTGCAACCTGATCTAAAGTATGCAAATCAATGATGTCTCCAAGAAGATTATTGATGACGTGGTCTTCCACTTGAAAATTGAAGAAGGTCCATCCACATCGAACAATGTTTCTACCCTTAGGAAGAATAGAAAAGGTGTACTTGAAATTTTACCCACTCCATGAAGGAAATTGAAGACATCAATACAAAGAACTCAAGATGTTCCACAACTTAAACATGAAATAGGTATAGAAAACATGTGTACAAGAACTGAAGGTAATGCCACTGAAGTAGAACTATCATATGATGGGTATAGATCATTCACTGAAAGAATATTCATATGAAGTGAAGGCACAATAAACCTCACAACTGTAGAATAAGGGTCCACAAGTAGAGGTGGATCGGTGATGATCTCCAAAATAGTAGAAGTTATTGGTATCCTAAAGGGGCACTCCATAAATTTATATGGACTCCTCTCGAAGTAAAAGTGTGTGAAGGCTATGCAAATGAAAGAGCATCTCCTTGTACTACAACACAAGTAGGTTTTGTGAAAAGACATATGAGGTCCGGAAGAAAATCGTCCCAAAATGGTTTCTCGAGAAAACATAAGAGAAATTTCTGACATGAATGTATCATCAACATAAGAATTATGAGGAATATAAGATGCCTCACACAATGAATGTGGACTGGAGGCAAATGTAATGAAATTCGTAAGAACACCATGGAGTTGTGATGATGCAAGATCATCACTTTGTAAAGGCATAAATTTTTGAAATTTTGTATAATCAGGGGTGTGTTAGGATTTTGATGTCTAATTAGGTGTTTTTGACTCCTCCAAGGTCTTTTAAGACCCTCTTTGTGTATAAGCTTTGAGTTATTATAAGTTTCCCTCCAAAATGGGAATGTTTGAAATTTGAATTTGAAATGTTAACTTGAGAGTTCTAATGTTGAGAATGATGTCATTATTGGTTGTAAGAGGTCATTAAAGACCTTAAAAGAGGTAAGTTAAGTGTAATCAATCCTTTTAAGAGCATTCATGAGTTAACCAATCCCTCAACCATGATGAGTCGAGAGAGATATTAGTATAACCACCTTGAGTTAAGAAAATAAGAGGGGAAATTTTAATGGAGAATTCAGTTATGAGTTGTAGAAGAGAGGTTTGAGAGGGAAAATCATGTGTGGAAGATCCTTAAGAGGCTCAAGGAGTCTGTAAAAATACATTGAAAGAAAAATATTACAGATTTCCTTGTTGATGATTCCATGCATTGCATACATCTTATGATTATGGATACAAGTTTAGGTTTATTATACCTTTTGTGTTTGTTTAATGATAAACTTCATGAAATGAATGAATAACTACATGTGACAATGAGTTTAGGTTGAGAAATTTGATGGGGTGAAGGTTTTCAAAAAAGGACTATTTGCACATAGTAGTAACAATGATGCAAGAAATGATGAGTAGTTTAGAAAGGGATATGTTCACAGCACGAAAATTTTTGTTGGGGCTTGAAAAAGATAATTAGATTTGATTAAACCATGTAGATTCTTTGTACATATTGTCTTTGCTATTAAACTATAGGAATGTTTATTACATGCAAACACTATGTTCTCAGAATGAGACACAGAATTAGGGTTCTAGATTAATGGAAGAAGAACATATTTCATGTTTTGAACTTTATAAACTAATGAACCTTAGATAAAGTTTGATAAAGATGTGTATCAGATGAGTGTTGTTGGATTTTAGTCTCATGTTCTTTGCAGGGTTTGGATCAAGGTGAAAAGGTCATTTATCTAAAGTTATGCATTAAAATGCATTAATTCCTTGGGGCAAAGATGAAATCGGGTACAATGAATGTTCTTACAAGCTTGGGATCATAAAAATAGTTTTGATAAATTTAAAAGGAACAAATACAATCCACTCGGTTTACGAGCCTTGATACCATGTTTTGAGGGTTATCTCTAATTTTTCTCTTTGGATTGGAACCATTAGTTTCCCTTAAATTTGTGGATGGTTTGTAGATGGTTGAGGAGAAGGTTATTTTGAATGAAAGGTGATAGAAAGAATATATATGGAGATGCTAAAGTTGTGAGGTAAATTGTGAAGATTCAATGTATGGTCGTGCAAGTACATGTAGAGGGTTTGATAATGATATACCTTCTTACGTAGGCATTGGTACATATTGATCAAAATTTATAAACCACTCTTCATCCTAATATCATGTAGATTTAATGGAAGACCAATGTAATAATCAGGACATTAAGAGGGTTTGAGGTGTGAATAGTTAGTTAGAGTGAATAGTAATCAAGTTCTCGAGACTTGTTCTTAAGCACATCTCTCTGTAACAAGCGTGAAGAAAAATTGTTTCAATAAATGAGAAAAAATTGAATAATGTTGTATGAGGAAAGGTGATCCAAACAAAAAATACTAAAGAAGGTATAAAGAGTTAAAAACCATTGATAATCCATGAGTGATGTCTAAATACTAAGCATTAGGATTTGTTTGAGGAATACTATGCAACTATGTCCTAAACTGTTAACATGCTCATATTGGTATGAAAATATTTAGAGTGATAAACATGGTGTTAGGAGGATATAATATTAAAGGAATATGTATAAGAATTACTAGAGGTTTTGAAAAGATTCAAACCATTGAATGTAGACATTGGAAGCATGGGGTTAAGTACTTGAGTAATAATACAATTAGGGGCAATCATACCCGGTTTTGCCATAAAAGGAATCCAATAGCCAAAAACCAAGTAACCTCAAGAAGAATTAAGGAGTTGGAAATAATGATAATATAAAATGGCCAAAATCTATGTAAGTATAGAGGAATGCAATGAAGATAAGTAAGAAAGTAAAATGTGTAATCAAGTAAAGAATGGACAATCATGAATGAAATGTACACCCTAATAAGAATGACGAGGGAGTTAGGTAATGTAATAGAAAAGTGTAATAAGTATGGTACATAAATAAGGAGTAGAGGTCTTAGTGACCCAAGGTAATTTTGTGGAGACCTTAAAGGAACTAAGAAAATTATGAGAAAAGTGACAAGAGGACTGTAGAAGGCTTGAACAAGGATTGAAGAATAAAAATACTAGTCTAGTGACTTAATAAGCTTGAATGAGACTGAAAGTGTGATAAGGAGGATAAGGGGAGGTTTGAAAATAAGTGGATGATTAGTGAAGAAACTAAACAAGTCAGAGGTGAGAGATGAAGAAAATAACACAAAGAATAGAAGACGAAGGTACAAAGAACAAGAAAGATGGCTAATAAGCCAAAACATAACAAAGTGACTTGAATGAAGACATGTAAGTGATTGAATGTTGGAGAAGGCATGAAGAAGGTGAAATTGAGTGACGGAATGTGTTCCAAGTGTTGGAAACATAGGTAAACATCAAACCATATATTTTCTACTAAACCCTAGCCTAGGCCTACTTTACAAGCTAAAAGGAGGGCTTTTGTGTTAGTAAGAATGTAGAAGGAGTTGAGAGAAGAAAATTGGAAAAAGAAAGAACTCAAAAATGGGTATCAAAAAATGTAAACATATTTCCATGGAATTTTGTGCATAGTTACCGCTTTGAAGGTTTGTGCAACAGAGGGTTAATTGCCAAGACTAGTCAAAAGACCAAAAAGGGAATAAAAATGAATGGGTAAGGAGTTAAGTCTTGAAACTTTGTAGACATATAAATGAGGGAAATGGTATTGAAAAATATTACATGTCAGGTATGAAGGTGTGTGGTTAGTGTTTTTTTCCAGAAAAAGCTATTTTTTAGGGCTTTATTAGCCTAAAGTGAGGTATAGAAGGAAACATATGAAAATTGATGAATTGGAACTTGTTTCTTGATTTGATCATGTTTATTTAATGAATATAAGCATGTTTAAATTGTTTTTGAGCTTTGGTGTAGTGTTTGAAGTAGTTTGGTGCATTTGAGAAACTTTTAGCCTTCTTGAACCAATGACAAGATAATGGTTTTGATTAAACTAAAATGTAATAAATTAGCCTAATCTAATGCAAGTTTGAAATAAATAAATGAGTATTAAAATAACTAAAATACACCTAAGGAATTGAGAAATAAAAATGTAAAACCCCAATGTGCAAAGAGAGTTGGAAGAGCCTTAGCTAATTCGGGGTTGTTAAGGGACTATGTCGCAGTGGAGACCGACTAAATAGGAATGAGAAACCATCACACAAAATATCTAGAAAATGAAGATCTGATTGATTTGGATATATTGGGGTGCCATGGTCTAAATTCAGGGCACCACATTACGTGCAGGAGGTCTAGAAGCTAATTTTACAGAGTCATTAGATGATGCGAATCCTTCACTTCTTGTCGCATGTATATCACACCTAGCTTGTTGATTTCGTTGTAAACCTACAATGAAGAATCACATGCAAAACCCCAGAAAAAACATCAAAATCCTAAAAAATAAAGATACAAATAAAGGGGTCATACTATCCTCAGTCACCACAATGGTGGACTTATCACTGAGCATTGCACTACATCTCATACCTAATGTAGTTCTCTGTGTGTGTGTGTGTGGAATTGTGACCTAGGTTGCTCTTGTGCGAGTCACACTTGAAAAAGTGAGAAAGTAGTTAGATGTATAATGTAAATAATGTGTGCATGGAATACAATAAACTCCCCTCCTATGATGTGTGATCTAGAATAACTAGCCTTTGTCCCTTGTGATGGACCTAGATGGATGCAAATGGAGCAATAAAAGCCTTAGTGGATGCAACCTTAGGTGGTGATAGCTAGTGCTTAATGCTTGGTCCCTTATTATGATCACATAACTTTATATTTATATGATTCCTTCGCTTGAATTTCATAATTAACCACGAAAAGGCATACTACCAAAAAGATAAGATGCTCAAACAGTTATAAAGGACCCAAAAGTGTGAGTAAAGTGTAAATAGGACAAGGGTTCCTAGAGGGGACAAGGGAACCTAAAGCATTGTTATCCTAGCTAGGAACTCTAGTCCAGAACATGTAAAGTTAAAGTATGAAAAGATAGAGTGGGCCTATAAAGGTGTAAGATCGAAAGTATTAACAAAAATCAATAAAAATATGGCCAAAGACACGAGTTAATTATTAATTTTTGTACTTAGGAACCATATGAATAGTAGTATGTGATCGAGACTAGATAATTACCCAAAGTGTGTGATTTTGTGTCTACATTTTCCCCACTTTATGTTGGTGAGCGAAATGCTTGGTAACATAAATTAGATAGAGATGTGTACCTAATATCCATGTAGATCGATGTAGAAAGCGTGCTGAGGGACTAGAAAAAGCATGGAGTGATAAAAAAGGTGGAGCATAGAGACTAAAGATGTAAAAGTGTAAAAAGGTGATGAGAGTGAACCTAGGGTGGAAGCACGTGTGTAGGTGTCAATGTATGTGATGTACCTACATGTTAGTGTCAATGTATATAATATTGTTGTTGACGTTGACTACTTTCTTCCCATACAGATGATCATGCAAAAGAGAATACTATCAAGTAGTCAAGTACACATGTATATGTGTAAAAATGTGTGTAAAGATGCATGTATGTATATAAATTCCATGTAATAAAATTATGAAAATGAAAAAGGAACATGTGCACTTGATTCATGATGAGAAAAAAGGCATAAAAATGATCTTGGTGATGAAGTGTGATTTTTTTGGGTGATCTCACACCATTGGATGAAGAAGTGTACGGAGGAAAGTATGATTTATCCTCCAACCTGTAATTATTTCCTGAAACTGTAGAGATATTTGTACTATTTGGTTTTTTGGGCTATTTGACACCACAAAAGTAGTGTAGAGAGGAAGGTTTAGTTTATCCTCTAACCTATAATTGCTCCCCAGAATGCTAAGGACAATCTGCCTTGTAAAATTCATTGTGTATGGAGTTCTATAGACTATCCTGAACCCACTCATTGTGTAACTGCCCCTTGGTTATAGGTGCTCCAGGAAAGGCACCATTGTACTAAGGACCCAAGTCGATTATGAGCCCTGAACTATGTTATATTGTACCAGTATTGTGTTGTGTTATGTACTATGTGTAGACCTTTGTATGGGGTGACTGATTCACCCAAATGATGCCCCCCTCTTTGGGGGCGCATGTGGCGTTGTTGTAGGAGGATGCGGCCCAAAAGAGGACCAACTGTTGAAAATGTTCCTTGCAGGGAAACATGATGTGCTTTGTAGAAACCAAGGCACATGTAAAGAAATGGCTAGAAAATAGGTGTTATTACAAACAAACATGCATGTAGAAGAAAAATGTAAGTTAAAAAGACAATGTGTAAGATAGGATGTAAGTAAACACACAAGAAGACAAAATAGACCGCTAAAATTGGGTTGCAAACATAAGACACCACTCATGGTGTCGTAAGACAATCAAGACCATAATGGCCATGAAATAGACAAGTGTGCACACAAGACCAAGGGAAAATCCCACATACAATGGAAAAAAATGACAAACAAGTACAAGCAATGTAACAGATAACCATGGAAACAAGTAGCCCTGCATAACAAATGTTGCACATGAAGCAACCGTTAGCATGTTAGAAGGATAAAATATATGTCAAAGCATGTATACATCAATAAAGGAGGGTGATAAGAACAAAAATGAAATAATAACACTGCAGATGTCGATAGTGGATGACTCAGGAGTCGCTTGCATGGACCCGATCATAGGTATTGCGCCAAACATCCATGTTGTGTGTAATGGCCCTATAGAATCTATGATCACAACTAGAAAATAAAGTGAACGTGCATGTGTGTATGATAAAGATAATGGCATATAAGATATGTATCTAGCATGTGTAATGCGATGTACATGTAAAAGCATAAGTAAGAAAGAGTAAATGCAACCAAGATATGCAGTATGTTGTGGATGGATGGAATAGAATGCAAAGTGAATGATAGGAGCAGTGTGCCCCTGAGTGAATGGAATTATATGTAGTGAGGTTCATTTGTTTATGCCCCCTTAGTAGTCAAGAATGAACCGTAAATGAGAGTGCATCATCGGGAAATGGTTCAAACTATGTGTTGTTTGTAGCATGATGTGATGAGTATGTAGTGATGGTGTGTGACATAGAGATGAGGTGTGAAAATGTGTGATGATCTAGCCTAAAGTGTATATCACTACAAGATGAGTAGGAGAATTGATGATGTAGCCTATGGCATATATCACTAAATGATGCTAGGGGAAGTGATGATGTAGCCTATGACATATATCACTAAGTGATGATGTAGCCTATAACATATATCACTAACCTAGGAATGTCGCATGAGGAAAATATTGAATGGTTGAATGTGTGAGTGTGATAGGGTCCATTTGTGATGTATAACCTCAAAAGTACAGCATGGAACATGAGACTAGAGTACGTCATCGGGTAGTGAGTGTAACACGTAGAATTAGATGGGTAAAATGTGGAAGATGTGTAGTAGACATGGTGACGAGAGGTCATCACGTGATGCATAATGTGTAGTTTATGATGTAGGATGTACAATATATAATGTAATATGTTTGAATTATGTTCAAAATGTGTGTGATGTATGGAGCACAAGATGTATGATGTATGATATAAGATGATAAAAGTGCATGATGTGTGAAGATGCACCATGTATAATATCTAATGTGCAGTGTGTGAGGTTCACGTGTATAAGATGCCCTCAATAGTCAAGTGTGAACCGAAGCACAAGAGTGTGTCATAGGGTAATGGTTGATGCTAGCATGTGTATTGTCGATTAGGGGGAAGGAAATGCATATAATTCCCCCTAAGCATGTAATTGTGAGTGGACTATCGATGATAAAGGTAAAGGATGAAGGTCCTCTACTTGATGATTGCGGTGATAAAACACGTGATCATGTTCTAAGTGTGGTGGTATGTTAGAGAGATGTTGCGTAAGTGAATGAAGTTGATATGCATGTGATGAATGAGTATATGATGGGTGTTCCGGCACAACAAAATGTGTAGGTGATGGAGATCTATGTGAAGCGAAACGTGGTGGTGATGGACACTTTTGTGGGATAAAACAAGGTGGTGATTTATGTCAAGATGCGTGAGTTGTCTTAACAATGGGACTATACCTGTGTTGGACTAATAGAGAAATCAGGCCATGTAATATGTGCACGAGTAGGTGAGCTAGGAGTAGATTGTGCCTTGAGTGCTATGGGTCATGGTGTACTAGATGTAGTAGGTGGTGCGATAGGAGGGTCTAACCATAGAGTAGACGGAGGCACACCATCTATACAAATGACTTGATTGTTATGAAAGAATTTTAAACACAAATGATTCATGGAGATAATCAACTTAGACCTACGAATCCAATTGAGTCTTAAAATCATGTCACAACCGTCGAATGATTTTCTGAAAAGGAAAGGTATAAGTATAGTGAGAGTACCAACTGTAACGTGGAGTTTGACAATGCCATATGAATTGTTCAATGGATATGAAATTTGTGATAGTGGATATCCAATAGCGATGAGAAGTGGCATAAAACATGCACTGATGGGCCAAGATGGATCAGCCTTAGTATTATTGAGGAGACATATATAATAGAGGAACTAATATGTATGTGAGTAGAAGTGAAAGTCCCATGATAACCATGGTCATAAAAATAAATGATCGGTGGAGAAGTGTCGGTGTACGCATGCAAGAAAGTCAAGATCCCTTAATGCGGGAGGAGACACTGTGTGATATACATAATTAGCAGAGGATTCATCTAATTTTGTGTCATGATTTGAAAAAGGATTCTTAAAGATTGTAAGCTTATGATTTTCATTAACAGTGTAGAAAATGGAGGTTACGGCTCAATTTTACCATTATCGATTATATCCCGAATGAGAATGTGAAGCCCAAACAACAATCATTGAAATGCCCTACACACGATGGTAATAAAAATGAATTTTTTCATTGTAATGAAACTATTAGTGCAAAATCATAGCACCCCCAAATGAGTCGTCAGATCTGATTTTCTAAGGCAGAGTCATTTGGTGTGATCCGCATAACATTGAGTTTTCTCCAAAGATTAAAGGTTGGTTCCTATTCCTCTGTTTAGGTGCATGCGTGAAAACTTGCAGAGGGCCTATTCCTAAACCTAATCTAAGTTTTACCAAGGAGATAGGGATAAAAGGAATGCAGGAAATCAAACTAAGCTATAAGGTGATGCACCAAAGGAATGATGAACATTTGTTTTGTTGATGGACCAAAACCAACAAAATGCGTACGATAACCAAGCACAGATAACCAGATCTATAATGAAAGACCAAATGAAAGAAAAAGAGGCAAGCAAGGATATGAAATTGATCACAGACATGTTTTATTGCTCTGCAGATTGATACAATGCATTACAAAGTGGCCAAAAGGTAGAAAATGTATTACAGTCTAGTGGAAGGTCTGAAAACTCCATGAGTTCCTTTACTAGAAGAAAAGGGGAGCCTGCAAAATAAAAGAATGTCCAACCCTTTACAATGAGTCCCGACCCTGTATTTTTAGATTTGATTAGAGGGAAGAAAGAGAGAGAAGCAGGGAAAAGTAGGTCAAAGCTCAACCACTGTTATTAATGCCTCTTACAAAATCTACCCCCAAATCTACCTTAACTGCATCAACCACTGGTTCGACGCCTTGGAGGAGGAGGAAACGACAGAGCAAATTGAATCTGATTTGGTTGTTGAGGTAGATAGATCCGCATTAATGGCCTTGAAGACATTTTCTCCATTTTCCTTTACCTAACCTCCCCAAACTTAAAGTTTTAGATCTCCATGGCGTGGGTGAGGCCGAGATCTTTCCAACGGTGTCAGATTTGTAATATTTCAAGCCCTGAGTCGAAAGATATGCCCCTTCAAAGTTTGTATCGGGTCTGTACAAAAGGGTGGGAAAACCAGTTTGAAAAAATGGGCCCCCTTTTTAATATGGGACACGTGGTTGGCTAGCGCATGTCTTAGGGTGACCTTTATATTTTGCTCTTGGAATGGCGTGGGGCTGACACGTGGCTTCCTTTGCCGGCTGCTCCATTTCTTTGTTTCTTGACTAAGTCCTTTGCTTGGTAGGGCCATATTTCTTGTCCAAGGACACACGGCAGTTTGGTACTTGTTGAAGAACCCTCTCTTTGTTTGACCCTTGAGTTAGCCTCGTTTGGACACTTGGCACTCTCCGCCGGCCTGCCACTATGTATTGAGTATTTAATCGACTCTATCCCCCATTTTGAGACCGGATGCTTAGAGGCTCTGCGCTCTGCTGTAACTCCCGATCAAGATTTTCCCCTTGAAGATGCACTATTTGGACACATGACATCACTCGCCAAGATGCTTATAATCAATGGAGTTGACACTTGGAATCCTTCGCAGGATTTTGGACTTTTCAACGACCTCCTTCCGACCCTTTCGGGTTTTGGGCTACGTGGTGAACCGGCACTTGTTTGAGCTTCCACTTTTGGGTCTACCCTTGGAGATGCACTATTTGGACACATGACATCACTCGCCAGTACTTATATACTTAGCCTATTTTGAGGCTCGCTTTGCCCACCTTTTGACCTCTGTTGACCATTTTCTACGTGGAGGGCCAGCGTGAGTTTGAGTCTTCTCTATGGACTCCCATTTTGGATTTGTGCCAAGTCGACACGTGGCTTCTTCCTACCTAGTCGAAGAATTTTCAACAGCCGCACAAATTTTGGGGCTCTAAACGCGTGGAAGCTTGGTGCTCATTTGGACTTCCTTTCTTGGATTCAACTTTGGAGAAGTTCCGTTCCAACACGTGTCTCTCTCCACTGCCCTCTCCATACTTAGCTGATTTTTGACTCATTCTGAATTGTTTTGAGCCCGAAGACTTCGGATCTTCATCGTTTCTTATTTTTCTTGCCCTTGGCCTCTCCGTGACATTGCTTCTTCTCCTTTGACCCTACTACTCTATTTCTCGAGCCCACCTGTAACCCGTAGAATGGATTTAAAGCCCGGGTTCACTCGACAGAGCCATTTTCTGAATTTGTCCTACACAGGGTCGTTTGATCTTCGCAGCCTTCGCCACTTCCATTATAGAGTCCCCTTGTAATCTGTTTGTAGGTATCGAACGTGATTCCTCGTGTGCTTTCAATTTGGGGTCGCTCGATCCAATAATTTTCCCAGGGCCAAAATATGGATAACAATTTGGTGAATCACAGGGGTATCTACCTGCTAGATGAAAATACCAATTGCCTTGTCGTATCCATTGGGCATGGAGTCGAATGATGGTTTGATGTTGATTTTGCCTCTGATTCATGAGCCCGACTGTTTACACTCTCAATCTTCATAAGAAATATTGAAACAATTGTTTTTAGAGTAGAGAATTACTCGACACGGGGCTTCACGAGGGCTTCATCTGTCTCTAAAAGGGTTATGCAAGAGAAACAAAACAACACCATAACTATATACAAAATTTGAAATCATACATGCTCCAAGTAGATCATGCAGAGCGTGCAAAGCACTTAGGAGAAAAGCAACCTAAACTACAACAAGACAATGTGCACAAGAACTTAGAGGAATGGGAAACTAAACTAATATGTACAAGGTGAGAACTTTCCTTTTAGTAGCATTGTTTAAGATAGATCCCATTTACTGGAATCTAAAACTCTTCACCCTCCAATGTAGAAAATTGGAAAACATTGCTACTTTTACATTTTGTGAACATGTAAGGGCCGCTCCAAATGGCATCAAACTTGGAATTACTTCCTGGTTTTTCCTGATCTGCATCCCATTTGAAAACTAGGTCTCCTTCCTGGAAGGTCCTTGTTCTTGCCTTCTTGTCGAAGCACCTCTTGATTGAGGCCTGATCCTTCTCAATTTCTTGGAGTGCAAGTTCTCTAGTTTCTTCCAACTCCATTAGCTCTACATATCTAGCCTCCATTGGTTCAAACTCAGACATCTGCAGTTGCTTCATGAGTTCCAATGCTGGAAACTCAAGTGATATAGGCAACACTACCTCTTTCCTTAAGATGAGTTTGAATGGAGAGTTTCCTGTATACTTCTTGGGTGTTGTCCTATCAGCCCATAAGGTTGCTTTGAGTTTTGTGTGCCAAAAAGTTCTTCTCGATTTTCATCCGATTTCTTCGTTAATTTTCAACGAGTTCTTGTTTATAGACTCGGCTTAGCCATTACCCCGAGGGTAATAATTTGATGAAGTGCTTAGGTAAATCCTGTTCCTCATGGCCCATTCTGTGATTTTGTAAACTATGAATGCCAATTCATTGTCTCGATATAATGGTGTCGACACTCCAAATCTAGTCACTATCCCCTCATAAAAATCTAGTATACTAGACTCATTAGCTTCTTTGAATGCCACCGCTTTGGTCTACTTGGTAAAATAGTCTATTGCCATCGTAATCCACGTGTGGTCTTGGATTGAATTTGGGTTGATTACCCCAATGAAATCCAACCCCCATTGCATGAATGGTTGGTCCACTGAAATTGGGTGCAATGGTAGTGCTTGATAGCTTTTCCTTACCTCTTAAGAATGCACAGCTTCTTGTACCTCTTCATCCACGCATAGCAATCACTAAGCACTCTGGGCCAATAATAACCCACCTTCATGATATTAAACACTTGTCACTCATGGAGAAAAATGGCCTCCAACTTCTTCATCGTGGAATTCTTGTAACACTCTCTCAACCTGATTTGTTCCAATGCACCTTAACAGAACGCCATTGATGTCCCTTTTGAACAAGACGCCGTCAATGAGCACATATGGGATGGCCTGTAGTTTGAAATGTCTCCTTTTTGTTTTACTCATTTCTAGAGGACACATGCCTATTTGTAGGAAGTGTATAATGCTCTAAATCTAACAAGGAGTGGGCACATCCTCATTTTCTTCCTCTTGATTGTCTGCGGAGATAAAAAAACTTCTTTTCATCACTTTCTTTTTTTTTTTGACTCGAGGCCAGCTATTTATACAATGCCTTCCTACAGACCAACTTAGTGACCTTGATGTCAATGTCATACTCCATGACACGAGTGATCCATCCTGCACGTTTTAAATTCATATCCTTGTTGAGAAGGAAGTATTTAACCCCTGCATGGGAGACCAACAGTTGGATTTTGTTGTTTGAAACCAAATGCTTAAAATTATTCAATCCTTTGATCACTGCCAGGACCTACTTCTCGATGAAAGAGTATCTCACTTCATAATCTTCCAGACCATGGCTGAAGAAAGCAATTGGCTACTCTCTGTGTCTTCTTTGTTCTGTTGTACTAGGATTATAGAAATTGTGTCACTGCCACCAAAGGCATATAGTATGAAGTCCTTGGAAAAATATGGATTTACGAGAGTTGGGGCTTGTGATATGGCTTCTTTGATGGCCTCAAAACTTTCCTTTCCTTCAACTTTCCACCTAAATGCCAAGCTCTTCTTCAACATCAAATTGATTGGCTTGACACAAGGGCAACAAAGGTTTGTACAAACTGAGCGCAGACAAAATTTATTTTTCCCAAGAAGCTTTGACGAGCCTTCTTATGGCTTGCAATGGTAACACTCTTATTGCTTCAAATCTTTTCGGGTCAATTTACAAACCTTCCTTTGACACAATATGGCCTAGAAGCCTACCCTCATGGGCCAAGACTATACATTTTTAGGGTCCAATGATACCGTAAATCTTCTACACCTTTGAAACACCCGCCTTAGGTGAAAAGGTGGTCTATTGCATTTTTGGAGAACACAATAATGTTGTCCATGTAAATCGGTACTATTTTATTGATCAGCCCTTTGAATTCCATATCCATTTCCCTTTGGAAAGTGGCTCCAACATTAGACAATCCAAATTGCATTTTTTTGTAGGCATAGGTGCCCCATTTGGTGGTGAAAGCCATTTTGAACTGATCATATTCTTTCACCATGATTTGGTTGTACCTTGAGTAGCCATCTAGGAGAGAGAATCTCTCTGATCCAGACACCAATTGCAAGATCTACTCCATTTAGGGGAGTGGGTAGTGATATTTGAGAGAAGCTCTGTTTAAATCACAAAAGTCAACACACAAGCTAATCTCTCCATTCTTCTTCTTGACTGGGACCAAATTTTTAACCTAGCTTGACTGTTTGATTGGAAATATGATACTTGCCTCTATCAGCTTGTTCATCTCTTTCTTCATCATAGGCTCAATATGTGGATTGATTGGTCTCTGCTTTTGCCTAAGGGGCTTAGTAGCTAGATCTAGCTTGATTGTGTGTTGAGCTAAATTCATATTGAACCCTCTTAGGTATTCATAGCTCCAAGCAAATACATCTGGAAACTCTTGGAAAAGTTGCATGAATTCATACCTTTCTTTCTCAAAGGCCACTTTTCCAATCAGAGTGTTTTGTCTTCTCCAACTAGAATTGGCTCTGAATCTTCTCCTTTGATTTGTATGTTAGCCTTCTCTTTTCGAAACTGATCATTAGGATTGAAGATAGACTCCAACGTCACTAAGCCTTTGGGAAGCTTGTTTGTATGTAGCTGTACTACTTGATCTCCATACTTGTTGCTCTAATCTGCTTTGATTTCTAGCCGAGAACTCACCTCTTCTTGCAAAAAATTGATGATTTGTTGATCATCCTCAAACACACCGCCAAAGATGTGTTGTTTTCGGCACTATTGGTCTCAAAATCACATGGATATGTGGTTTCCTTTTTCCCTCTTGATGTTGTTAACCACCTCAAATGTTTCTCCCACTGCTTTGTAAGCCTATAAGTAGCTTTGTTCTCCTTTACTGGATATGGACATAATGTTGAAGGCTTCAAAATCCTCAATGAGATGCCACATCCTATGCTTGTAACTTTGTGAGTAGGTCATTCTTGACAGTGTTTTGTCCTTTGACTTGATTGGTAACTGTTCACTATCACCAAACACTTATAGGTTCTTGATTCCTCATCTTCGAGCCCAATGTAATCGATGAACCAAAGCCTCATATTCAGTAGTTTTATTTGAACAGAAAACTGAAATCAAGGTCAAATAATATTTCATACCTTGGGGGACACAATCATAGCCCCTCCTTGGGCTCCTTATTTTCTCCTTGAACCATCAAAGAACAATTTCCATACTTCATTTTCATCTTTGTGTTTTGGCTTAATGATGTCGGTAAAGGATGTTTTTCTTCATATAGGCGGTAGACTCTAGCTCGAGATTCTTCCATCTCCTTATAGGGGTCAAAATCATGTCTTTTGACCGCCCATTCGCCGAGGGTCGTGTCCGGGATATACCCCACCTTAGTATCTACTTCATAAGTGCCTAGGAGCTCCTCCCGATAAAAAGCCAAACAATTTGCATTGATTGGGCTAGGCACATAGGACTCAATGTGATAATTCGATATGGGCTCGAATCTGATTGTGGCCTTCCTCCATACCTTGTTCTAAAGAGCATATGTGACCAGTCAATAGACAAATATCCTCCAATTTATGTAGTGAAGTCCCTAGACAAACACAATGCAAAATGTGTTAGGAAGTCTACTACTGATACGTTCTGCAATACAGTCACATTAGGGTAGGTATGCAGCGTGAGACTCAAATCCTTGATGAATCCAACAGTGGTCACCGTTGTCCTATCTAATTGTACTACTCCTTTAGAGATGACTTCATACTGGAGATCCAGTTGATCAACTATTTGTTTGGGCATTATAGAACTACTTGCCCTTGAATCGATCATACAATTGTGCATCAATTTATCCCTAATGATTAATGAAACATAAAATGGAGGAGGCTTTAGATTCTTACCTCGTTGTTATCCATAGTGTCTCTCAGGTTGAGCCGCATTAGTAAGCACTTTCTCTTTGCTTTGGCTAGGGGGTTAATTCAAGCTTGACTAATTTTCCATGGAAGTCTCGTAATAGATCCTCTCGCCTTGAATGGCCAAAGGTGACTCCCATAGTGAAATGTTCACACTTGTCCTTTTCATTTGGTCAATAATATTAAATGAGATGTCATTCTCGCTGCCCCTTCCTAGCATATTTTTCTCTTGTACATTGGCTGTTACAACCGGTACTTGAGTAGATTTGGAAGGTGGCTTAGATGTGCTCTGCCTATTGGTAGTTGTAATTTGGATGCCAACACCTTGTGGAGCAATGGAGGATTGAGGATCACCCGAGTCCGGTGAATATCCTTCTCCAATATTTCTCCTCTTGGACCGTGTATTAAAATATACTTTGAAAAGGGTCTCGATTCATTCCACGAAGTCTTCGATTACCAATTGAAAAGTATAAGTTCTTGTGACACACCAATAGTTTGCACCATCGATCCTCGATTTAATGCACCATTGAAGCACATTGATTGATTATGTGGTGACTACATGGAAAAAACCAATCATACTCTTGTGCCATGTTATTTTGTGTTGGAACTAATGCCCTTGATGTTGAAGTTGTGTTTGGATCATATGCCCTAAAAGGTCCAACAGCTTGAGGTTTTCCTTGGTGTTGAATTTGAGTTATAGCACTGGCTTGTGGTCTATTTCTTTGATACAGGGTCTAACTCCGATACTAAGATTGAGGATGATATGGCCTAGAATTCTAAGCCCGATGTCTTTTGATGGTCACTAGCTCACTTCCTAGGTTATGAAGTTGTTTCATGACTTCCTAAAGCTTCTTTGAGGTGTTAGATGATGAAGTGGAGGCTTCACTGAACTTTAACTCCTGAGGTGGGTATAGGAGCTAATGTGGGTGTTTGGATGGTACCCTGGGTTTCCTAATTTGGGGTATAAAGGCATGAATTGCATAGGGGCAAGTTTTCCATCCTAGATTAAATGATTCTCACTCTTATGGAAAGGATATAGGCTATAGGTAAGGTTGTTCCCCCCATTGATTGAATCATTAAAGAAATATCAGAATTTAAAGCTCTAAGAAAGTATAGGAAGGCACCTTCATTAGTGGGCTTTACTCATGTGCTGGAATTCTATCCTAGGTCCGTGGAAATCGAGTTTGAAATCCATTAACTTTGCTCATTCGGGCTCGCTTGATTGTTTTCAAATTGCTCAACAAGGATAAGTTATCACCTTTTTCTCCAAACTGGTCATGAAGAGCTATGCATAGCTGGTTCCAATTTTGAATAGAGCCTGCTTCAAGGCTTCTGAACCATTGTGAAGATTTTCCTTTGAGTGAAGAGGCTAGAAACTTGACTTTGATGTCCATCTCAGTGATCTCATGGATTGTACATAAATTTGCAATATCTTGAACGTGGTCACCAGGAGAAGTCTGGTTTTCCCCAGTGAAATATGGAATGCTATTCAATGCTTATCGGAAATGGATTTTTTGCATTCAAAGTGAGTGGGCTGCTTCTAGTGAAATTGACATAAGGATTTGGTTGTGCCATCCTGATTTTCCTGAGCACCCTTCTTGATTGAAAGAATGGCCTACTAGGAGGAGGTGTTGATAAGGCTCTATTTGGTGGAGATAGATACCTCTGGGATCTTCTTCCTCTCCTCCTTCTATCTGGAGACAAGTGCAGTGTAAAAATTTTCCCTTTACTCTTGTTCTTGACCTTGTTTGTATTCTTCTCATGAACTTGGGAATATTGGACTATTGAAACTAGTGGATTCTGTCCCTTTTGGAGTCACTAGATGTGGAGTTTTAAAAATTCTTAAAATCTAAAATCACAAAGAATCGCACATTAATCTTACTGTAATAAAGATGGAGACTTCTCTGTCCCACCAGGTGTAGCAAAACTATTAGTGAAAAATCACATCACCCCCAAATGAGTCATCGAGATATGCTGTTCTAAGGAAGAGTCATTTGGTGTGATCTCGTAACATTGAGTTTTCTCCAAAGTGTGGGAATTAGAAAATGAGAAAACTCTTGATTAAAGGTGGTTCCTATTCCTCTATTTAGATGCATGCATGAAAACTTACAGAGGGCCTATTCCTAAACCTAATATAAGTTTTACCAAGGAGACATGGTTAAAAGGAAAGTAGGAAATCAAACTAAGCTATAAGGTGATTCACCAAAGGAATGATGAACATTTGTTTTGCTGATGGACACAAACCAATGAAATGCATACGATAACCAAGCACATATAACCAAATCTATAATGAAAGACTAGATGAAAGCAAAAGAGACAAGAAAGGATCTAAAATCGATCACAAACATGTTTTATTGCTCTGCAGATTGATACAATGCATTACAAAGTGGCCAAAAGGTAGAAAATGTATTACAGTCTAGTGGAAGGTCTGAAAACTCCATGAGTTCCTTTCTTTAGAAGAAAAGGGGAGCCTACAAAATAGAAGAATGTCCAACCCTTTACAATGAGTCCCGACATATATTTATAGATTCGATCAGAGGAAGATAGAGAGAGAAGTGGGAAAAGCATGTCAAAGCTCAACCACTGCTATTAATGCCTCCTATAAAATCTACCCCCAAATCTTCCTTGACTACATCAACCACTAGTTCGGCACCTTAGAGGAGGAGGAAATAGTGGATTAGATCGAATCTGATCTGGTTGTTTAGGTAGATAGATCTCAGTATTAATGGCTCTGAAGATGTTTTCACCATTTTACTTTACCTAACCTCCCTAAACTTAAAGTTTTAGATCTCCATGGCATGGGTGAGGCCGAGATCTTTCCAATTGTGTTAGATTTGCAATATTTCAAGCCCTAAGTTGAAAGATATGCCCCTTCAAAGTTTGTATCGGGTCCGTACAAAAGGGCAGGAAAACCAGTTTGAAAAAACACCACCCTTTTTAATAGGGGACACATGGTTGGCTAGCGCATGTTTGAGGGAAGCCTCTATATTTTTCTCTTGGAATGGCATGGGGATGACATGTGGCTTCCTTCATTGGCCTGCTCCATTTCTTAATTTCTCGGCTAAGTCCTTTGTTCGGCGGGGCCATATTTCTTTCCCGGGGACACGTGGTGGTCTGGTGCTTGTTTAAGAACCCTCTCTTTATTTGACCCTTGAGTTAGCATCGTTTGGACACTTAGCA
Source organism: Taxus wallichiana var. yunnanensis (assembly GCA_018340775.1). Taxonomy (NCBI): domain Eukaryota; kingdom Viridiplantae; phylum Streptophyta; class Pinopsida; order Cupressales; family Taxaceae; genus Taxus; species Taxus wallichiana. The sequence goes on along the minus strand of CM031236.1, from coordinate 473,789,843 downwards.
CTCTCTACCAGCCTGCCACTATGTATTGACTATTCAACCAACTATGTCCCCCCTTTTGAGACTAGACGCTTGGAGGCTCTACACTCACTGAAACTCTTGATTAATATTTTCCCCTTGAAGGAGCGTCAAGTTGACACTTGGAAGCCTCCACAGGATTTTGGACTTTTCAACGACCTCCTTCCTACCCTTTCAGGTTTTGGGCTACGTGGTGAACTGGCACTTGTTTGAGCTTCTACTTTTTGGTCTACCCTTGGAGATGCGCCGTTTGGACATGTGGCAACACCCACCAGTACTTCTATACCTAGCCTATTTTGAGGCCCACTTTTACCACCTTTTGACCTCTGGTTGACCATTTTCTACGTGGAGGGCCGACATGAGTTTGAGTCTTCTCTATGGACTCCCATCTTGGATTTGTGTTGAGCCAACATGTGGCTTCTTCTTTCCTAGCCAAAGAATTTTCAAAGGCCGCAAAAATTTTGGGGCTCTGGATGCATGGAAGTTTAGCACTTATTTGGACTTCCTTTCTTTGATTTGACTTTGGAGAAGCAGCGTTCCCAACACATGGCTCTCTCCATTGCCTTCTCTATACTTAGCCAATTTTTGGACTCGTTCTGAACTATTTTGAGCCCGAAGACTTCGGATCTTTGTCATTTCTTCTTTTTCTTTCCCTTGGCCTCTCCGTGACATTGCTTATTCTCTTTTGACCCTACTACTCTATTTCCAAGCCCACCTATAACCTATAGAATGGATTTAAAGCCCGAGTTTGAGTCTTTTCTATGGACTCCCATCTTGGATTTGTGTTGAGCCGACACCTGGCTTCTTCCTGCCTAGTCGAAAAATTTTCAATGACCGCACAAATTTTGGGGCTCTAGACGCATGGAAGCTTGGTGCTCATTTGAACTTCCTTTCTTGGATTCAACTTTGGAGAAGTGCCATTCCGACATGTGGCTCTCTCCACTGCCTTCTCCATACTTAGCCAATTTTTGGACTCGTTCTGAACTGTTTTGAGCCCGAAGACTTCGGATCTTCACAGTTTCTTATTTTTCTTGCCCCTGCCTCTCCGTGACATTGCTTCTTCTCCTTTGACCCTGCTACTCTATTTCTAAGCCCACCTGTAACCCGTAGAATGGATTTAAATCCCGGGTTCACTCGACAGAGCCGTTTTCTAAATTTATCCTACACAGGGTTGTTTGATCTTCACAGGCCTCTGCCACTTCCATTATAGAGTCCCCTTGCAATCTATTTGTGGGAATCGAATGTGATTTCTTAGGTTCTTTCAGTGTGGGGTCATTTTGATCCAATATTTTTCCCGGGGGAAAAATATGGATAATAGAAACCTTTTTGGTTGATATGGATCTAATTGAAGTAGAGGAGGAAGCGTAATGAGGTTATTCTTGTACGATGGAAAAGTGACATGCAAGCATGGGAATCTACAAGTACCTCTTCCTTGTACCCGACCTCCCGAGGTCATGTCGAGACAACCGGTGAATGTTGAATGTGAATGGATACAGACAAGCTAATCGGGTAATCTTATATCCTCAATACGCAATAATGGAATCTACGAATCTAAGGTGAAGAAGGCCCTCCTAACTGAATTGGTGTAATGGTTCGTTCGAGATATAATGGTTGTTCGGAGGCTCCAATAAATGTCAAGCTCTGCCGAAATCTGATTTCTTGGTAGTTGGACATGTGGGAAGTGACCATGGGAGCTTCATATATATCTCCAGACAAGGTCATGAAAATGGTGATGGGTGATTTAGTGGATTTGTAGTTAACTATGGGTGATTTTCTGGTCTAGCCCAGAAAGTATTAGATTGATTGGCTTCTATGTTTAATATAGAGAACTATACTATAATATTTGGCAGGAGTGGTGAGGATCTAAATACCAATGCATTCATAAGCTAGTATCAATACTTAACTAATTTGTAGGCCCGTTGGGTTGTGGGACTTGGGGATCACAACCATGAGTTCATGGTTGTTGTGGACCTATTATGGTCATGTGAAGAATCAATCCCTTCTCCCAACTATCTAATAATCATATGCCTTTTTAGCCTCTATGTTTAGAACTAGAAGTTGTATAATTTTCTCAGAGTACCTAACAAGTGTTCTAGCAACTTGAATGCGTAAGCTAGTATCTATGTCAATGAGGAGGTCTCCTGTGTCAGGATGTGGAACTAAAGGATCGCAACCAAATGCATGTTCTCTTTCGAATCCTTGTATGGTCATTTGGGTATTTTATCAAGGTAGTCTATAGTTAGGATGATTTGACCAAAATGTGTAAGCTTTTTGTCTTCGATGTTTAATCCTCTTAGTTGCTCACTAATTGCTTGTAAGTTTGTTGTTGCTCGAAAGACCTGTATCCTAAGGTCCTGATCTATATTAGCTAATGTCATGGGTAGATTTGGCTAAGGCACTATGGGTTCAAATATATACTCTCTAGGCTCTCTAGGTCTTGTGATTGTCATACAAAATGATTCAACTTTTAACTAAAATTAATAAACTGATTACTAAAGAAGTATTTACACTATGCAAGCATTCTTCTATTTTTGTATTTTTAATGACACATTTCAATGAAATTGAAGAGTAGCTACTCTAGTATATTTATAAAATGGACAACTAATCTAGTAACAAAATAAAAACAAGCAAAGTAGCCTGGTATGGCTATTTTCCTGTGCAGTTGTGATTTTATCCTAAGTATCTAAGCAACTATATATTTTGAATTAAAAAGACTCTCGATCCTACCTCAGAAGTGAGGAATGAATCACAATTTCTTAGAAACTATCAATCCCCACAGCTTCCCTGGTGATATTGAGAGAAAACTTTTGACTGAAATAAAATAATTCACTACTCTATTTGATATGTCGTAACTAGAACTTTGATAGCTCAAACTTGGCATTTACAGAATAGTGGTAAATCCAACTATGTGTGATTTCATCCCCTTAGTGTGATCTCCTCGTTCCTTCATGTCCTCGTGAATCCATAAAGTGTGTATATGATAGTATCAACAGAAGATGGTATTCGAACAATGGCAGCTTTGGATATAGACCAAATACAATGCAAGTAGGAGAGGGATAGTGCAAGTGAACAGAGCTTGACTATGCAATTCCTAGCGGGATTTATTATGGGAATACAACACAAGTGCACCGAGAGTTTTAGAATCTATCCTTGTGACAAAACAAAACCTGCAACTTTAATGGATTCTAGTCTAGAAATGAAGCTATTCTATGCTAAATTGATTGTATGGAGCAACAATGGAACAAGACTGAAACAAGAAGATTGAATGACTTCTAAACAACAAAGGAAAACTAATAACTGATGCAAAACATGAAGCTAGTAGAATTCTAAGCAAGAAATTGAAAGACTGAATAAGAGAATTGAGAAGATGAGGGGCCATTTGTTTGAAAACAAGTTGGCTATTTATAACCAATGCATTTACCAGAGGGTAACTCCCAATTGAACTCTTTTACTATAAACAAAGGAAAAACACTATTACTAGGGAACCAAAAACATTAATGCAAGCCAAAGTGGTTGAAGAAAGCATGTAAATTTGAAGATTTACGTTTGACGCGATCGTCGGAAGAATCTAGAAAATGTGAACAAAACTACCACCACTGTGCGAGGCGGTGGTTATGGGACCGTCACCCTATCCAGGCGGCGGTCATAGGACCACCACCTGCATGGCGGTGGTTTCGTTACCAAAGCCTAAAATGCAAGAAAACAGGGGGCAAAGGGAAAAACAAAGCATGCGGAGGCTAAGGGGCATGTGGGATACAAGCGTATACTTGGCGAGCCTTTCTAGATTCTGAACACCTTGCAAGGAGACCTGTATCATCATTGGGGCATGTGTAACATCATTCCGGCAGTGTAGTACCCTATAATTTTGGGTACATATAGTTACTATCAATCGGTTGTGGTAGTATAATATATGGAAGAATAGTGAACTTAGTGAATGTATGCTAAGGTGGTTGCGACTAAAGATATTTAGTAGGAGATATTGTGTTAAAAGTAAATTTTTTGTCTGTTGGTTTAGTTGTGGATGGGTTGAATGTTGACTTACTTTGAAAACGTGTAGAATATTATGCTTGCTCTTGATATTTAAACTTTATTATGGATAAGAGCTTGGTTTCGTGAAGCTTAAGAGTATGATGAGATTTGATCTAATTAAGGATAGGTATCAAAGATAATACTCTCCTGGAGAGGTGGAAATAGACTCTGTATGAATAATCCTAAATCTTAGAGTTTACAAGAACATTTGACATCTTAGCTAAGTTGTTTTTGTACTACAAGACATAATCCGCAATGTGTTCATTAAATATTTAAGTTGTGTGAGTTGTGCATATGAGATCTTAGATCTGATGTTGATAGAAAAGATAGTTAGAAAAGTATCAACTAGATGTGTGAAATATGTTACCAAATGGATAGGTAGGTCATAAAACCAACACATCACATAGTCTTATAAACTGTGGGGAAAGAGCTTAGCTAGTATGGTATGGTTGTTTGCATAGTCTAGGAATGCCACATGAAAAGTGCGAAGGTTCTCTTGTGGGTCACCATGGCCTTTAAAGATGGGTAATTTGGGGGAGTTGAAGTTAGAGGCAATGGATAGGTGGAAATGGCGGGTGTAAAAGGAGTATGCAAAAGTGAAGTGGAGTCCAAAGATGGTGATGCACGAGAGGTAGCAAGTTGGAGCTGGAAAATTTGTGTTTGTAGATCCTAATATAAAGAGGTTAAATTAGGAGTATTGGAAGAAGAGTCAAGTGGTGCATTGGGAGTGTTAGGGTGAATGATTGGAGAAGTTGTGGTAGGAATGGAAGCTGAAATATAAAGGGGTGGAGTAGAGACCATGGGAGGTGAAGATTGAGAAACAAGAGGTACTAAAACATCGTAAGTGTTCCTAGCAAAAATCAAAGCATGCAGAATATGTAAAAGATGAGTGGGATTAGTGCGCGCAAAGCTTGTCAAAAATTGGTGAGTGTGTCTAATTACTCTTGGTCAACATTGGTATCCTCATCGTATGATTTTTCACTACCAAAGGCTTCTATTTCATGAAGAGGAACTTGGTGAGATGTATCTAAGGGATTTTTAGTTGTAGCTATAGAAGTAGGGATATTGGCCATTGGTTTAGAAACCCTATGGGAAGATGAAGGAAGCTCATAATATTGAAAAGACCCAAAATGACCACTACGGGTGACGGGCATAAGAAGAAGAAAATAACAAAAATAAAGTGTATTCTAAGATCGGTTTCACCAAAATGATTAAACTAAAATGTAATATATTAGCCTAATATAATGCAAGTTTACAATAAATAAATGAGTAATAAAATAACTAAAATACACCCAAAAAACTAAGCAATAAAAATGTAAAACCCTAATGTGCAAAGAGAGTTGGAAGAGCCTTAGCTGATTTGGGGATGTCATGAGATTGTGTCACACAGTGGTTACCAACCCGAACATGAATGGGAAACCATCACACAAAAGCTCTAGAAAATGTAGATCCGAGTGATTTGGATGGAATGGGGTACTGGAAAGGGATTGGGGCACCACTGAGTGCAAGTCCGGGTTCCTTGGTCTATGTAGTAGGTCCGAAACCAATTTTACTGAGTCGTCGAGATGATGTGAAGCCTTCACTTCTTATCACGTGTATGTCACTCCTATCTCACTGATTTTTCAAACTTTCAATGAATAATCACCTGCAAAACCCTAGACAAAGCATCAAAACCCTAAAAAGAAAGATGTAAATCAAGGGGTCAGACTATCCTCAACCGCCACAACGGTGGACTTATCACTAAGCATTGTACTACATCTCATACCCAATGTAGTTTTGTGTGTGTACGGAATTATTCCCTAGGTTTCTCTTGTGTGAGTCATACTTGAAGTATTAAGTAGCTAGATGTAGAATGTAAATAATGTGTGCATGGAATAGAATAAACTCCCCTCTTATGAAGTGTGATGCATAATAACCAACCCTTTTCCCTTGTGATGGACCTAGATGTATGCGAATGGAGTAATAGAAGCCTCTGTAGATGCAACCTTAGGTTTTTATAGCTAGTGCTTAGTGCTTGGTCCCTTACTATGATCACATTACTTTATGTTTATATTATTCCTTCACTTGAATTTCATAATTAACCTCAAAAAGGCCGACTACCAAAAATATAAGATGCTCAAATGACTAGAAAGGACCTACACAAGTATGATTAAAGTGTAAAGAGGACAGGGGGCACCCGAGAGGGGATGAGGGTGCTCAGTGCTGGCATCCTGGATGGGTGCTCCAATCCGAAAAGGTAAAATTGAAGTATGAAAAGACAGACTGAGCCTATAAAGGTGCAAGACTGAAAGTAGCAACAAAAAGTAACAAAAATATGACCAAAGACATGGGTTGATTATTAATTTTCATACTTAGGAACCATATGAATAATATTATATGATCAAGACTAGATAATTACCCAAAGTGTGTGATCTTGTGTCTACTGGTTTGGTGATTGAATAGCTGAAATTTGACTTCGAAATAATTTTTTTTGGTGATTTAAAGAGTGTATGTAGGGCTCTACAGCATTTGGTATCAAATTGGACATATTATAAAGAATAAAATCTTAACAAGGTTTGGTGCAAGGATATATTGCTTGGTTTTTTAGGTTAGATATAAAGGAATGACTAAATCCATGAAGACAAAGAGTGTGAAGCAAGGGCCAAAAATGGAGAAGGAAATTTTAGATTTGAGGAGTGATTTATAGAGGTTGGAATCATTGGAAAGGATTTTGTTATAGGTAATCAATCGGTAAGAATTCAAGTAAGAATTTAGATATGTGGATGGAGTTTGAAATAGAGAGTGAAGTGGTTAATTAAGTCACTTGTGAAGCATGTTAGAAGAAATGAAGGAAAAAAGAAGAGAAATCCTATAGAGGCATAAGAGAGATAGATATTTTCCATGTGAGGAACATGAGGAAGAGAAAGAGAAGAGAGTTCTCATTATGGATAACATAGTGAAAGATGAATAATAATGGATGAGAAGAAATGTGCAAAAGGAAGCACTTAGTGATGAAGAGTGGATAAGGAGAAAAGTGTCCAAGAGAGAGACACTCATGGAGACAATGTGGTTTCTGATTTTATGTTTGCATGTGTGTATACAGGTTTGAAATATTTTGTGAATAAGATCAAGAAGAAGACAATGGAAAATGCAAGAAAAGAGCCAAGAAGATACTCTCTTGAGTCAAATGCACATGATGAAAGAAAATATTAGGTTATAGAAGCTTATGAGACAGAGAATGAAGTCCTACAACATGCTAATGAAGAAGAATAAGAGAACATAGAGTTATATGATGATTTGGAAAGCATTCAAGTGAGAGAAGATAAGAAGGAGAGAAAAATAAGAAGATGGATGGAAAAAGGAAAAGGAAAAGGACATGGTCAAAAAAATGGTTTCTATTCAGGTATGTGAAGATGAAAATCAAGGTTTCCTTCAGGCATATGATAGTGAAGTTTTTATATACAAGATTACACAATGAAAGGTAAAGATGAATCATCAAAATCTGAGTTTAAGCATGGTTATGTCATGGTTAAAAGTCCTAGAAAATCATTTGTTTATGAACAAGAGATAAAATGCAAGGAAGAGGCTAATGAGGTTGTGACATGTAATGGAAAATAAGAGGAAATGATAGAAAAAGAAAATATTTCAGTTTGAGACAAGCATGTAATGAAGGTGACCAATAAATGAAGAATGATGAAAGAGATTCTAGGTACAAAATAGCCTATGGATAAAGGAGGACTAAAACTACATGTATATATCAACATAAAAGATAAGAAAACAAGCGTGGAGTCAAAGAGAAAAGAGAATTACAGTGCAACCTAATAAGGGCATGACAAGAGAAACAAGTAAGGAACAAGGTAAGCATGTTGATTTGAATGTTTTGGTTAAGCAAGCAAAGAATGAGGCATTTGAAGGTGAAAATGAGTTGATTTTGAACACTAACATGCATGATGAAGAACATGTGAATGAGATTCAAGAAGAGGAAGTTAGAAAAATGAGAGAAGGTAAAGATGAAGTGAAGAAAGAGAAAATGGGAGCTGAGTTTAGAGATATACCATGTGATTTCAAAGAAGGAAAAGAGAAATTGTGTCCTAAATTTGATGAAGCAAGTGAAGAGGAGAGTGAAATCTTGTTGTATTAAGAAATGTAAAGGATTGAGAAGCTATTCATAGTAAGCACAGTTCAAATCAGCTAAGGGAATGCATTAGCAAACAAGAAAATGAAGAAGAAATGCAAGAGAAACCATTGGAAAACTTGAACAATAAAAAATCTAAAGAGGATGAAGGTGAACTATAGGTTCAAGATCAAGCACAAGAGGGAAAATATGAAGAAAACAAGTCGTGAATAACATATATAAGAGAGGAAAATCATAAATGTCATGTAGAATACAAGAAAGGGAAGAAATAAGATCAAAATGAGACACATTTGTATCATCCTTTTGTATCTTATGTTGCTCCTAGCTGTGTTTGTGCATGTAAGAGTCAAAAAGAATGAGAAAAGAAGATGGAAAAAGACAAGAAAATGAATAAAAATTACAACCGAGTCATGAAGGACAAGAGGATAAATAAAATGAAGAATCCTTGAGGAAAATTGAATATATGGAAAGAAAATTCAAAGCAAGAATAGAAAAGTCAAACAATGAAAATAATGAGAGAGGTGGAGATGAATGCAAACAAAGAAAGGATGAATACTATCCCAACAAGAGAGAGATTGGAAGAACAAAAAGAAGATGGAAACCTCCATGGGGGTTTAATTTTTTCTTATTAGGGAGTATGATATAGGAACATAAATGTAAAGGCATCAAATTTTGAAATTTTGTATAATTAGGGCGTGTTAGGATTTTGAGGTCTAGTTAGGTATCTTTGAATCCTCCATGGCCTTTTAAAACCCTCATTGTGTGTTAATTGAGTTATTATAAGTTTCCCTCCAAAATGGGAATGTTTTAAATTTGAATTTGAAAGGTTAAATTGAGAGTTGTAATGTTGATAATGATGTCATTATTGGTTGTAAGAGGTCATTCAAGACCTTAAAATAGGTAAGTTAAGTGTAATCACTCCTTCTAAGAGGGCTCGTGAGTTAACCAAGCCCATAACCATGATGAGTCAAGAGAGAGATTAGTATAACCACATTGAGTTAAACAAAAAGAGGGGAAATTTGAATAGATAATTCATTTATGAGTTGTAGAAGAGAGGTTTGAGAGGGAAAAGCATGTGTGGAAGATACCTAAGAGGCTCAAGGAGTCTATAAAAATCCATTGAAGGAGAAATATCATATATTTCCTTGTTGACGATTCCATGCATTGCATACATCTTGTTGATTATGGACATCAGTTCATGTTTATTATACCTTTTGTGTTTTTTTAATGATAAAATTCATGAAATGAATGAATATGTACATGTGATAGTGATTTTAGGTTGATAAAGTTGATGGAGTGAAGGTTTTCAAAAGGGACTTTGTTTGTACAAATTAGTAACAATGATGCAAGATATGTTGAGTAGTTTAGAAAGGGATATGTTCATGGAATTAAATATTTGTTTTTTTGAAAAAGATAAGTAGCTTTGGTTAGACCTTGTATATGCTTTGTACATATTTTCTTGGTTGTTAAACTAGAAGAATGTTTATTGCATGCAAACACCATGTTCTCGGAATGAGACACATAATTAGGGTTCTAGATTAATTGAAGAAGAAATTATTTCATGTTTTTAAATTTATAAACTAATGAACCTTGGAGAAAGCTTGATAAAGATGTGTATTGGATGAGTGTTGATGCATCTCAAAGGTGCATTGCACAATTATTTCAGTCTCGTGTTCTTTCTAGGGTTTGGATTCAAGGTGAAAATTTCATTTGTCTAAAGTTATTCATTGAAACACATTAATTCCTTAGTGTAGAGATGAAATTAGGTACAATTAAGGTTCCTACAAGCTTGGTATCATGAAAAAAGTTTTGATAAGTTTAAAAGAAACAAATACAATCCACTCATTTTGCACAGTCTTGATACCCTATTTTGAGGGTTATCTTCAACTTTGCTTTTGGATTGGAATAATTATTTTCGATTAAATTCATGGATGGTTTATATATGGTTGAGGAGAATGTGATTTTTAATGAAAGGTGACAATAAGACTAAAGATGAGGAAGCTAAAGTTTTAAGTTAAATTGCAAACATCAATGTTTGACTGCAAATATAGGTAGAGTGTTTAATAGTGATATACCTGTTACAGTAGGCAAAAGTACATAATGATCAAAAGTTGTAAACAACTCTTAATTCTACAATCATGTAGATTAAATGGAATACCAAGGTAATAATTAGGACTTTAAGAGTGTTTGAGGTGTTAATATCTTATTAGAGTGAATAGTACTCAAGTTCTCAAACTTTTTCTTAGGCATATCTCGGTTTGTAATAGTTATGAAGGAAAATTGTTTCAATACATGAGGCCAAAGTTGAATAATGGTGTGTGATTAAAGGTGATCTAAACATAAGAGACTAAGGAAGGTATAGAGAGTTAAAAACTATTGATAATCCATGAGTGATGTCTAAATACTAAGCACTAGGATTTGTTTGAGGAATACTACACACCTCTATCCTAAAGCTGTACTAACATACTCATATTGGTGTGATAAGAGGTTTAGAGTGATAACCTTGGTAATATGAGGAGATAAGATTGAAGGAAGTTGTATAAGCATTACCAAATGTTGTTAAAACATTTAAACCATGTATTAAAGGCATTGGAAACATGAATTCAAGTACTTTTGAGAAATAACACACGGTCGGGAAATCATACCCATGTTTTTCCATAAAATGAATCCAATAGCCAAACACCAAGTAAACTCAGACTAAAGGAGTTGGAAATAATGATAATCTAAAAGGGCAACAATATATGTAAATATAGAGGAATGCAATGAAGAGAAGTTAAAGGAAAATGTGTAATCAAGTAAAGAAAGGACAATCATGAATGAAAGGTACAGTCCTAGTAAGAATTGTGAGGGAGTTAGGTAATGTAATGGAAAACTGTAGGAAGTATGGTACATAAATAAGGAGTATAGGTATTAGTGACTCAAGGAAATGGTGTGGAGACCTTAAAGGAACAAAGAAAAGTATGAGAATAGTGACAAAAGGATGTAGAAGGTTTAAGCAAGGCTTGGAGAATAAGAATTCTAGTCTAGTGACTTAATAATCTTGAATGAGAGTGAAAAGTGTGGAAAGGAGGATAAGGGTATGTTTGATAATGAGTGGGTGATGAGTGAATAAGATACATAAGTCATAGGTGAGAGATGAATAAATACAAATAGAGTATAGAAGACAATGAAGGTACAAGAACAAGAAAGATGACTAAGACGCCAAAACATAACAAAGTGATTTGAATGAAGATAGGTAAGTGAATGAATGTTGGAGAAGGCATGAACAAGGTTAAATTGACTAGGATAATGTGTTATGAGTAAATAAAATAGAGGTAAACATCAAACCCTATATTTTGCTACTAAACCCTAGCCTAGGCCTACTTTACAAGCTAAAAGGAGGGTTTTTGTGTTGGGAAGAATGTAGTAGTTGAGAGAAGAAAATTGGAAAAAATAAAGAACTCAAAAATGGGTATCCAAAAATGTAAACATATTTCCATGGAAGTTTGTGCATAGTTCCCAGTTTCAAGGTTTGTGCAACAGGAGGGCTAATTGCCAAGACTAGTCAAAATACTAAAAAGGGAATAAAAATGAATGGGTAAGGATTTAAGTCTTGAAAATTCTCAAACATCTAAATGGGAAAAAGGGTATTGAAAAATCTTACCAGTCAGGTATGAAGGTGTGTGGTTAGTGAATTTTCTATAAAAACCTATTTTTGAGGGCTATTAGCCTAAAGTGAGGTATAGAAGGAAAAGTATGAAAGTTGATGAAGTGGAACTTGTTTCTTGATTTGATCATGTTTTTAATGAATATAAGCATGTGTAAATTGGTTTTGAGATTTGGTGTAGTGTTTTATGTAGTTTGGTGCATTTGAGAAACTTTTAGCCTTCTTGAACAAATGACAAGATATTGGGTTTGGTGATTGAATAGTTATAATTTGACTTCTAAAGAAAAATTATTTGGTGATTTGAAGAGTGTATGCAGGGATATGCATCATGTTAACATGTCTTCCTAGTGTCTAACGGATCTCCGAAGATGAGAGAGTAAGGGGAGGTTCAACATTCTCTCAAGGGTGACTGATAGAGGGAGGAGATGAATCCTCATCAATACTCATGTCATCAGAACTAGAAGAATAATCCTCATCATTATGAATATAAATAGGAAAATCATGTCAACATAACTATCATCACATAAAGTGGGTGTGGAAACAATAGTATCATAAGAAGGTGTAACAACTGTAATCTCTGAAGGGTATCTAAATAAGGACTGAAGAATGCTCCAAATAGTATGAGGAAAATATGTGAGTTCCACATGATGGTGGAGAGGTATGGAAATATACATCAATAAATGACCAAAAACCATGTTATAAGTGTCAAGCTAATATTTAAGGTGATCTAGATCATCAAAGGGGGCAGTACTTGTCCATACAAGAATAGATAAAGGTCATTATGAATGAGAGAATGTTCCATGCTTGAATGCCACAGTGCGTAATTATCCCTACCAAGAATAAGAGGTGGAGGTCGTGATGTAGTATTGGTCCTATGAAGTATAATTCTAGAAAGAACATCCTCCATCGTGCATCTACAAATAAGACTAATAAGTGTAAAAGAGTCATTGGCAACAAATTCACTATCATATGGACATTAGAATTGGCCAAAAATACGTATGTGGAATACAAAAATATGAGTGTGAGAATACACTCGGGGTTGCAAGATGTCGACTCAGCCAAAAATACATCTGCATGTGATTACAACACCTAGAATAATATTTTTAACCCCTAGTTTGTGGCACTTTATAGTTAGTGTGTTGATTACAATTTGATGTGTTCATGCAACTTGAAATAGTTAGCCACTCACCTTGCAATTAGAAGAGATCACGCAAGAGTGGATACCACAATGTGTTTGAATCACGTAGATTTAAGTGACACCATAACATGCACCGAAAGTTAAAAATAGGCTAGAAGGGGCGAAAAAAGTCATATGTGAGAAAAAGTGTCTCATGTTGCATTTGGGGATCCCTTGCCGTAAGGTTGTGGCAGATGCACTCACTAACCCACAAGTAATAATAAGTGCTCAAAAGTTACAATACCGTCTCCAAAATGTAAACAAGAACTAGAAATGTAAAAATCCCCCAAAAATCCGTATACCTTCACAATATCCTCAAAAAAACATGTTAGGAAAAAAATGCCAATAACCCTCAATTTAGAGTTTTTGGATTACCCTAATAAATCTAATTTTGATTCAATAAATTTTAAATAATCCTTTTAAAGGAAACTAACTTCTAACTAAGCCTTATTAATTAATTTGATAATTTAAAGTCTAAGGAAATTATTTTAACTTTGAAAAAGACTAAATTTAAATAAAAAATGAAATAGGGTAAAGGGAGGAAAAACCCTAAAAATGCAAAGGATGGAGGAAATGAAAAGGATGAGGGGTCGAGCTCGGTTGATTGAGTTACAATATTTTATAAGGAGAGATAAGTAATGGCCAATTCTAGCAAGGAGACCGAGTTGGGCGAGGCATGGTTGGGAGCTCAAAATGGGCCAAAAATAGAGTACGAGCTCGGTTCATGTGAGAAGGAATCTCAATGATGGCTGTGAGAACAATGAGCTCGTTGAAGGGATATGGATACATGGCTCGAATGGAGGTCCAATAGACGATGGGGTGGAGTCATAGGAACTCATCCGAGTTGTGAGAAGGAGCGATGAATGAGCTCAATGATCAATGACCGAGTAGAGAGGACTCAAAATGAACATGTAACCAAGGAAGAAATCGAGCTCAAAGTAGGGTCCAAGAAAAAAAGGAACCCAATGAGAAGGATTTGGAGTGTCTAGGAATGAGAATAGTGAGGGAAATAGAGCTTGATGGAGTTAGGGGTCGGTAAGGGTTACACGAGATCTTGCGAAAGGGTGAGGGATGAGGCCGAGGTGGCTCGACCATAATACACGAGCTTGGTAGAGTTGAGACGTGGTAAGGAGGACCAAGCTCGAGATGGCTCACCATGTTGGACAAGGCTCAATGATAACTGAAAGAAATACAAGGATGACCGAGCACGAGGTGGCTCGGTCTACAAAAATATCTAAGAGCTTGTAAGGAACTCATCTCACGATCTCGGTAGGTGGAATGGAGTTAGGAGTGGAGAGCTCATGTAGGCAGGGGTGCAAGAGGGAGATGCGGGAGTTGAAGAAAAACTGAATACAACACACTAGAACCTCCAAATTTGAATCCATGTTATATTTAGTTGTAACTAGCTAGATTTATCTAGAAAACACCTATTCTGAATACACCCGACATAAACAACCAAAAACCAACAAACTCCCAAAAATGAGATTAGCCCAAATTAAGGCTAAAAAGCACAAATCAAATACAAATTAAAAACTTGCATAAAGATCTAATGAAACCACAAAACTAAGAGTAATAAGAAACAAACAAATGTAAGTGACATGATTAACAAAGTATAGCTCTAATACCATATGAGAGAGAAAGAGGACCAATGAAATGCATGCACATCAATGTAGTTGCACTCAAATGGAAATGCAATAAACTTTAAGTAACCAACAAGAAATTGTGCATGCAAAAATAAAGGGTCTACTCATTCTCATAGATCAAAAAAGGAATTACATATAGGAGTGTTGTGTAACTCCCATGCATGGACTTGTCATACCCCAAAAATAGGAGAGGGGAGTTACAATCCAAGAATGGAATGTAACTCCCATATGACATATGACATATTCTATGACATAATCTTTCATACATCATATAACTCCTAATGACTCACCTAAAGACCTATGAATTACCTAAGTGAGATGAATCACCATGTGTGAAAGAAAATAACCTAATAAATAAATAAAAGGTAAATGAAACCCCTCACACTATTACATGTTGCATTTTTCTTATCATGTTAGCTTGATTCCTAATATTTTCTATTCTTTTACATATAAACATATGTGTTCACATGGTAATTTTAGGTGAATGTGGGCCAATTATAGGTTATCACACGATGCATGATGCTCGATATTTTTCTCTAATAGTCCCACTCGGGCTCTGGGGGCATCTAACTTCCATACCTTTCTACATTCAAGTGTTATCATTGCAATATCTACTAATTTCATTCCTATTTTCAGATATATAAATTTTGGCATACTATCAATTAATCTAACATTCTAATGGGTCCTTCATGTGTAACATTTGTCAAACAGGCTCGCTTCTAACCATAGTTATATTTTTGCATATGTCGCGTGCCTTGTTTTCTATTATTTACATGTTATGGATATACTTGATTACTTATTTGATTATATGGCCTTGAAGGCCTTGAGTGTCTTATGTTATCCTGAGTGGTGTCCCATGTTTTCCACCAGCCACCTTTGAATTACTCTTTTTTTTGTTTTATTGTGTGTTTGAATAGTTTTTATTACATTATGTAATGCTTGTTTATCCCTAACACTTTTTCTCATTATTTTACATGTGCCATGGTTATTACCATACACATTACCTATTCCCCTAATAAGAGTTCTTATTCAAATGTGCACATTATCTTTAGGTTCCCTCATTTGGGATGCGCTCACCTAGATTCATCTCACACACCCCAAAAATATGGGGAAATCATTGGATTATTATTTCACCCTCTCAACAGATTGAGAAGCTAGGAACAAAATTGGGCGTAACAGAGACTAACAAAATGGTTCGGAATCAAACTTGGGCCAAAAGTATCACAAGGAAAGAAACACCCGATCAAATAGGAATGATGGTCGCTAGTGTCCCACAGGTGATTTTGTCTTGGGGAAAAACAAGTATTTTAAAAATGAACATATTTTCAGGTGACAAGTTTTCTCAAAATCCATGGGATATACTTAAATATAAGTTATTATCTAGTACACGAAACATAATCAATGGAATTTTCACACTTTTATCAAGGGAACTAATTACTCTTATTTCTTAGTTAACATATTTTCTACTAATATTCAAATAAGGAGTAACACCTAGGGAATATGAAAGGACAATACTATGTTTGAAACATCATGTCATTCGTGGCTAGCTACTATTGGGTTCATAACCATCTATAATGACACTTATATGTGGGGAGGTGTCAATGGGCGGAGAGTGAATCCTAAGCTCTCCCAACGCTCTTCCTTTGGAAACAGGATGACTAAATCCTCTAGTACAGGAACATAATAAATGGAATTTTCACACTTTGATTAAGGAACTAATTACTCTTCTTTCTTAGCATATTTTCTACTGATATTCAAATAAGGAGTAACACCTAGGAAATATGTAAGGACAATACTATGTTTAAAACATCATGTCATCTGTGGCTAGCTACTATTGGGTTGATAACCATATGTACTGAAACTTATCTATGGGGAAGTGTTAATGGGCGAAGAGTAAATTTGGAAGCTCTCTGTACACTCTTCCTCTAGTAACAGGATGACTAAATCCTAAGTATATTCACATAAATTTTAGAATTTATATCTCCCAACCCTTTAAACCATCTCCAGGAAACAAACAAACATGAACAATTATATCCTTTCTCTAGCAATATTCAAGTGTATTATACCTTTGATTCACTTGTTTTTCATATGTATTTTAAATTTTGGTTTCTCTATGTTAAAGTTCAATTTCATATACCATGAGAATTGAATACAATTTTCTTCTTTTGGGTCTATCCTTATCCAAAAAAAAGGAAATGCACATGAAATAAGGATAAATCTCAAGCAAAAATTTCTCAGAAAAGGCAATATCCAGATACAAATGTAGGTATCATTTCCAAGTACATACGTAGGTCACCCTTAGGTTCTTATCCCCTCTTATACTAGATGATATATATTATATAATCTCCACGTGACACACACAATCTCCATTCAACACGTTATCGCTTATAACTCTCTTCGGATCTCCACAGTATGATCTTCATATCTACTTTATGTTTCCAAATATTCATTCACTAACATAAAGTGGGGGGAAATATAGACAAGAAATTATGCACTTGGTACTATTACATCACACCTCTATTATGTCAGTATATGCATGATTCATAAGTAAGAAAATTAGACATTAAACACATTTTTTTCTTTACTTTGACATTGCTTTATCTTTATATGATTTTGTTGTATAATTTTATGGAATTATCCATTTTCTTTTAGACACCACACAATGTCTTACCCAACTTGGTATTTCTTGTTTTATCTTTAGAGATCTCTGAAAAATAGTGCCTAATAGGGACAGGATCATCCATGCACTACTGTCCCCTTTGGGTGCTTCTATCCTTTTCCCCTCTTTTATTGTGTTTAAAATGCCACACCGGTTGTTATATTTTCTTAACTTATACTTATCACTTTGGGTCATATTTTAGAGTTTTTAATGACAAAATTCAAGAAAATTAATCATATATATACATGACTTACTATCTATTCTAAGGGATAAGAGGAAAACTAGGAAATTTTGGCTATTAATTTCTATCTACTACTTGAGCAAAGAGAAACACTTGAGGACTAAATTTGGGTTGTGTTATTGACCTCATAAGAAGGGAAAATTATGAATTCCATTACAAACATTCATCTTGGTAGTAAATTAGTTATATCTCGTTATCTTATACGATGGGAACAAGGCTAACCTAGCTTCAAGGGACATGATTCTATCACACACACACTAGAACTACATTGAGTCTAAAATTTAGTGCAACACTTGGTGAAAATAACATTGGGGTGACCACCAAGGTCAGTCCGACTCAAGCATATGCATATTTTATTCCATCTAATATTTTCTTGAGCCTTGTATAGGTAGCTAGGCTTTTTTAAAAGTACATTTACAACAAGAAAATCCTACGGTGAAGTCGAGTGACATAAAGTTAATTGAAGGTGACATGATCATACCCTGCAAGACCAAATCTATAATCACTACCAGAAACTAGCACCCAATATAGACACTAGTCCTCATGGTGGTCGTGTCCCATTTTGGGTGTTATTGTCTAGAAGACTTGCAAATCTTTATTCTCCAATCAAAGCACATTCAACACAGATCTAGCTGTTCCATCATTACTCCGGACCAAATCCAATATAGACACTTAAGAATCAACTAAGTTACTCTCATCCTATTGTTATTTGTACTTATTTTCCATTGCATGTTATATCTTATGTTTTTCTCGATTTTTATTCGATTGATCTTAGTCATCGATTAAGATTTAATTTTTTTAATCATAATTCCTTCTTCCATATCACCAATAACCC
This sequence comes from Taxus wallichiana var. yunnanensis, assembly GCA_018340775.1. NCBI lineage: Eukaryota > Viridiplantae > Streptophyta > Pinopsida > Cupressales > Taxaceae > Taxus > Taxus wallichiana. Next base: position 473,771,484 of record CM031236.1, on the reverse strand, counting down.
TTTAGGCTAGTCATTTGCTTCATTCAATGATTATTATCTTGTAGGTTCAAGGAATCTCCATGAATCCTTCTACCTAGCGCAACTTTCGATTTATCCTCCCCATAGTCACTTCGGGGGGTTGTTAGGATTGTGGAGTTGAATTGATTCACAGATAGCTTGTTTTACACCTTGGTTTACAGGTAAATGATGTTGATCAACATAATAATGGTCATCGGTCGGCATAAGAACTTCCATTAGTCGGCAGATGAACTGCCATCTTTCGTGGTAACCGTCGTAAATCGATTACTTGTGTGTGAAAGTTTATATTTAACTGATCGGAATCAGATCTAACTTTGTTATAAATTTGATCTAAAGGTTGTAAATGCATGACTATTGAGCCCTAAGTTTGTATATGCCTATATAAGCATGAAATCTAGGGTTATAAGTAAAATTAAGAGAAGGATTGAATTAGATCCTTGATTCTCCTATATTGAGAGGATGAAGAAAAATAAGAGAAAGAAAGAACAAATTACATGAATACAGAGTCTCCATGGAGAGAAGCGTAACATAAGGAAATAATAGGTACATCTGAATGGTGAGAAGAGGGTAACATCTTCTACTATATTTCCTTTATATAGTTATTGTCTCATTGTAATGGTTTGCATAGTATGCAAAGCACATAGAGTTTCTTCTTGTAGATCCACATGTTGGTGAGATCTTGTATTATAGATCTATGTAGATCTAGTCTTGTATTATACATCCATGTAGATCTATTATTGTATTGTATATCCATGAGATCATATTGTATTGTTGATCCATGTAGATCTAGATATTATAGATGAGGTTGTCTTCATGTTTGCCCATGTTATGCACGGTAATGGAGAGACACACTTAATTATTGGTACACATTCATGGATGCACATTGGTAAACCCATGGAAGAGGTCTTATTGCAGATCCACAGAGAACTTGGTTGCAGTTCAAAGATGTAGTAGTTCTAGGTTATGTGAGATATGTTGGTTGTGTTTAGAGGCACAATTGTAGTGCACTCATAGATATCTGTTTAGAGATTTGGATGAGAGGAGATACTATTGGAGAGATGCATTGTACTCTTATATTGAAGAGTTGGTTTGTACTCTTGTTGTATTATATATATGATATCTCTATCTTTGGTGGACGTAACCCACATTGGGTGAACCACGATACATGTTGTGTTATGTGTGTGTACTTTGTTTTGATTTGGATTATTATAGATTATACTTCCATTGTTGTAGATTTTTGGTAAATTTTTTAGATCATGTGTTCATGATTTTGTTTGTTATTAAATCATAGCACCATTCATGATCCCAATTCCCAATAGGGGTCGCTTGGTTTATACCTCACTATCAATTCTTACCTTAGATTTCATAGCCTTCTCTATAGACTAGGAAGAAGTTTCCTTCTTTTCCCACATTTTATCCTTCAAAAAACATTTATTTAAATTATCTCCAAAACTCTAAAAAAATTGTAAAAGATAGGGGATAGTTCATACTCAAGTTTTTGAATCCATTCATTGTGCCTAGAGACTATCTAAATAGAGGAAGGGAGAGGTAATACACAAGAAATGTTGATACAAATCCTAGTGTATATTATCTTACTTTAGGATTTGGTAGTGGGATTTATGACAAGTAGTTGGCCCAAGGCCTTAATTATACCAAATAAGACCTTGGGTTCCTAGAAATTTGTCCCAGATATGGAGACTACAGGGTAGTTCCTCTTAGAAAGATCCAAGTTTCCATTTATAGAGGAAAAGAATAGTTTTTTCCAAGAAACTAGGCACCCCCCAAAACATATCAAGGAGGTCCTCTTTAAATGAAAACTCGAATAAAAAATGAATCATTAGACATGGAAATTATTTCTAATAGACCACTAGGTTTCTACTATTTATTATCCCAGGACCTTACCAGATCTATATTGGTTTGAATGCCAAAAACTTATCGGTAAGTGCCACTGAAATATATCATGAGCTATGTCCACAATGGCATCTAGAAAAGATAGTAGCATGGAATCATCCTCCTAAGAAGGGGAAATGGGAGAAGAAAGGTAAGAAGAAACCACCTTAGGGATTACTAACTAATTCACCTAATAAATAATAATGTACCTTTTGCTCATGGTATAGGTACCATCCACATCCATCCCATCGAGATCTTGGTCCAATGGCCTAGTTTCCATGAATTCCACCCAAAAATTCAAAACATATGCCATCTTTATTTCACTTTATGTAAGTTCAAATTCTATATTTACAATTAAGTTACAATTCAATTTATACTATGGAAATCAACTACAATCGTGTTGTGGGTTTCATCATGGAGCATCTTGATACCAACACATATAGACAACAAAAATTTTGAGTGAAGAAAAAGAGTGCCTACACACTTAGGTATATTTCCATTTAAGCATGTAATTTTCATTTCATACTTAATGGGGGCAAATGTAAACACTCAAATTTGGAAATTTACCTTTTAACACTCAAAATTGTGATTGTGCTCCTTTCTTTGTGACAAAGACCCACATCCTAACCCCACTCAACACATTTTTCTCTCTTTCCTAACTTGTTTATTCCCACACATTGATGTGTTGACAAATTCTGAATACAAATCTATGAATCAATGCCTAACCTCTGACCATCATAGTGTAACTTTTAGATTTCATCTACCTTTTACCTATCTAAAAAATGTATAGAAAGGCCAAGATGTGAAATCTGGTCCCTGATGACTTGTATGGGTCTTGGAATAACACATACTCCAAGTTTGTTTTTGATGTAATAACATATTTTAGGTATTTTCATCTTCCTAGGTTATCCTTATCATAATAATTTACCTATGGAACCTTATAAGTTATTTAACATCACCTCATTTACTCACCTAACACACTTTGGGAAATTTTCATAAGCACTTTCATTACAATACTTAGAAAAATTCACTCAAGGATCTATAAATCTTCTTAAACCTAATTCACATCCATTAGGGAAGTCACTACTACAGTTATGAAGCACTCAACTAGGTCAAGGAGTCTAACTTCCCTCATTTCCAAACACATCGAGATACCTAATTAAAATTCTTAGAAACAAAAATAATCATCTCAAACATGTTAAAAGTGGTTCATGTTGCTAAATAGCCTCATTCATATAGATATTATATGTTAGGTGGAGAACTATGTATGGTTTAAGGCCTCTTCAAAGTAGTGTCGATGTAGGCAATGCAAAATTACACTTCAACCCAAACACTAACCTTCTTATAGGGTATCCCACCCATGGTTAGGGTTTGAGTTCAATTTAGCTAATTACATATGGTTTTGGGACCATGCGACATTTAAGGCTTGATAACAAAAACATTTCCAAGCCACTAAAGGATAGAGAAATTTTTCAAAACCAAAATTAAGTAGGTCCATGACCATACAATAGCTCTAAGATCATACAATCATTCTGGTAAACTTGTACGGTCTTGAACTAGGTGATCTCTTAGTTACTGATTTGTAGAACGAATAGTGACCAATCTCGTACTTCTAGATTCCTCGGTTGGTGCACCCAGTTACTTTTGTATCTTCATGTATAGCTAAGTATATATCACTTATTATGTTTTCAAGCTTGTAGCATATTGTAATGATTATATACATGTACCCATACATTATTATGATACTTTATAGTTATTGTTGTATGTTATTTAATTAGAATAGCTCGTAATTTCAAACCTCACATTACTTTTTTAGTATTGGGAATTTAGTAACAATATTAAAATAGATTAATCAAATGTTTAAATGGTGTAAACATTACATCATGAATATTGAGCACGATTTATTTTTTCATTACATGACACACTAGGTCAAAAACACCTCTAGGATTCATACGTGTGTGAGAAGTTTTATTAAACACTTTGTATAGTGGTGATATCAAGTATTTTTACCAATTTATTCCCTTTTGATGAGCCTTAAAACAAAAAAAAAGTTTGGTGAGCTACAAATGTGATCAGGTTTCTTTGCATATTCCTCATGTCACCTAGTATATATGTGGTTCACATAATGTATAGTTTTATGGAATTTGTAAATGCCTTTTAAGATCAAATTAATACCAAGAGGGGTATTTTTTGAAGGAGTTTTAAGAAAAGTGTCTTGAGTATATCCTATGAAATTGAATAGTAATATCATTGTATAAATGTGAAAATAACCAAACGATATATGTAAAGGTTTTGTGGAAATAATTTGAAGTTTTTATTTTATTTTTTTCTCTCTCTCTTTTTTTTTCTTTTTGTGTTCTTTTTTTTTTGGGTTTAACATCAATTTCTCCATATTTATTATTATTCAAAATACGAAGAGGGTCCCCAATTTTTGTGTATATAGTAGAGGCATGGTGTGTACAACAAATGGAAATTAAATGACCTATAGAAAAAAATCTCTAGAAATTTCTTATGATCAAATAAAGACTTCATTTCTTACCCCTAGGGAACTTTATGTTAGGTATTCATGCTTTTAACCTTAATAATGCAAGGAAAATTACCAATGGGAAATGACTTGCATCTTCCATGAATGAATCCACAAAAATGTTGAATCCTATGTTGATGAATTGTTATCGATGGAGCTAGGAAGAGGGAATATCATGTGGGAGTGTTGTGTAACATTCTTACATGACTCATTGAGTTTGGTGTCACCTTAAATCCATAAAATTGTGTATTTGAGGTGACAAGTGGAAAAAATCATAGGGTATTGGTGTCTCCAAATTTTACCACTGAAATTTGAGTCTACCCCATGTTTAAAAAAATTGGTCTTTAAAAATAACGGGTCTTTTTGTGTTTTTATTGCCGAAGATGTCGTATTACGTTAAGATATTCCCGATGAATCATATGAGCTAGTTTTGACAAATACCCGAGATGCATGAAACTCATTTTATCCCTCCGCCAAGTTTTGTCTGTGGAAATTTTTATTTAATTATTTATTAAATAAATAATGCCCCGTTTGAAGTAAATTGTGCTCCTAAGTTAAATCTGTTGAAGTTTTTCTTGCAAATATTAACACATCTCAATATGGTTTTCACCAGAATGAATTCGAGCTTTATCATGACTGACTACTGGAAACATTTTTCATTTTTATTTATTTCTTTTACATTTTTCTCCGGTTTTACCCGTGGTCTTTTTGTTTAATTCCCCTAGGTTTGTTCTTTGTCTGTATAGTTTGTTTAATTTCCTGGAACATCTATAGATCATTTATGGCCACTACACCAAAAGGAATCAGCCTCAGAAAGTAAACTTCTGACCAAAAAAATGAAGTCAAGCACAAAAAGCCTCTCCTAGGCAAGTCACACTTTTTGGAATAAATGAACTTAAGTTGTAATGGGAATTTTGGTATTGGTAGGCATGCAGGAATTTCTTACTTGCCTTGCAGGGTACTTTTTTCCACGAAGTCAAAGTCACTTAAGTTGCAATGGAAATTTTGGTGGTGGTAGGCAGGCGGGAATTTCTTACTTACCTTGCAGGTACTTTTTCCCATGAATTCAAAGTCACTTAAGTTGCAATGGGAATATTAGAGGTGCCAGGCAAGTGAAAATTTCTTACCTGCCTTGCAGGGTAAAAATTCTCATTATAAAAGAAAATCACTTAAAGCACCATTAGGAATTTCTTACCTGCCTTGTAGGGTAAAAATTCCCATTATGAAAGTCAAACAACTTAAGTGAAAGAGGGGATTTTGGGAGCTGTAGTGCAGGGTAGAAATTCCCATCAAAGTTGACTTCCTATTTTTGGAAATTACACTTGCTAAAAAATGTGACCCATCTTGGGTGAATAACAATGTATTTATTAATAGTTTATTCACCCAATTTTGGCACCATAAATAGCAGGAAAGTCAATGCAAGTTGAATAACTAAGGAGAAGTCAAGAATGCATGCTAAAAATAAATAAAATAAATTTATTTAAAAGCAACCAACAACATGCATAATTGGGCGCCCAATTTGGGTGAATAAACATGATTGTTTATTAATTAAATTGCCAGAAATAGGAAGGGAAATTATTAAAAATAGTATGTTGAGGATTATATAAGCATGGGCTGCCATAATGAAGAAGCAATTAATTATTTTTGCTAAGGATTGCAGCCCAGACAAGTTTTGGTGCCAAGGAAAGGAGGTTTTTGCATCAAAAGTTGTTTTTCATTGCTAGGGAGCTTCAAGGTTTGGCACCTAGGGTTGGAATGGATTGATTATTGCTATGATAATTATCTACAAGTTGGTATAAGTGCTCTGGTGAATTAAATAATATTTTTTCTTTCTTTGCATGTAAGCAAGACCTCAAAATTTTAGGGCAGTAGATTTTATATGCAGATTTTGGTGATAAAAATCATGTATTCGTGCCATGGATTTTATCTTTGTCTGAATTAAATTGCAGGTTTTCATCATAGGTCCTCAAATAAATGTCAAGTACATTGGATATATCTTCCAAATTTGAAGAAGTTTCCAGATCTGCACAAATGGATCTATTTGCAAAGGCTTCCAGCAAAAATTCATCCTCTTGTTTCTAAAGTAGCCCGTGTAGAAGTCAGTGCATGGAAAATTCCTTCTAGGATCTTGTGCATGTGCTCCCAATCTTCCAATTGAAGCCTTCATTGAATTTACTTGTATTTGCATTCACCCAGTGCTTTCCAGAATTTAAAATTGCTCATATGTAATTAAAAATAAAAATTATGAGTTTTGTTTGAATTATTTACTTACAAACATTACACTTTGGTGCATGTACTTTAGAGAAGAACTACAAAAGCTTCAAGGTTAAGAGGGAAGACAAATCAAAGGCAATACCCACAAGCAAATCACAGTCAGCTGCTTCCAGATCCATCTTGGTGAGAACCAAAGGCAAAAGAGTCAACCACATGCAGAATATGGAAAAAGAACAAGACTTGAAGTGTTATAGCTTTCTTCTAATTTCTTTTCCTCTTTCTTCTTCTTTCTCTTATTTTCTCTGACAAAGTAATTGAGCAATCAATTAAATTATAAAACTTAAGTGATTGGTTTAAAATCCGTTACTTGAAGAAGTCAATTACTTGGAAATAGGTGGCAGACATGCAAAATAGAAGGTTCTATTTTTAGTTAAAAATTATGCATGTCATGCAAAGAGGAATTCCAGGAGGAATATTTCCAATTGCTACCCTTTTCTATAGCTTCTGCATGCGGGAACTCATTAAAATCTTCCTATTTGTAATATCCCTCTATACACTATAAATAGAGGAAGAACCTATGGGTTAGAGGATCAGAATTTGTAATCAACATTCTTGTGTTCCAGAATTTGAGCTGAAACCCTTGATAGCTTTTTGAAAGCTGAGGAATAGAGAGGAGGAATATTTTCGAGAACTTTGTGTCAACGGTGCATTTGTTTCTTATTTCTTTTTAGATCTTTGCATAAACTTTGTGTTATCTTAGATCTGGATCTGAAACTTTCCTTTGCTTTAAATTCTACATTTCAAGATCTATTTGTTTCATCTATGTGCATGTGACCAACTCTGTCAACTATTGGTTAGGTTGCACATCTCCTTTCCTTCTTCTCGTATTTAATTATTTCCCTTTCCTACACATATTGCTTACAACTACTTACTTGTTACCGCTTGTCTAGCTATGGTTCATGAGCTACATAGTTAAATTAATACTAACAAATAGATATTAGGAAATACAATCGACAAAATCTTACACTGGTGCCTCACCAAGAAATGAGGGAGATTTATCTCATGACTGCCTAGGTTTTGAGTATGCGTGAAAATCTAGCCAATAGGTATATTATATATCAACAAGGCATTGACATCAATCCCACTGTAATTCACGCTATTATACAAATGGTACCACTAACCAAGAAATCAAGAATTACATCATTATGGGGAAAGTTAGGATCCATACACGATTTTCCTAGACCTCACTTACGATGTCAACCAAATCAATAACTTGTTAAAAATGATAACGTGATTGAGTGGAATCAATAGTTAAATGAGTCATTTGAAATCATTAAGCACTTCCTCCTATCCCCGCTTACCATCATGGCACCATAGTATGAAAAATCACTTATCATCTATAAACATGTGACTAGTGTCTCTCTAACTTACACACTTTCCAAAGAAGATGATGACAATAGAGACCATGTTTTATACTTATTCAATTGTGTCCTCTTAGATTACAAAACTTGATATTCCTAAGAGAAGAAGGAATATCTTGCTATATTATTTACAACTATGTGGTTATGACATTATGTGATAAATCAGAAACTAGGGTAGTTGTTAAGTCCTAAGGCCTTCTCATGTTCTTAATGCAACCAACCCTCTCTAAGAAAGGCATTGAGTCACACTTCTTGACAATTTTGAGTTGACATATGTCAACTAAAATTCTATCAAGAGGAAAATAGTTGTTAATTTTTGGCCGCTATCCATTAGATTTAGGAGACTTAGTAGATATTGAACTTCTTAATAAAGTAATTTGCTACAAAAAAATGTGAACATTATTTCCTCCCCTTAGTAAATTGGCATCATCACCTATTTTATTGTAAATACCTAGATAGAAGATATTAACTCCCAACAAATGTGACATCTTCATGTCCTAGCCATGAAATACGTTATCTTAGATATTTTTTTACAGAGATCCTTTAATGGAATGCTCCTCTATTGTGTAAATCAAGAGGAGTCTAAATGTGTTTTATTCCAATGTCACAATGAATTTTGGGCCAACCAATTTTGCAACCATGAAAATTCTCGAAAGATCCATATGATGGGTTACTTTTGGCCCACCCTTGAGAATGACATAATTGAGTGAACCAAGAAGTATCACAAGTGCCAAGATTTTTATCATTTTATACACATTTAGATACATGATATTTGACCTATTATTACACCATGACCATTTTTCATGTGGGTCTTTAATATGATTGGTAAAGTAACACCTTCCTCGAATAACGACATAATTTCATCGATCTTTATTGATTATTTCACTAAGTCAGCGAAGGTCATGCCTTTAACCACGTTCACTGGCTCGTTTATAGGAAAGTTTGTACTAAATGAAATAATTTATATATTCATAGTTCCCCAAGTCATCATATCTAACAATGAATCTTCTTTAATAATATTGAGGTACGTGATTTGTGTAATAAACTTTCAATTTCACACAACAATATGTATATATACTATCCACATGCCAATGGATAAGCTAAACTAACAATCAAATCATTAAATTCAATTCTACAAAATAATAGTTAGGAGAAACAAAAGGTATTTGCATCTATATCTATATCCCACCTTATGGGATTATAATACATGCATACACCCACCCACATGTGTTACCTTATTCTCTGTCACTTTTGGTGTTGAAGGTGTTCTTCCAATAGAAGTTTAGTTTCCTAGCCTATAGGTATTCCTTTAAGGTATCCTAAATGAGGATAAATACAAAGAATCATGTTTATTTTTATATAAATCCTATAAGAGAGTCATCTCAAGGCCACACAAAACCATGAGGTATATACTTCCCCCATAACTTGTACAAAGATAACATTCGTGAGTATCTTATTCATCTTGGTGATCTCATGCTCCACTAGGAAAATCATATAGAAAATAAAAATAGTGAGGGTTATATACACCATATTTTAAATGCGTGCTAACCATTTATTTTTTGTAGGGGATATTGATGCATTCTTCTCTTGATCAAGTGCCTTAAGGGGCCTAGTGGGATAGGGGTGTGATTGGAATTGGTCATATGGACTAGACCAAAACATTCGAGAGGAGTCACTATTATGCCATAGTCACCTTATCCTTGCATCATTTATTTCCTTTGTGTAAACATTACACCCATTATGTCTAATTGTATCATTATGTCTACTTGTTCATACTTATTGCACATTAGTATCCTTGATTTTGGTCACCATGTACTTTCATCATTTATCCCCATTTATCTTCTACCTTTATCTCATATGTGCTATCCAAAATCACCGTGTCATTTTGATGTTTTGATAGGGTCATGAGGGAAAAGGGTCTTAAGTACAAACAAGAAGGTAGAAGGACTTAGTAAAATTTTGGTTTTGGCTCCTTAGTTGGAAAAATCAGTCTTCTTTGGAACTTGTGGAATCTGATTACGAAGTTATTTTGTTCCACCACTTCCCCGATTTTATACCTTTTCCACACTACACTATAAAATCAAATAAACTATCTATTTAGGGTTAAATGGAATGGTTCCACTATTTCAAAAATTCTCTACTTCCTCGAACCACTGATCCAATTAACATGGTAAAGCAAGGGCATGTCATCAAATAAATCGACACTTCTACATAAACAAAACAATTCCTATGTTGTTTGGTTCTTTTGATCCTCTGCAATGGTATATAATACGGGCATGGAGGGAATAAGTGGAATGGTTTGAATGTTCCATGTGTTCTCTGAATATCTCGCAAGCATCGATAGGGGTAAGATAGGTTAGTGTAAGAATTTATGCCAGGTTTGGCAAGCATACTAACAATTCCAATGTTCCTTCGCTTCACCACCCACCCGCCATAACTTATTGAAGCAATGCATTGTAGTGATGTCGGACACAGAGGGAACAATGGGAATTTTCCCTTGTCCCCATTATACCCTAATCACTAACATCCCCTGACCATCAACAAATTTGGTCCCATAAGGACCACATAGAATAGTGCCAAGGTTCTTCTAGTTCCCAAACCGTTGCAATAACCACACTCCAAAGTAATTGGATAAATTGGTGGATAAGGGAATCAATGGAATGTTCCTTTATTCCACGATTTCTTTGAAACTCCATTTGGGATGGATTTCAGGTTGTTTCAAGAGAAAACCATGAAAACATGGGTCTTAGAGGGAGAAAAATGTAATTTCTCACATCTACAGGTATTCAACCACTTTAACCACTAAAATTTATTGTTAATGGTACCCATACATTTTCTAACAGATCTTATGTTGTGTACAAGAGGAAGAGAAGGATGTCCATGCTTAAAACTACAAAAATGATGGCATTTTGTCTTTGGTAGGTACAAATGGGAAATTTACGGTTGTTTTGTGTATCCCCTTTCTCTCTCTCATTTTCTATATATGTAAGTGCTTATGCACGGAAAAGGGTTCTTCTCTACTAGATTTGGAGCTCTGCCTTAGATTTTTGTAATTTCCATACCTTTAGACCTTTGTAATTATGTTTTTACAAGTTTTGTAAACCTTTTCTCTATGAATGCAAGTGAAAATTCTTTGAGTGATATGTAATAATGGTTCATTACTTTAGATGTAATGTATTTGATGTGAATATCCTCCCTCTTGATGTTTTTTGAATTTATTCACTTGTTGTTTCACCTCAAAGTAATGGGATAAAATACATAAGGGTGATGGGTGTAGGAGGAACACCCGTGAATGTTGGGAGAAGGTTACGTGCTTTGTTGAATTTGATCGAGACCGAATGCGAGAGCTTCCTTTTGGCTAGGAGGAACTACATGTAAAGCACAACAAGACCACAAGAGAGAGTTAAACAGTATAGGGCAATGGAATTCCTAGAAAATTCTAGTTCGGGAAGTATGATACTTCCTAGATGGTTATCAATCCACTTTTTTTATCAAATTAATGAAAATAAATGCCAAAAATAAAGGTCTTATTGCTAAAACTTTGATTTAGGTGTCTCAAAATGTTATCAATACACTAGATTAAACAAAGTATTGAAATAAAAACTAATATAGCATTAGGTAAGGTGTTGTTTTGGTTGGGACAGGTCACTAAGGTGTTAAGCAAGGTCTGGGCAAGGTTTTGGGTGATTCTGGGTTGTTTGGTGCAAGTTATGAGCTCGTTGTTCTAAACAAAATTACTAGTCACAGAGACCGGTATCTCGTTGGGCTTCAAAATAATGGCTAAGTACCAAAGGGAACATGTGCACATGGGACCTATAAGAAGAAGGGAATACAGGAGAAGTGTGCAAGAAAAAGAGGTTTAATAAGGATTTTGGATAAATTAGGGCACATGCGGAAGGTAGGACATCAAGTTCAAAGGACTTAGCCATATTTTACATTCTGGAGGCACTTGAGGAAAAATGTGACCCGACTAGGTGTGCTGAGTGGATAAAGTGTCAGCCTAGAACCTTGGAGGTCAAGAAAAGAATATTCCACGCATGGAATATTCTTTTAAGACATCATTATAGAAGGTGGAGGGTTTGCAAGGAGATAAACATGCACTATTGGAGCACCACATTGACACTTGGCATGTGATCTATTCAAAAGAGGAGGCATGGTGGTGGGTGTTGAACCTATATATAGAGATGCTCGAAGCAAGGAGCAGGGAACCTGAAGAATATATGAGATAGACAGAAGGGGATGTATCAAGAGTATGATATTGCAGTCATGCTAGGGTTTAGAGCACTTGGTGCTCAGGGTTTTAAAGGATGTAAAAATATTTGCATAGCATTAGGTTTTTCAATAAGGGATGAACTAGGAGGACATAACTAGAATACCATACCAGAGAAGATCTGTAAGGGATGATTCCTAGTATTTTGATATGTATGGTCTGTGATGACCTCTTTTGATTGTAATATGGCTACCAGGATCACTCTAAATGAATATATATAATGGTTTTTTTTGTATATCATGCTTAAGGGTGTAAACCCTCTTGTTAAATGGCTATCATAGTTTATATATGTTTTAGCATGCTTAGTACTTTGTCTCTATAATGCATTTAAGATGTGGATCTGTTAGATGTTTCTTCTTCCTTATCTAAACTAAGTAAATGTATTCTCATTCTGCAAATCATCCTCCATCAATGGAAATAACTTCTCACAATGCTCACATAAAGGAGGGGCTCAATGCCCGCATATGCCTTAGGTGAGCACCCACCCGCTAGGTGATAGGATGACACACATGAGATTATAAAGTTGTACTAAGGGTACATGAAAAATGACTACATCTCGGTTCCATTTATTGGGATCACTTTTCAAGTTGTGAGAATGATGCATGATGACGAAGTGCTTGACCTTGGATAGTGTCAAAGCATGGTTTAAGAGCATGGGGGATGAATTTTCTCAGAGATTTAGTACTGAAATGAGTTTGATGCACACAAATGGGTAGAAGAACACCTATATCATGAGTCTGTATGAGACCTTCTTTTGTTTCTTTCTAGTAGAGTTGTATGAATAGATTTTGACATATGCATCAAGATCAAGTTGGTAATATGGATCTCACTCATGGACCCAAGATTAATATCATAGGCTGCAAAATGTTGATCTGACTTGGACACGTGTTGTTGATCATTGGTGGAGAAGAGTGCTAACTAGTTATACCCTGGAATATGCTATTTCTACGTATTATTGTCCAGAGATTGTTGAGTTTGAGTTCTTAAGGGAACCTAAAGGATCATTTTTGTGTGATATCCCTTTAGCTATAAATATCCTGATCATTACACTAAGTTTGGAAGCATTCCCTATGGTTGGCTAAGCTTCTTTGAGCATTGGGCGAGGAAGATAGGGTGGAGGAAGATGGTAGACATTGTAGTGGAAAAGGAGAGGGAAGAGAGACAAATCAAGTATAGTGAAGCTCATGAAAGGGAGTTGGATAGAAAACATGAGGTTACAGGAGTGATGGATTTATGGAGATAGACGTTATTGGGAAGGAATTGAGGTTCACGTGGAGGATGTGGAGCCTCAGAAGTCTGTACTACCCCATCTTGGCAAGCACAGGAGAGAGACCCCTTTAGCTTATGATGAGAGTTTGTCACTTGGAGAAAGGAGAGTCGTTAAGCACGCATCTGAATCCACTTGGTGACCAACCCTTGGTGCTTAGTCTTCCAAATCAAGAGATAAGTATTGTTAACCTAGTTAGTATTGGTGGGAGTGACCGATCTGCACCTAGGAGATATAATTTCTCATTTGGTACATCTATGGCTGCACAATCATTCCCTGTGTTTAGAGGAATATTATCTGGAATGACATTTGGGAAAAGTATGGGTACACAAATTTGGGTATCACATCTGGAAGTGGTATAGGACACACATTTGGTAGTGGTGTAGTATCACAAACTATTAGCGCGTAGTTCAGTGGGACGTTGGGGACACTAGGTGCGACCACTTTAGGCCCATTACTGGTTATAGGAGGTGGATATGGTGGTATAGGATCTAGAGGACCTGGTGGACCTAGTGGATCTGGGGGATCTGGTGGATTAGGAGGAACAAGATTTGGTAGATCTAGTGGATCTCATGGTGGAGGCAACACTAGAGGAAATCAAGGTTCGGATCGGGGACAAGGGCCTTAGCAAGTGTTTTTCAAAATATATTTGCATCTACTAGGTTACAAATGTGTTGAGGATGTTGTAAATCATGTACATAAGTGTGAGCTGCTATGACGTGCAAAGGGGATCACTACCCCGAACGTAAGGCAAACCAGTTTAGAACGACATTGCAAGGGCATCTGCATAGTTGGTACCGTAGTATGACCCCACCGTAAAGTGGTAGATTACACCACACTACGGAATGCATTCTTGGCTGAATTTCATATCCCTAAGTTTGAACAAAAGAGCATTAGCATGCTAAAGGAGATTTAACAGGGTATGACAGAGAGTGTGCGGGAATATGACACATGTTTTAAGACCCTTTTATCAAAACTATTCTATGATATCCACCCTTCTCAAAGATACTCGGTGGGTTTTTGGAGGGTTGAAAACACCATTTAGGAGAGCAATTTCACTCAAGACCTTCACAGACCCACGCGAGGCCTTAGAGGCTACCCTACACGCTGAGGCTATTAGAAGCATGGATATTGGTGTTAGCCCTTTTCTTGAGGATCAGACTACTGTAATGGCCAATTAAATGGAAATTCTATTTGCAAACTTGGAGCATGAGACTCGTAGTGGCCTATGGTGCATGATTGTGAGGTAGAGGGGCATACAAAGGATAGTTTTCCTCGGATATCGGTACACACCATAACAATGGACTATGATATTTTCCACGGAGATCATGACGCCAATAGGTGTCCATGAATACAACGCATGATCCATAAAAATGTGGCTTTTTATTGTAATATTTTCACTTATACTACTCATGACACAAAGGATTGTAGATTGATTGACTAGATACATGATGTCATTGATATTGTTGTACGCCGTGACTAGCCCCACAGATAATTCCAAGGATGATGGTCATCACTATAAAGGGCGCGTAGATGGAGGCATGCGTGGAATTTTTTTGAGGAGGATTTCATGGTCGTGGTAACCACGGAGGAGGAAGAACTGATTTTCCGCATGGAATCTATTACAATTGTGGGTCTACAGAGCACTATAAGCGTGAATTCCCTGATCTATTAATATGCTCTTAGTGTGGAAAGAAACACAAGTATGAGGAGTGCCCAGAGCTATTTGAGCATATGAGTCATCAACACCAAAAGGAAAAAGGTGTCGGAATGGTAAGCGTGAAGAAGGCCAATTCACAATGGATGCCAAGGGTGGTGCGCAAGTTGGAACTAGAACTTGCACTAGTTACAACGCGAGTTGAGGCTCCACACTCAAGGAAAGTAATAAGGTAGAGACCACTGGCTATTAAAGAAGAGGTGGTACATGGAAAGTATCCAAACCCTACTCATCAAAAGTAGGTGTATCAAGAGACCATGGATATAATTTGAAGCCTACAAGGAGAGATCCAATGCCTAAAGGAACAGTCAAGGAAGTTAGAGCAAAGGAAGAATGTGGAGGCTCCATAGAAGGATCTAGATGAGGTAAGGGAAGTATGAAAAATGTTAAGGCAAGAGAATATCATTCCTTTGTTAGGAGAATGGCTATGGGAAAAGGTACCACGTGCCGGGGTAGAGTGCAAAAGGCAAGTTTTGCATGATAACCTTCCACCCCACAAATTTAACTATGATAATGAGATTACGTTGAATGTGGTTTTGGATGGATGGCTTTTGAGCAATATTTTGATTGACATAGGTGTGGAAGTCAATTTCCTCACTCTAGATGCATGGCATAAAATGGGAAGGCCCCATTACAACCATCTTCAAATGTGATGTATATGGCTAACAAGACAAAGGAAATTCCCATTGGTGTCTTAAAGGATGTTGTTATCACTATCCAAGGGGAAAAGTTCACTAGGGATTTCAAAGTCTTGGTACTAGTCAAGGCGGACAACTTTCCAATGTTACTTGGGCACCCCTGGTGTTATAAGAATAATTCTAACATACGGTTCAACAAGGGATACATAAGTTTTGAAAACAAGGAAGAACGAATTATCATCCCTTTGATTGATGGGAAGTCAATGCCCTATACTGAGCCCTTGGCAGAAGAAGTTCTTGACAAAATCTATGTGCGCTCTATCAGGGACCTTGAGGTGATTCACCCTACAGAAGGAGTTATTCAGTTTGAAGATGCTCAGTCCATGAGTGATATAACTAGTGTGGCATGTGAAAATTGGGCACATGGGACTTATGAGTTAATTGGGTGACAATTAAGAGGATCTGTTACAAGGGTAATAAAGGTGCACTCATTCAAGCACCTGGGAGGAAATAAGTTGCTGAGTTACTCTAGAGGGGCCAACCCTGATGATTTCTTATGATAAATGGAGGCTCAGTGGAAAAATGAGATCAAAAGAAGAGGGATGCTCAAATATAACTTTCTTGGGACCGCAACATGTTGGTGGGTGACACATCGTGATAGCCTTCTAGAGTGGCACGAAGTGAGAATCATGTTCTCTATTAGGTTTTACCAAGCAATGCACCCACTGCAATATGAGATTACCATGGGAAGGAACCCGCCTCGTTTCACGTCCAAGCATGTGAGCAAGCATGGATGGAAAGTGATGAGGCCTTGTCACCTTCTTTATGGTTACATAAGTTTTATTCCACCTTACAAGGGTATGCACACACATGGTACATTCACTCAGAGATGTGCCATGAGACAGGAAATTGGTAAGAGTTGACGACCTGACCTCCTTCAATTTTTCCAATATCGAGTACTAAACCAATAGTGGATAAGGTGTTGCAGTTTTTCAAGCACCTTACAATGAGAGATAATGCTATGGTGGAGGATAGGATACTAGAATTATTAGGTGAACTTGGTTTGGAAATACGTTTTGATGAGGAAGAATCAGAGGAGATATAACTTGAGCGTGTATGCACGGAGAAAGAAAAAAGAAAAATGGTCTATGTGATAGATGGTGAAGAGGTGGAAAATTTGGATGTTAACCATACTTTGAAGGTACACACGAAGTTAGAGATAATATTAATGATCAAGCGCATGCCTACCATAAACCCCGAAAACAAAGAAGGTTAACATTGGTTCGAGGCGAACCTAAGGAAGCTATTATTAGGGATTATTGGTCGAGAAAGGAGGTTTCAAAGATCATTGATCTATTACGCAAGTTTCAGGACTTATTTCTGCGTGGATACCACGAGCTTAAAGGAATTCACCACTCCTTGGGGGAAATGTAAATCAAGTTAAAAGAAGGTGCGTACTCCAATTCGGAAAAGGCCTTACCATATGAATCCGAATCTTCATGTCAAGGTCAAGGAGGAAATTGAAAAAATGATCACATCAGCATCATTGAGGCCATGGAGGAATTATAATGGATAAACCCCATGGTCATAAGCATTAATAAGGATGGGAGGATAAGGATCTGTGTTGATTATAGGGATTTGAATGCGATGAGTCATTGAACCTTTTCAATCCCTTTTACTTGAAGAAATCTGGAATGAGTAGTCAGGTGCGAGATGTATTCCTTCACATATGGATTCTCAGGGTATCACCAAGTTAGAATTACAAAGGAAGACCATGAAAAGACAACTTTCACCACTGAATGGGGAAGCTTTTCCTACATGGTCATGTCGTTTGGACTGAAGAACGTGCTTGCTATATTTTCGTGCATTGTGGTGCAGGCATTTCAAGACTTCATCCATAAGTTTCTTCAAGTCTACCTTGATGATTGGACAAGTGTATGGACTAGCAAAAGAACATTGTGAAAATTTGAGGTTGATGTTTGAAAGATGTCGGCGGTTGATGATACCCCACAAAATTAAGAAATGCGTTTTTTCTACTCCATTTAGAACCCTTCTAGGGTATATCATATGTAAGGAAGGCTTGTTGGTGGATCCCACCAAATTTATCATTATTATTGTGGGATTGGGGTAGTCTACTGCCTAGAGCGCAATGTGCGGATTCCTTGGGCATACGGGGTACTACCATAAATTTATCAAGGGGTATGCCAAAATCATCACGCCCTTGGAGGAGTTACTAAAACACAAGAGTGCATTTCACTGGGAGAGGCACAATAGAGGGCGTTTGATACATTGAAGGATAAGCTCATCACTGTACCCATATTACACTTTCCTTCTTGGGATAAGCCATTCCATGTACATGTTGACGCTTCAGGGATGGTGATTGGGGCAATTTTAACACAACCTAGAGAAGGAATTTTTGACCACCCCTTGTGTTTTACTAGCAGGAAGTTGACATGAGCAAAGCAGAACTATACTACTATTGAGCATGAAGCACTATCAATGATCTACGCGCTACATAATTTCAAGTTGTATTTGTTGGAAAACCCTTCATATTTTACACGGATCACATGACATTGAAGTACTTGGTTAACAAGCCCATTTTACAAGGGCACATATGTAGATGGGTTCTATTATTTCAGGAGTTTGACTTTACGGTTGTTGTGAAACTAAGTAAGAGAAATTTTGGACCTGACCATTTATCAAGAATAGATTCAGAGAGGATGCGCAAAGCATTGAGGATACAATTCCGATGCACAATTGTTTAGAATACGACACACACCCTCTAAATTGGAAGATATTGTTGTGTTTCTCAAAATGGGTATGGCGCCAGAAGGAATGAAAAATTTGGAGAGGAAACAGTTAGCTATACGTGCCATGCCCTACATGCTAATTGGTGGAGACTTATACAAGTTAGGTTGTGATGAGGTTCTATGCCGATGCATGTTAGAACATGAGCGCGTTGCAATCATGGAGGAAGCACATGGTGGGATTGCAGGAGGGCACTATGCGGGAATTCCACCGCATGGAAGATTCTACTCACAGGGATTTGGTGGGAAAGTATCTACCAGGATTGTATTGAATTTTGCAAGGCTTGTGACCATTGTTAGTGCCTTTGCAAACTACGAAAAAGAGATGAGATGCCCTTGAGACCTATAGCCAACGCACAACCATTTGAAAAATAGGCAATTGATTTTTTAGGACCAATTTTACCTGCCACGTAAACGGTTGGTTTGTGTTATATCATTACTTAAATTGATTACTTGACAAGGTGGGCAGAGGAAACACTTACAAGGGATTGCATAACGGTGATAGCTACTAGATTCTTACAGAGAACATAATTTTCAGGTATGGATGTCCTTTAAGCTTAACTAGTGATAGGTGTACACATTTTTTGAATGAAATGTCAAGATTTTGTTGGTAGAGTTCATGGTGGCCCATCACAAGACCACCCCTTATCACCCCCAAGCAAATGGAACTACTGAGGCATTTAACAAGATATTAAGCCACACACTGACCAAAATTTGTGATGTGGGAAGAAAAGATTGGGATGACAAGGTATCAGTCATTCTATGGGCATACAGGACAACCTATAAGAGATTGAACAAGGCCACACCATTTCAATTGGTGTTTGGCGCAGTGAGGCTGAGTTACTGCAGGTTGAATTTATGCAACCATCGTTGTATTGCGCACACATGAAGGTTAGTCCGTGAACAAGAAATTCAAGAGTGCATGGAGAAGTTAATGCAGCTAGATGAAAGGTGATCACTTGCTAGATGGATTCGAAGACCGAAAAAGGCACGACAAAAAGCATGACATGATTGTCATATAAAAAAAAACAATTCGAGGTTAGGCAGATGGTTTTGTTATATGATTCCAAGTTTCTATGCCATCCTGGGAAATTCAAAGTCCATTAGATGGGCCCATATATTGTATCTTATATACTTGATTCAAGTGCTTGTCGATTCTAAGTGCTTGGATGGAACATAGTTACTGTGCCATTTCAATGGGAGTAGGCTGAATCCCTACTATAAATAAGTCTTCCTTGTGTTCATAAATAAGGCCATTTTTCTTAGGATTCCCCTTAATGCATTTATTTTCCTTGTGTTTCCCTTTCTCATTTCTTGTTCCTTTCTTTTTGTGTTGTTGTTTTACACGCCTTGTGCATCGGTAGCCACTTATTATTTTCAAAAGGTTGTGTATGCGCAGAGGACCATGCATCTATTTTTTGTGGGGTGGAGTAATGCGAAGTAAAATGGAAGTTGGTAGTGGAAGTTGTGTTTTGATGGCCCAAATTGAAGGATAAAAATCACGTAGTGTGGAAGAGTGCACATAGAAAAGGTGGACATAAGGAATTTTGGTGTCAGGATAACTTTACAAAGACCACATACAAAGGATGAGAAGCACAAGAACAAAATGAGGTAGGTGTTCACAAAATAGGGATAGAAGAAACAATTTCAGCATTGCAGTGCACATAATGATCATGTATAATAAGGGTTTTGAATGCCGAGAAGGTTGTGAGATTCTTCACGCAAGAATGGGTGCACGGAAGGAAAAGCATAGAAGATTGGCATAAGAAGAATTCACCTTTAATGCAGAGTATTGTGGTAGGTGGCATAACATTTATTACTAGAAATGAGCAAAAATCTATAAGTAGAAGGTCGACACATTATTGTTTACCTTGCAATTATGATATCAAAGAGCTCTTACGAACTAGGGCATCCGCGAAGAATATTTGTGCGAAGGAAAAATTGTGAAAATATGAGTGCATGACTAGTGTGATTTGTGAACCAGAGTGGAAGAAGTACATGGGCGTAGGGAAGAAGGTTTCAAGAGAGTATGTCGTCTTGTGGAAGGGTTGTCCAAGTTAGGGTTCTACAACTAGGGCACGAGAGTAAAGGGATTTTTCACGAAGGTAAGCCACATATTTGAGCAGAGCGAGGAAGAGGAGCAAGGAAGATTTTGTTTTTAGTAACCCGACAAGAAGATGACACCAAATAAGGAAACCATTTCACCAAATAAGGGCAAGGAAAAGGGAAACAAGTTGTTTCCACTAGTTTCAATGAGGAGTGGTATGTGGAGATGTAATACCCAGATGGCGTGTTGCTCGAAAAAAGTGGGTATCCCATGTAAGGAAGATGGTAGTAAGTGATTACAACCATTGCACAAATGCCACAAAGAAGGAGATGACATTGGAACTGGTTCACCCAATAGATAAAAGGACACCAGAAGGAATGCTAATCTATGATGATGAAGTGAAGGTGAAGATGGGGAAGGCCAGGTTGTTACAACTCTATGAGTTGCCCTATTTTGTAAGCTCGAGTGACTGTACAAATGGCTGATGTCACGCGTACATGAGGATCATTTCTACTTCACATGCCAGAGAATGTGAATAACTCCCCAACTAATCTCTAAGTTTACCGGTCTTATTTTTGAAGGAGGACAATAAATCCATTAAGGAGACAATCCAGTCTTACGATTATAAAAAGGGCTCATGCTACTTCGATATCTTAGATATCTCTAGACAAGTATGAGGATAGCCGCGTGCTTGGTATCCAAGCTAAATGGGAAAGAGAGGTGGACACAGATAAACAAGGCTATGTTGAATGTCTGTCAAAAAAATTCAGAAGGAACCATCTATAACCTGTCTGCCTTCATTGCAGAAGAAATCATCAGTGTCGTGCGTGAAGGAGAGAAGATCATGTTTGGAAATGTCCTCCTCACCATCATATTCTTGGAGATTGGAGTGCCCAATGGACCAGAAAAGTTTGTATGGGAGTACCCAGATGAAGACCCTTCCCCCATGAAAAGGTTTGAGAAGTACACTTGTGATACCATGACATCCTGCCAGAAGGTGCACCTAGAAAAATGGTACAAGAAAATGCGTGATGCATTCAGGGATGAGTGGAGGATACCCAAACAATTGCCAATGATAATGCAAGGAGATGATGAGTTTGTTCTATACCAACACTTTTGCATTGACAGTTCACTCTATCAGAAAGGACTAAGAGCCCATGGTGTAAACTTTCGTTCTCCTTCATTGCACAATATTTCCAAGTCAGGGTCAATCACTTCAAGGAGGCCAAAATACTAAGGTTCAAACTCAACTGAGGTGGAATAAGACCACCACGAGCTGCGTAGAAAAGCTAGTATACCCCAAGAAGCATGCTTATGTGGAGAAGTATGTCTCTCATGAGGTGCATATGATAAAACTTGTGATGCTTCCAATTTCTCGGAATGACTGTAAACGAGGTATACCCGCGCATTAGGCCCAAGTATGAGAAAGGTGCCTACATGGAGAATGATGTATCCATCCCAGAATACCCCACCGTGAGGAAGAAGGTTGCACCGAGGAAGAGGGAGAGAGAGGAGACCCTTGAGAAAAAGGCACCAAGTGCACAAACAACACAATCGGTAGGCACGCAAGAGTCAAGCATGAAGCCAAACACATATGCTCGAAGGAAGAAGTCCCCATTAATGAAAATGAAAAGAAACCTAAGGAAGAGGTGCCAGAGCAAGAAGAGCCCCTTAAAAGAAGAGTCACCGAGGAAGGATTCACCTACTAAAGAAGCTAAGAAGGAAGAATCCCCTATACTAGAGTTGTCATTTAGGAAGAACAAAAAGGTAACGAAGGAGGTGGAATCGGAAGGAATAGAGAGCCTAGAAGCCTACAAAGGAGAAAAGGATGATAAAGAGCATGAAGAGGTTCAGACCATCCTACGTACAATATACACAACTAAGAGGATGAAGGATATGCTCATCACAAGGGGGAAGTGAGGAGGTAAACACTAAGGATCAAAGGACCCCAAGCCTCACCAAGGAGTAGGTAGAAGAGGCCATAGAAAGGGAAGTAGTGGGCATAATAAAGGACTTGGTGGAGCAGGAGGTGGAGTGCAATGCTGACAAAGTACTCAAAGAGATAGAGGAGGAGAGTGTAGGAAAGGAGTATGGGAGCATGGGCAAAGATCCTAGCTTAGTGGTAAGATTTCCAAAGGAAACACACATAGGAGGGAAGAGTGTGGTAGTGGCGCAGAGTAAGGAATGGGTTACATCAATGATCCAAGTAAGGTACTACACGCACACTTCCAAAGTACCATGCCTACAGACCAACTCCTTGCATGGTCTTCATTCAAGGAGCTCGAGTTATCTTGGTATTTTAAGTACCATGTTGATGAGCCCAAGTTTGAGATAAGAAAAGGGGTGCTTTGATGAAGATACCGAGACTAAAGGAGTGAACCCCGATAAACACTCAACCGTGTTGAGTTGTGGAGCTCAATTACTTAATTTAGCATGTAATTAGAACTTGCTAGAAAATAGAGTAATCGACATCGCTTAAAGGTAGACTCGGCATCGGGAAGACTGACATTGGTCAAGGGCAAGTAGGAACCGCAACGGTTAGGTAGAACCAATGTTGGTTACCTGTGTGACGAAGTTTTAATTAACTCTCGGGAATTATATCTATTTTTAGCATTAAAATAGATTTATTAATTGTAATTACATGGCTAAGTGCCCTAAGTCTATAAATGACTATATAAGCATAAAAGATAGGGTTTAGAAGTAAGAGAATTAACAAGAATAAAAAAACCCGAAAAGGTTTGTGAGAGAGAATTCTTGGTGATGAAGCAAAAGCTTGATAGAAAGAAAGTACTAAACATCTGAGAGGTGTGGAAGATTGTAAATCTTCATTGTATATCTTGTCAAAGCTTTGGATAATAGATTGGCTTGTTTCTTGGTGGACATAGCCCACACTGGGTGAATCATGTTAAATCAGTGTTGATTTGTCTCTTGTTTTGTATATTTCTTACGTAGAATATCCACTTGTATTTGCATGTATGCTTAGATCTAATATATTTTCTGTACAACTAGTGTGCTAATCCCAACAACTGGTATCAAAGAATTGTTTAAGGGTTTTGTGTGCTGAAATATTTACTCACAGAGGGTTTTTTTATTAAGTGAGAGCTACAACAATGGCAGAAGAAAATAAATACAAGGTAGAGAAATTTGACGGCTGAAATTATCAATTATGGAAGATGTAGATTGAGGATTATCTGTATAAAAGAGATTTGTATTTACCGTTGGATGAGAAGTCTAGACCTACGAAGATGACTGATGAAGAATGGAAGATTCTTAACAGAAAGGATTTGGATCTATAAGATTGACCCTGACAAAGCATCCATGGCTTCCAATATTACAAAAGAGGATTATACGGTAGAGTTAATGAAATCTCTTGCTAATTTATATGAAAAACCTAGTGCTTTAAATAAAGTTTATTTGATGAAGAAACTATTTAGTTCTAATATGCATGAAGGTGAATCTACCTCTAGTCATTTGAATGATTTCGATCTATTGTAAATTAGTTAAAATCAGTTACAATACCATTTGATGATGAAGTAAAATCACTTTTATTCTTATGTTCTTTTCCTGATAGTTAGGATAACTTGGTAATGGTTATTAGTAATACAACATCTGCTAATAATATTTTGAAGTTTGATGATGTGGTTAGTATAATCTTGAATGAATAAATTTACAGAAAAGTATAGAGGAATCATCATCTAGAAATGCTTTGAATGTAGAAAGTAGGGGCATGAAGAAGGAGAGATCCAAGAGTAAGAGTAATGGGAAATCAAATTCAAGGGATAGCAGATCTAAATCTAGAAGTAAGGGAATTACTTGTTGGAAATGTGGAAAGAAAGGACATGCAAAGAAATATTGTTGGTCAAAGGATAAAGAGAACCAACAACCAGATAAAGGTAAAGAAGAAAATCTTGCTTGCATCAGAGGTAATGCAAGATGCTCTTATTCTTTCTTTAGATAGTAGAATTGAATCATGGGTTTTAGATTCAAGAGCTTCTTTCCATGCAACCCCTAATAAGGGTTATTTTAGAAATTATGTCTAGGGAAATTTTGGGCATGTTTATTTGGGTGATGATGAACCTTGCAGTATTATTGGTAAAGGGGAAGTTCATCTAAAATTGTAAAATGGAAATACATGGGTATTGAAAGATGTGAGGCATGTGCCAAGCCTCAGGAGGAATCTTATTTCTGCATGGCAACTAGGTGAATCTGGTTGCATGGTTACTTTTACAGGAGACTCTTGGAAAGTCACCAAGGGTGCTTTTGTTGTGGAAAGAGGTAAGAAGGTATGAACGTTATGTCTATCTACATGTATTATTGATTCCTTTCTCGCATTACCTACTTCGATTGGATGCATACATGTGGCATAATAGGTTGGGTCATTGTTATCCCAAATTCACCCCCGACAAATTTGGTCAAGACAACTCCTACACATAAGGAAATTATGAAGGAAATGACTCAGACCCGCAAGCCCACATTCTAGGATGACAAACAAGTTACAGGTGGGCTCAAAAATGAAAGAGCAGAGCCAAAAGAGAAATCCATGTGTCCTAACGGTGCTTATCCAAAGATGAATCCAAAAAGGGAATCCCAAAAAGTGCCAGGTTGTCGTGTGGCCTGGTAGGTGAAAAATGAAGAAGAGTCTTCCAGGCCATTAACGCAAAATCCAATCTCTCCAACTACCAGATTTGATTCAATTCAATCTGCTAGGATCCAAAAGTGACATATTGTGGGAAAATTTGTAGAAGGCATTGATATTCAGTGGTTGAGATTTTAAGGAAGGATTCAATGTGTATCTCATGGTGGTTGGAGTAGGATCCAACTTTTCCTTCCTCCCCCTCTCTTATTCTTCTATATATTGTAACACTTCTTGTTTGAAAAGGAGAGACATTCTAGGCATAGAGAAACTCTGTCAAATTTGTTTCTCAATGCCATTTTTGAGCAGCGAACCTTCTCCCATGCCTGGTAAATGTATTTGTGCCTCTATTCCAGAAATGTAATGGTCTATGCACCTTCTAGAGCAATAAAAATGTGTTTTTGTGGTGTTCTTCAACCCTTTGCATCATTTTGTTGTTTCTCCATGCCTCTCCCTTTCAGTCTTGGTTTTCTATGCATGTATTTCACATTTATAGGTGCAGGATGTTGTGTTTCATGGAGTTTAATGGATGATTTGCAGATCTGGGCCATGTCACTTCATCTCGATCCTCGCCTTAGAAAATAAAATCCATAACTCATTTGGGGGTGTTGTGATTTTGCATTAATAGTCATATGAGTCAAAAAGGAATGTAAATCTTAAAGGCTAAGGGTAAGTTATCAGATTTGAAAGATTTAGATCTTGATTTCTATGAGCATTGTATCTTTGGAAAGCAAAAGAGAGTGAGATTTCTTAAATTTGGGGAAACTAAGGAGTAAAAATTAGAGTTTGTACACTCATATGTGTGGGACCAGCTCGGGTAGCTTCTCATGGAGGATCCCGTATTATGTTACTTTCATTAATGATGCTACAAGAAAGGTATGGGTTTATTGTATTAAACGTAAATCTAATGTTTTTGAGACTTTTAAAATATGGAAAGCCCTTGTTGAGAATGAATCAAATTTAAAGTTAAAGTGCCTTAGATCTGAAAATGGTGGTGAATATTATAGCAAGGCTTTCAATTATTATTGTTCAATGAATGGGATACGTAGAGAAAGAATGGTTCCAAGAACACCAAAAGAGAATGGTGTTGTAGAAAGAATGAACAAGACAATAATGGAACATGCTAGAAGTATGAGGATAAATTATGGATTGCCCTTGCAGTTTTGGGCAGAAGCAGTTGATACAACAGTTTATTTGATTAACAGTGGGCCTTCAAGTTCACTAGATGGAGGAATACCAAAGGAAGCTTAAACAGAAAAGAGGTAGATCTTTCTTTTCTTAAAGTTTTTGGTTCATAAGATTTTGTGCATGTTGGTAAGGAAAATAGAAAAAATTTGGTTGCAAAATCCAAGAGGCGCACTTTCATTGGTTATGGATCTGGTGATTTCAGTTTCCATTTTTGGGATTTAGAGAATTCTAAAATTATTAAGAGTCATGATATTGAATGGAATGAAAAGAGAATGTACAGGGATCAAATTTTAGTACCCAAGGATGAGAAAATTGAGAAGTTTATTGATGAAAACGAACTCTCGGATTTTAAAGAAACACCTACAGAAATACACAGTAACCATGATTGGTTAGTTCCTAACCGACATCAGTCGAATGAACCACCGATGGTTACAGAGGATCCAAACCAACATCGGTTAGTAGAACCGACGTCGGTTAGAGGTGACCGGAATCAGTCACTGTTAGATTTGGATAGGAATGTCCAAGAGGTCCAGATTGAGCCTCCGGTACCCCAAACTCCTGTGAGAAGGTCACAAAGGGTAAGTAAATTTCCAGAAATATTTACACCTTCTCTATTTTATTTATTATTGACTGATAATGGTGAACTAGAGAGCTTTGAAGAAGCAATGTATGATAAGACTCACATTCAGTGGGAGCATGGTATGGATGAGGAGATGGACTCCTTGGAATAGAACTAGACTTGGGATTTGGTTAAGTTGCCAGCAGGTAAGAGAACATTACAGAATAAGTGGGTTTACAAAATTAAGGAAGAAGAGGGTGGATATAAAAGGTACAAGGCAAGGCTTGTAGTAAAGGGATTTACACAGAAAGTAGGTATTGACTTTGGTGAAATATTTTCTCCTATTGTTAAGATGAC
This sequence comes from Taxus wallichiana var. yunnanensis, assembly GCA_018340775.1. NCBI lineage: Eukaryota > Viridiplantae > Streptophyta > Pinopsida > Cupressales > Taxaceae > Taxus > Taxus wallichiana. Next base: position 473,743,934 of record CM031236.1, on the reverse strand, counting down.
TTATATTCGTACTGTATTGAGTTTAGTTAGTAGAAGATTTGCATTTAGATAAACTAGATGTGAAGATGAATTTCCTTCATGGTGATTTAGATGAAGAGATTTATATGCAGCAGCCGCTTGGGTATGAAGTCAAGGGTAAGGAGAAATTAGTGTGCAAGTTGAAAAAGAGCCTATATGGGCTCAAACAAGCTCCAAGGAAATGGTACATGAGGTTTGATAGTTTTATGCATGAGCATGGTTACTTGAGATGTGAATCTGACCATTGTGTTTATTTCAAGAAGCTTGAAAATGGGAGCTATATTATTTTGTTACTATATGTGGATGATATGCTTATTGCAGGATCTAGTATGCAGGACATTGGTGAGCTTAAGGGAAAGCTAGCTCACACATTTGCTATGAAGGATTTAGGAGCTATAAAAAGAATCCTTGACATGTAAATACATAGAGACAGGAAAAACAAGAAATTGTATTTGTCTCAGGAGGATTATATCTACAAGGTGTTAGAAAGGTTCAACATGCAGAATGCAAAACTTGTTAGCACACCTATGGCTAGAAACTTCAAATTGAGCAAAGATCAGTTTCCTTCATCACATGAGGAGGTCAAATACATGACACAAGTTCCATATGCTTCAGCAGTTGGAATTCTCATGTATGTTATGGTTTTTACTAGACCAGACATTGCATAGGTAGTGGGAGTTGTGAGTAGATATATGGCTAATCCAGGTAAAGAGCATTGGAAAGTAGTCCAATGGATACTCAAGTATTTGAAAGGGACATCTAGCATGTAGTTATGCTATGGAGGTTCGGATATTTCATTATGTGGCTATGTTGATTCAAATATGGTTGGAGATCTGGATGGTAGAAGAAGCACTACTGGATATATTTTCACAGTAGGTGGAATGACAGTTAGCTAGATTTCAAGATTGCAGAAGGTTATGGCTTTGTTTACTATAGAGGCATAGTATGTTACAGCTACAAAGGCTAGTAAGGAGATGATATGGATGAGTAGGTTCATGGAAGAGTTGGGAAATGAGCAAAGTGATTGTAAAATATTTAGTGACAATCAAAGTGTAATTCATTTGGAAAATAACTCAACATTTTATTCGAGAATGAAACACATTTAGTTGAGGTATCAATTCATATGACAGGTATTGGAGGATGAATAGTTGAAATAGGAAAAGATTCATACAAGTAAGAACCGTGCGATATGTTAACGAAGCCATTAGAAAAGGAGAAGTTGGAGCTACACTCCACTTCTATTGGTCTTTGAGTTTGAGACTTGAAGAGGAAGAAACAAAGCTAAGGAAGAATCTAAGAATGACGTTGTACAGGTATGGTGTAGTAATTAAACTCCAAGTGGGATATTGTTGAGTTGTGGAGATCAATTACTTCATTTTAGTATGTAATTAGAACTTGTTGGAAAATACAGTAACCGACATTAGTTAAGGGGAGATCGGCATCGGTCAAGGGCAAGTAGGAATCGGTGGATTTAGGCGTAACCGACGCTCGGTTACACTGTGGTGACGAAGTTTTAACTAAATCTTGGGAATTATATCTATATTTAGCATTAAAATAGATTTATTAATTATAATTGCATGGCTAAGTGCCCTAAGTCTATAAATGACTATATAAGCATAAAAGCTAGGGTTTAGAAGTAAGAGAATTAACAAGAATTAGAAAAACCCGAAAAGGTTGGTGAGAGATAATTCTTGGTGATGAAGCAAAAGCTTGATAGAAAGAAAGTATTGAACATCTGAGAGGTGTGGAAGATTGTAAATCTTGTCAAAGCTTTGGATAATAGATTGGCTTGTTTCTTGGTGGACGTAGCCCACACTAGGTGAACCACGTTAAATCTGGTGTTGATTTATGTCTCTTGTTTTGTATATTTCTTCTGTAGAATATCTAATTTTATTTGCATGTATGCTTAGATCTGATATATTGTCTGTATAACCGGTGTGCTAATCCCAACAAATTGTTATTTGATGAGAAATTCTGCAATGCACTCAACAAGGTATTGGTGGATGTTAAGGCGAGACTCTTCAGAAGGAATGACAAGGTAAGGTTCCTGGAGGAAGAGTTGGAGAAGAATAATGAAGAGATAATTGAGAAGAGCAAAGTTCTAAAGCAGGAGGAGCTAATCAATGCACAGTTAAGGCATGAAATAAGGGAGGAAAAGGTAAAGGTGCACAAGGTCTACAAAAAGATAGAGATGATTATAGATTCCATTATCTTGAAGCATCCAGACTTGGCCCCGCTTGAGCAGAAATATGATTCAACCTTGTAATTCTTGGAAGACTTAACCCACATCCTTACCATGGAAAGGTGTTCACTCACACTAGAATCAATAGAAGAGGCATTAGTGCACCGAACAAGGAAGTAAGGCTAAATATCAGGGATACAGTCACTCGGTATTCTAAGATCCTTACCATTGTGAAGACCACCACGCGAATGGCCAGGGCCATATATGATAACTGTGTTGACAAAGATAGGGTAGCAAATATACTAGTTGCTACACATGAGGTAGATCTGAAAGAATTTCAAGAAAATAACAAAGAAAATAGGGTGGAGCAGGGATAAAATCCTAGCCGAAGTTGAGAATAAAATGGAAGAAATAAAAACCTTGCAAGGTTTGGTTTAAAATTGGCTTAAGGAATTGTACCCCTAGGTCACTCGCAGAATGGATGTATTAGACAACCTTAGTAAGCAGCTGGAAGGGATTGTAGATATGCTGAATGCTAAGGGTGATGAATTGAGCTTTGAAGAGGTGAGCACTCTATTGGGTAACTTGATCCAGCAGGCGTAGGGTGAAGTGGATGCCTGGGAGAAGATTGAGGCAATAATGAGGAAGGAGTTCCCACTCCTCTTGCAGTAATAGCAGATTTTTCCATTCTTCCATTCTTAATTCCTCCATTCTTCCATTCTTTCATTCTTCATTCAAATTATCCGAGTCCCACCATTCTTTATTCTTTGGGGAACTAGGATGTTTCCAAGGATGGAGAACACAATTAGTGTGGGGTGATGTTGGGCCTCAAAATATTGGCTAAGTACCAAAGGGCGTGTGCGCGTGTGGGGCCTATAAGAAGAAGGGGGTACATGGTGAAGTGCACAAGATAGAGAGGTTTAAGAAGGGTTTTGGAGAAACTAGGGTGTGCGTGGAAGGCAGGACATCAGAGTTCAAAGGACTTAGCCATATTCGGCATTCTGGAGGCACTTGAGGAAAACGTGTCCCGACTAGGTGTGCTGAGTGGATAAGGTGCCATCCTAGAACCTTGGAGGTCAAAAAAAAATATTCCACACATGGAATATTCTTAGAAGACATCATTACAAAAGGTGGAGGGTTTGCAAGGAGATAAGCATGCACCATTAGAGGACCACATTGACACTTGGCATGTGATCTGTTCAAAAGAGGAGGCATGGCGGTGGGTGTTGAACCTATATATAGAGATGCTTGGAAGCAAGGAGGAGGGGACCTGAAGGATATAGGAGATAGACAGAAGGGGATGCATCAAGAGTATGATACTACAGTCATGTTAGGGTTTAGAGAACTTAGTGCTTAGGGTTTTAAAGGATGTAACAAGCATTTTCATAGCATTAGGGTCTACAATAAGGGATGAACTGGGAGGGCATAGCTAGAATACCATACCAAAGAAGATCTGTAAGGGATGAGTCCTAGTATTTTGATATGTATGGTCTGTGATGACCTCTTTTGATTGTAATGTGGCTACCAGGATCACTCTAAATGAATATATATAATGGTTTTTTCTGTATATCATGTTTAAGGGTGTAAACCCTCTTGTTAAATGGCTATCATAGTTCGGATCTGTTTTAGCATGCTTAGTACTTTGTCTCTATAATGCATTTAAGACATGGATATGTTATATGTTTCTTCTTCCTTATCTAAACTAAGTAAATGTATTCTCATTCTCAGAAATCATCCTCCATCAATGGCAAGACCTTATCATAATGCTCAAAAAAATGAGGGTTCGACACCCGTGCGTGCCTTGGGTGAGTGCCCAACGCTGCGCGTGCCTCGGGTGAGTGCCAAACACCCGCCGGTGATAGGATGACATGCATGGGATTAGAAATTTATACTAAGGGTACATGAAAAATGATTATAGTTTCGGTTAGGTGACTAATGCCGATCTTGGAAAATGACTGATGTCGGTTGGGTGACCAGTGTCGTTAGGGGCAATATGATCACAATGTTAAACATATGTGTTTTTGGTCTCTCCGTGATCACACGAGAGGTTTGGGAAGGATGATATGATTTTTGTTAAGGATCAAAAAGGTAGTAGAGGTGTTAGGATGGGTGAAATGGTTCCGGTTGATGTACTACATGGTAAACAGTGAAAGGTGGTATTCGGGAGAGAGAATGATTGGATGGGAGACGTAAATAAAAGACTTAAGATCAAAATGAAAGCTTAACAAATAAGAATGAATTACTTATCTGGTAACCTATTGATATGAAGGTGGTTGATGATGGATGAGTGTTCATTGGAGATACAAGAATGTGTCCAATGCCGCAGAAATGGAGCCTGTATGCTCTGCTATGATGATCAAAAGTTTTGGATGAGATGACTGGATGTTGGTGAAGACTTGATGGGCTCTGGTTCATCATCGGGTAGCTTGAGTGCTTGAGAGTTTGAATGTTAAAGCTTAAGTGAATGAATCAATTGAAGAATCCATGCAAAGAGTTAGAAACTCTTATTTAAGGGTAACCAACGATGGTTAGGGAATTAGGATTGACCAAGGGATAACGGCGATCGGTTAAGGAGAATTGGTCTAATTTGCCAAAAATAGGGTTTTTCTCCCAAATTTGGCGTGGTCTTTGGCTTAGTCTGGGTATGGAGTGTTGAATGGCATAAATTAGAGTGTGGAATTAGTTAGAGGATTAATAGGTCATGAATAGTTAGGGTTGGAAAGAGTCCCAGTTGGTTAGGATAAGTGGGGACTTAGTCTAGGGTAATTAATAGGTTTAGAATGGGTCTAGGGTGAGGTGGATAAGTGAGGTGGCTAGGTGAGTTAGGTAATTAATCTTAATTGTGATAATTAAATTAATTACAATGTGTGTAAGTGGGCATGGTGGGGGAATAATATTAAATTAATTAGTCAAAGGTGATTTAGAGGGTTACGACCCAATTTTGGGTGTCTACATTTGCCCCTTTTTGTCATGTAGCTTGTATTGGTAAGTGACACTGAAAAAAATAGGAGTGGTTGCCCTAGGTATGGGTTGATGTGATCCCCCTCAAACTTGGATTTGATGAAGGAGCAAGTTGAATCAATGATGAGTTTGATAAAATGGTAGGTGAAGAAGAAAAATAAGGCAGGGTTCGGGTGCGAAAAGGGTTATTTTGGGTGTAGGTAATAGGTGGGGGAATTCAAACACATGCACACATATAGAATGTGATAAGGAACTAGGTTGAAGAGATAAAAACTCTACATCATCAAAGGTCGATAGGTTTATCCAAACAAGGTTGTTGTGGTCCAGGTATCCAAGGTATAGGATACGGTCTTGAAACACAACTAGGTGAGGTGTAGGAATGGGAATTAGGTGTGTTCCAGAGCACCAAAAGGTTTGGTCAAGATAAATGTCACGACATTAGGTAAGGAAAGGTCGGTAGGATAAACAATATAAGTAGCGTCGTTGCAAGGTATAACAAGTAAGTGAATTCGAGTGTCAAATAGGCGTGGTCATGTTGGGTAAATAGGTAAGGTCGTAGGCAAGGCCGAGGTAGAGGAAAAAACATGCCCCAAATGATAGTGTGGTCAGGTGTGAGGCAATAAGGCAATTAGGTGGGGTTATAAGGCTAGGTGGAGGCTTGGGTAGAAAGAAAATGGTTTCGGGTAGAAAAATTGAGGGTAAATTAGGTATAGGTTGGTTGGAAAGGTGACCGACATTGGTTGAGGGCTAACCGATGTCGGTCCATCAAGGCACAAGAGTGACATCGATCAAGTTAGATTGTGGGTAAATTTAGTAAAATCCATGTATTACAAATTCATTTGTAACTTTCTACTTTTGGAAAAATGACAGAGAGAGATTTTGGATGGGAGAAAGTACAAGGTGCGGTGGAAGGCTAAGTTGGTGAGCGAGTAACGGCTAATAGGAGTTCAATTTGATGGGCCCGCTAGATTGATACAAGTGATTGGATTGGTCAAGAGATGAGGAGTGGATTTAGGCATGGCTGAGGTAAGAGAGGGAGCGGGAGGACCACCGGTTCGAGATGAAGTCCCACCACGGTGAGTAGAGGTAGGATCTAAAAGCCATTTGGTGTTTTTGATTAAAACGAAAATAGAAGAATGCTGAATTTGGGTTTTTAAAATGAATTTGAATTTTTTTATTGAAAATGGGGAAAATTCAGGTATGGGGAGGGTGAAATATAGGTTAATTAGGTGGTAAAATGAATGTGGGTGGAATTTGGGTAGTTTGGGGTAGGTTTTAGAGGCTTTTTATTATTTTTTGGAAAAATAGGGATGTCGGGGTTTGGCCATAGGGCTGAACTAGTCACCGACATTGGTTGGACATCGGCCTATGTCAGCTTGGCTTGCTGGTGTTGGTGGCGTAAAAAGGTGATCGTGCGCCAGTCACTATAAAAAGTGACTAAGGCCTAAAAAGGAGGTTTTAGTAGCAAAAATAGAGAAGGATAGAATGGTAAGATAGATAGTTGGGTGAGGAGGTATGAAAAGATAGAATTAGGTTAGATTTGAGGATGATTGTATGAATGAATGGGTAAGTAGAGAAAACTAGGGTAATTTGGGTAAAGAAGGAAAGTAGTGAATCATAATAGGTGTGAGTGTTTAGGTAAGATAGAGTATAGGGTAGGCGAGTGACTTAGGTAGAAAATAGATAGGCTAGGAAAAGTGTGTGTGGGATGGGATTGGGTAGGTGTGAATAGATGATTAAAAAGAGGTAAGTTCTTGAAAATTTTAATTGGTAATGATGCAGGTGCATCACTAGTTGACTATGTGGGACAGGGTGCCACCTTTGTTGGTACAGATGTGAGGTATCGTCACTGAGGACAAGTGGGACCATATGAGAGATGTTGGGCTTGTCGGTGTGAGGAAATATAGGTGCATTGTATGAGATCATAGTTTTATGGTTGCTCTCATTGATAGATGGGACTCAATGACCAATACCTTCCATTTACCCACCAGCGAGATGACTATCATGCTGGAGGATGTGTACTGAGGATTTTTCATTGTCGATTGTGGAGGAGCTAAAATATCAAATTTCACAAATAAGGTGTTTGAGCCTATGGTCATAGTATTTGGTGAGGTTGTAGGAAACCCGAGTGAGCATAGTTCCAAAGATCGCTTATGGAGACATGTACGCTGCACATCTTTAGGAGACCAGGTTGTTAGTATTGATGATGGTGGTAGTGGGATGTTATGCACTTTCGCATTTAGAGGTTGATGATTTCCCAAGCATTGATGGGGGTTTTACAAGAAATGATTGAGAAGCGGGTTTATTTCACATGGGTGTCGACCTACTTGGTATAGCTATATAGGAGATATGGGCCTATCATAGGATTCCATAATATGGTATATGTTGTACTTATTTACTCATTGCATTCGGGCATATGAGCACATTGTTATTGTGCACCCAAAGGGACTTTTGAGACAGATTAACATCGGGCTTTCGCTAAATCTGCTTCTACCAGAGATGGGTGCTTGGATGGGCTCATTTGCGAGATAGAGGAAGCGTCACATGATGTGACTTATTATAGATGGATTCTAGAGGGATTATATGCTAATGGGGGTTGGCATGAGAGGAGCTAGCGGGCCTATAGTTGGTCGATGGATTTAGGGAGACGTCACGGTGACCATGAGATGATTTGAGTGGAAAGAGTCCGACATCCATTTAGGATGCATCAAGATGTGCCCCCACCATTTCCTCAGTATCATGGAGACAACATGGAGAGACCTTTATCTCCACCACATCCAGTGGATCCTATAGGGTAGGAGGAGTAGGTAGCCGATAGGTGTATCGATGATGTGGGAACCACATACACATACATGCACCGGTGGGTATCCCAAATAAAGGCGGCAAAGACATCCTAGAATAGGGAAGCCAGATTTGGCTATGGTGATAGTGTAGAGAGATGCATTACAAGGGTAGGTTACAACTTTACAACTACAACTTACTCAGGGAAAGGCATAGGGGACCACCCTTTAGGGACATGTGACAGCTTTATAGGCATAGGTAGCCACATTATAGGACCAACTAGCACAAGTTTAGATAGGGGATGTGGGACAGTAGTAGCATTGCAGTGCAGTGACATGGTTACAAGCCTAGATAGTCACATTACAGGGAAGTTAGCCACATCACATGCACATGTGACTGCATTACAACTATAGGTAGTTGCACATGCACTAGCCATATAAGTAGCAGTAGAAGTAGTACATACACCACTACAGGGACCACTTTTATTAGGATAGGGTCCACAGGTTAGGGCAAGAGTGATGGCGCCTCCCAAGTTATATCTATGGCCACTTACAAAGATGCAGTATCAGAGGTGAGGTATTATCAGGACCAGTTGTTGGAGGCTGGTATACATGTTCCATCTTATGCTTGAACACAGCACATTAGGTAGCTAGTGCCATGACCATGTCATGGACACATAGTTCAAGTAGCTCAAAGAACTGTCACCCACATACGCAAGGTGAGCAAGAGGTTACCAATTCATGGCAACAGAGGCTAGGTGAGGGTACTTGGAGAGATGATGAGTGGGTAGAGACCGGGACTAGATGAGGGTACAGGGGAGAGTAGTAGGGGAGTCGGGCCTTCATGATGGATGATAGACATGGATGATATATGACATTGTATTTTGATTTTTGACATATATACTAGCCTGCATGCCAAAGATGCGAGATTGTATATGAGAGTTTTGAGATACTTGTATTTATATCTGTATATTCAATGTATTGATATACAGACCTTCGATGTATATATGGATGATGATATTTATATATGATGCACTTGGTTTATTTCCATTGTATTGTTTTCATGGAAACTAGATGTGTAGGCATGGCTTTATAATGATGTATGGTTGGTTTCATTTCCATTATATTGATGTTATGGAAAGTAGACATAGGCATGGTTGAGTTGACGTTTTATATGGTTGAATGAGTTAATTTCCACTGTGATGTTATGGAAACTAGATGTTTAGGCGAGTTGATTCAAATGTAGGCATGGTGGAGTCAGATGTAGGCATGGTGGAATCAGATGTAGGCATGGTAGAGTTAGGTGTAGGCATGGTGGATTCAATAGATGGATTTTCATTATATTGGCATCATGAAAAATAGATGGTTTAGGCATGGTTGAGTTGAAAATTTCCAAGTTATTGTTTTTATGGAAATTAGATGATTTAGGCATGATTTGGTTGATGTTATGATGTATGGTTTGTTGTACGTGAATTTCCAAGTGTTTATGTATATGGAAACTAACTAAATGGGTTGTTTGAGGGGGAGAAAATGGTTGGAGAAAAGAGTGGTTGAGCTAACCTCTAAGGGCCCCATGCCCTCAAAGTGCTTCCTACATAGCCCTAGAGAAAGGGGCCTCGGATCGATGTAGTTATCCCATAGGATAGGGAAGAATAAGATGAGGTAGGTGAGTAGGTTGGTGATTTTATGTATGGTTAAATGGGCAAGGTAAGTTAGGCATGGTTGTGTCTAGGTTGATTAGGCATTGTTATGTCTAAGTCATCTAGGTAAGATAGAATGTGTAAGATGAGTTGATTGAAGTAGATGATGAATGTAAATGTAGGTAAAAATAATAAATCCCAGAAACTAAGTGTCGAGGTCTTGTCCTATGTAGAAGAATCAATAAGTAAGCAAAGGGGCGAACAATAGAAGAGGCGAAAATGCTCCATAAGTGGCAAGGACCATAATGAGCATACCAAAGATAGGCTTATGAACTTAAGCCCCTAAAGGTATTGCATGATTGAACTTTATAGGGGTGAAATAAGTTGCATGATCACGAAGTGTCACATGTGTGCAATGTCCCTTGAGTAGGTAGAAGAAGAAAAAGGAAGGAAGGTGAGGTGGGGTGGTTTGTTTAGTGTAACCTTGTTGTGAGACAACATGCCCCACTAAGAAGATACCCAAAACTAGAATAGGAAAGTCCATGACCAAAAATTTGTTTTTTTTTCATGATTTTTTTTTTTTTTTTTGCTTTTATAGACCGTCGATGCGGGAAGTCTATGTGGGATAAATAGAATATCTCCTTGAGGTCTTCATGAAGCTGATCAATGCGGGAAGCTCTAGGATAATTTTTATTTTTATTTTTAGAAATAGTTGTCTTTTTTGATAGACTTTGTACAATAAGTGGCTGGATTTTTTATAGTTGTCCTTCGAGGGAGCAGTCTACTTATAGTAGCAAAGAAAGAGAGGTAGATGTCCTTTTGAGGGAATCATCTTTTTGCAAGAAGTTTGAATAAAGGAGTAGAGTTTTTGGTTATCCCATGTATATTTTTGCATTTTATTTTTGAACTTTAGGTCATGGACAAGACTATAAAGGAGTATAAGCCTCTTGTATGAAGGAGATATTTCAAGTGACGAATGACCATGGGATTCCATCCTAAGAAGGATGAAAAGTATCCATGATAATCATGCCATGAGTAGAGTTTTGATACTCATATTAAAGATAAGGATGAACAATGACAGATAATCACACAATTCTATTTGAGTCGTTGGTCATTGAAATAGGTAGATGAAAGGAGAGGCTTGCTTAAGGGACAAGCATGTAAGTGACATAAAGTGATGTAGTACTTTATTCAACAATAGAATGGTCAAATATGCAAGGCATTTAAGAGTTCGGTTTGGTTTTACCTTCAAGAGAAGATAAATGATAAGCACTTGATCCATAGGTATGGGTGACAATGTAGGGTCCAAGCCAATTAGGAGCAAAATTTCCTCATTTACTTTTCTCAGCTTTAGTTACATGTTGATTTTCTTTTTGGAAATGATCACCGACCTCAAAAGTTTGTTCATGAAGACATTTTTCATAGGCACGTTTGATATATTTTTGGTAGATTTGAAGGTTGTCGAGAGAATTTAAACAACATTCATCTAATAACTCAAGTTGTGCCAAACGGTCTTGGCAAAATTCATTATCATTGAGCATATCTTTAAGTGAGATACAAAGAGATGGAATTTGGACTTTAAGAGGTAGGACTACCTCTATACCGTAGACCAAAGAGAAAGGTGTGGCGGTGGTTGAGGTATGTACGCTAGTGCGATAATCCTATAAGGGGAAAAGAATATACGTATGCCAATCCTTCCCAGTATCATCGATGACTTTCATGAGAATTTTGTTGAGGTTTTTGTTAGTTGATTTGGCTTGACCATTTTTTTGAGGATAATAAGTCGAATAAAAATTGAGTTGAATGCCAAAGGTATCACAGAGCTTGTGTAGGGTCTTATTTTTAAATTGTTTTCCATTATCAGTGATGAGGCGATGAGGAACACCAAAGTGAAAAATTATGTGATGGTTAATGAATCGCATATTTTCTATGCTTTAGTAGAAATGAGAGGGATGAATTCTACCCATTTAGTGTAATTTTTGGTTGTTGTGATGATCTATTGATGACATTGAGAAGAATGAGGGTTAATCTCTCTGACAAGATCCAAACCCCGTGGAGAGAAGGGCCAAAATTTGCTGGTGACTTATAAGGCATGACTTGGTGTGTGGTGAAGGTTAGTGTGTTGCTGAAACTTCACACAACATTTGACATAGTCGCAAAAATCTTGGTTAAGGGTTAGCCAATAATAGTTGAGGTGAAGAATACATTTGGCAACAATGTGACCACTGAAATGTCCACCACAAATCTCATCATGGATTTATTTAATGGTGTAAGGAATTTTATAAATAGTGAGGAATCATAAGAGGATACTGTCAAAGCCACTCTTGTAAAGAATACCCCCCATGATGACGTAATGAGAGACCTTTTGGAGGAAGTCTCACTTACCATTGCAAGTGAGATCTGGAGGTAGAATTGATTTTGAAAGATAATCAATGTACTGCTTACACCAAATGTCGTGTGGGTCAGTTTCGATTCTTCCCACAAAATTTAGATCATGGATGAGATATGAAGGTGATTACAATCATTGTATTGTGACAAATATTTTAGAATTTGAAGGTTAAGAAGGTATTTGTGACGCAAGGTAAGCCACGGTATCTAAATTTGTTAATGGATCGCAAAATAGTTTAAATGTTGTAATTATCAAAGGTAGTCAAAATCATGTTGACATGATGCTTATACTTTTGAAGTATTTTGTTATGACACTTTGGTATAAACCATTGACTTGGTTGATGACCAGTTGAGAATCACCAAAGATATTAATGGTCTTAACATCTAGGGCAATGGCAGTTTGGAGACCTAACATGAGTGCTTCGTATTCAACCACATTATTGGTACAATTGAAGTCAAGTTTGAAAGATAAAGGCATATGTTCACCATCAAGAGGAATGAGGATGACCCTTATGCCACCCCCACATTGAAATTTAGAACTGTACAAAGAATAGGGTCATCTGATATATGATGTCATCAAGAGAGAGGGTAGCAATGGATTCATCAAGAAAATTGAAGTTAGAAGATTGAGTTCTGGAAAGAGGTGCATCGGCAAGCTGATCTGTAATGGTTTTTCCTTTAACAAAATTTTGATGGATGAATTCGAGGTCGAGGTCTGCAAGGAGCATTAGCCAATGTGTGACATGTTGGTGTTGGTAAGGTTTAGCATACATGTAATGCAATGGGTCATTTGGTGATGAAGAAGGTTTTTGGTTGAGTAGATAATGGCAAAGTTTGGTGGTGACGAAGACTAGGGATAAGAAAAAAATTCACATGGGTATATGTAGTCTCATAGTTTAAAAGAGTAAGGATTATATAATAGACCGTTTGATCCCTATGTTGTGTTTCATGATGTGTGAGCATGGTACTCAAGGAATGATCAGTGGTAGAAATGTAGAGGTAGAAAGGTTGGTCATCCTTAGGCGGGACAAGCACAAGTGGCTGAAGGAGGTATTCCTTTAATGATTCAAAGGATTTATGGCATTCGTAATCCCAATTGAAGGAAACATCCTTTTTAAGAAGATGATGAAAAGGTTTACATCGGTCGGAAATTTGAGAAATAAAGCGTCGAATAGATTATAACTTACCTTGCAAACTACGAGTAGTCAAAGGTTAGTAGGTAGAGGCATCTCAAGAATAGCCTTGATTTTATCAATATTGTCTTCAATACCATGCAAAGAGACGATGAAACCAAGGATTTTTCTAGAGAGAATGACAAAGACACGTTTCTTTAGTTGAAGGAGAACACAATATTTGATGAGACTACCAAATATAATTTTGATAACTTGGAGGTGTTCGACACGAATTTTGGACTTGGTGAGGAGGTCATCAACATAATCTTCTAATATATTATGCATGATGTCATGGAAGATAAAGTTCATAATATGTTGATATGTGGCACCAACGTTTTTAAGGCTAAAGGGCATTACGCGATAATGTATGTCCCCCAAGGGGTGATAAAGGTAGTTTTGTGTTGATCTTCAAGAGCGATTAATGTTTTATTATAACCCGAGATCCCATCCATGAGAGATAGTATCTCATGGTTGGTTGTGAGATCAATAAGTTGATAGATACTAAGCGAGAGGAAAATCATCTTTGTGGCTAACAAGGTTAAGGTCACGAAATTTGTGTAGATGCGAGTCCCCTGTTGCTTTGGTGATAAGAATGATGTTAGAAATCCACTGGGGATAGGCAATGGGTAGGATAAAAGAAACAGAAATGAGGCACTCGAGTTCTTATTTCACAAGAAGGCCAATGCGGGGATGCATTTTTCATAGATTATGTTTCACTGTTTTGGCATCAAGAATAGTTAAGATATTATGGACCATGATATTTGGGTCAATACCAAGTATATTATTGTAAGACCAAGAAAAAGCATTTTTATGATCTCAGAGGAAAGAGGTGAAGGCTTTCTGCTCAAAGGGATCTAAAGAACTGGCCTATCTTTAGAATTTGAGGTTTTCCTGAGTGTGAATGTTGATCTCTATGGTCGATTCATTTAGCATGGTTTGTGTCTCAGAAGGTAATGATTGGTGAATGTAAGAATCCTCCACACCTAGATAGGTGAGAATAGAATCATCATCCTAACATTGAACAACATTTATAGAAGGTGTGTCATCATCGATCATGTCAGGATACAGAAGGGAAGGGAAGAAGGAGCCTCACCATTGTGTTGATAGGTTAGAGGTCCTAAGGAAACAATGTTCACAAAAAAAAAGTTAGGAGGGATGGATTCTGGATCCATGGACTTTGTGGGTGAAGGTGGTGTGGTAGGTGAGTGAGGTGGGGAAGGTGTACTTTCCTCTACAAGGTCGATACGGGATTTCTTAGAAGAAGGTTCCTTAGAAAATCCAAGACCGTTGTGGTCTTTGTGTTTCTGAGTGGTGCAAGGTATGACTATGTGATGACCTTATTTGTAAAGACCAAAGACAAAGCCTTTCCAAGCACATCGATGAAGGAAAGTATGAGTGAAGCGATGATTGGTAAGATATTGGAAATCAGATGAGAATGGATGGGTTTGGGTAGGTGGTTCAAGAGTATATGAAGAAGCGTCAAGTCCCCATACGTCAAGTTGGTGCGAAGGTGGGGCAAACCATATGGAAATACCTCACCTACTCGATGGTTGTAATGTGGGTGTTGATGGAGGCTTCCGTACTCTTGAGGAGTAAGAAAAGTATTGATGTTGTAGAGGCAATACTCCCTAAGGTAAGGTGTTGAAAAACACCTACCAAAGGATCAGAAGTTGGTATTTGGTTAGCGGGAATGGAAGAATCACTAGAATCTTGAGAAGGGAAGCATCAGGTGTTTGTGAAGTAGATGGGTTGGTTGATGGGTCGTCACAAAAGCTGCAAAAAACAAAGTGGGAATAGAGTAGTTGGTTTTGGAAGGTGTAGCGACAAAAGTGGTGGTTGAGGCATCGGTGGAAGAAGAAGCAGTAGTGGTGGTAGATGGGATAATGGTGAAGAAGGAGTAGTGGTGATAGATTCCTTAACTGGTATGGGGACATCATTAGGTCGATAAAGCATATTGCAGGTTTTGAATGGTGAAGGATGTGCTAGAATGGTGTTTTTTTTTTCCCTTCATGCTCCAATTTTAAACAACAAAGGTAAGGTTAAAGGTACATAACCCATGGCGCGAATCTAGGGTTGGCCAAATAAAATGTTGTATTGGAATTCCCATTCTATGAAAGAATAATTTAGGAAAGGTATCCTACATGCAATTGGCAAGGATGCACATTTTTTTGTATGCATGGGAAGAAATGAAATTAATACTGGCACCTCTATCAATCATAACATGTCAAACGTCATGTGTTATCAATGTAGGTGGAAATGAATAGCTTGGGGTCGGGATCATTGAACTAGAGAGGGACAATCTATTTGTCGAGAAAATAAAAATAAAGACTTGATGAAAGGTAACGGGAGTAGAAGATGGATGCGAGTAGTGAGGGAAGCCACATGATGTGGGGTAATGATGGAAGAAATGGGTGTGGGGTCATTAGGTGGAACCTCAATAGATTGCAGGACCTCGATGAGGTCCTGACGATGAGACTTAGGTTTTAGATGAGGTCAGAAAAATAAATTTTGAGGGGGATTAGTGAATTTGTTTGATCATGGTACAATGTGTGACTCCATAAAAATGGGATATTCTGCCCATGGATGGTTACCTTGGGTGTATGTATAGATGGAATGTTGGGTAAAGGTGTAGTGGATGGGTTTTTGTCTTCTCTTTTCCTTTGTCTTTCTTTGCTCTAGTGGCAACTTGAACCATATTGATCTAAGGAAAAGAGGGAGATGTGTCATGAAAGGTATAATGATAAGAGGGACAAAAACCTAGTGTGGGATAAGAGCCTTGTGAAATGAGTACAGTGCACTGGCATTTCATAAGGGGTTGGGCTAGTTCCCTAATCTGACCATATTGATCTCAAAGGTCGAAGGAGGAAAATAAGGTTGTGGAGGTGGAGGTGAAGGTCATTGAATAGATATGGGGTGAGGTTACATGGCGACAGAGAAAGTGGAATGGGATATTCATCCAAAAGGTCATCTTCATCAAAGAGCTCTTCAAGAGAACACAGTTAAAGAAGAATATTTTTAAGGGCCTTACAATTTTCAACATCATGCCCTGGCACATGATGATAGGCACAAATATTGGTATCGTCAAACCCTTCTGGTTTAGGTTTGAGTGGGTCATAAGGCTTGAGTGGTGGCAATGTAATGGTGGAAGTTTCTAATAGCTGAGTGAGGATATTAGCATAAGACCCTACTAAGGGATTGCAATGAGAAGTGAGAGTAGGTTTGGGTGACTTCTGTGGAAGAGGTGTTGCTATAGGTGGAGTTGGTTTGGATGGAGGTGTGGGTGACTTGTGTGGAAGAGGAGTTATTGGAGGTGCATTTATAGGTTGAGTAGGTTTAACTACTTTTTTATAGGTAGTGTGGCTTTGGGTTTGGGTTGCACCTTCTTGGGTAAAGGTGTTGGGGTGGTGCATGAAGTAGAAGGGAATACATAAGAGAACAGTGGATGGGTCAACCAAGGTGAGAGTGGAGGTGTGGTGAAGATAGTAGTAGGAGGAAATACAGAAAGTGTAGGTTGAAGGGAAGGTAAAGGCATGGGTAGTGGAGTAGGTGTAGGTAATGTAGAAGGCTTGGGTGGAATGGGAGGTTATGATAAGGATGTGGGTTGCTTCATTTTAGTTTTACCTTGGGTAGGAGGTTTCTTGACCAAGGTTGATGGATGGGGACCTAAGATGGATGGAAGTGGTGAAGGTGAAAGAGGAGAAGTGGGAGAAACTAGGGTACGAGGCCTAAGAGGTTGGGTCTTCCTCTTAGGTGGGGGATAGGCCTGGTGATAGTTTGGGAAGAGGTGGCTAAATCAATCTTCATGGGAGGATGGACTAGACTTGGTGTCGGCACAACCCCAATGTAGTGATAAGTTTGGGCACATGTGAAGGTATGGGTGTAGGTAGAGGTTTGGGTGCATGGTGGTTGTTAGGGTAACGGTAAAGGTTTGGGTGTAGGTGAGGATGATGTAGAAGAGGCTACTATAACCAACTCAGTGCAATGGATTTAGTTATCTTGAACACTTTAGGATAAATCGTTGAAGTGTCTGTGGAAAACATTTACATTTGAGTTGATACAGGAAGTCGAAGGCGTCCCCAAAGCATGGAGTAGTCAACATAATCCAAGCGATCGGAAAAAATGGGAGAATGACGTAGAAGTGGAGGGGGATGATGATGATTTGGTAGTAATCCTTGTAAATAAATATAACATTTGTGAGATAGGGAAATGGTTGGCTTCAGACTCTGTGGGTAGAAGAGATGATAACAAATCGACAGGGTCTTTAAAAGCCAATGGGGAGTTGTTTGCCAACAGGAAGAGATGCTACAAGTGGATCCTCTATGGGAAGAGGAGGGGACAAGGTGGATGGTGTAGAATTTTCAATTGGTGAAGAAAAGGGTAAGTTGGGCTCCTCCATGGGTAGAAGAGTGAGTGATGCGGATTACTCAATGGGTGGAGAGACAAGTGGGGTAGATGCCTCTGTAGATGAAGGGATAAGTGAAATGGGTTGTTTAGTAGATGAAATGGTAGATAAGGTTGAATCCTCCATGGGTAGAGGAGAGGATGAGGTGGACTCCTCCGTGGGTGGAAGAACTTGTGCAAGGATTTCCTCAATTGATGGGATGGGAGGAAATTGAGTAGAAGGGGCTGGTATGGTATCAAAAATGGCATGCACCTCTCGAATGTTGGTATCATTGGTTGAGGTTTTTCCGCTTGGTTGGATGATGGAGTGTGATTTGGAAACATATTCTTAAAGATATGGAGGTTTTGGTTAGTCGATTGATTAGGGTTATCTAAGAAAAATCTTCATTATCCAACATTTATTGATGATATTCTTAAAAGATTTGTAATTACCGTTACTATGACCTCCTCGACACATTGATAATTATAATAATTGTTCTCCTTGTACCATGCAGGCACAGGACGGGAAGGGTCAAAACTAGTATGTGGTTTGATGGGTGGAAGAGTTATGGCTCTTGTGTTTAGAATATTTTCCAAAACCAAGGAGTAAGGTTCTCCTATGGGAGTATATCATTGTTGTTCATGCCTGTATTGAAATTTCTGAACAAGAGAAAGAGTAGAAGATAGTTTTGGTTGGTTGGATGGATGAGATGGACCAAATTCCAGGACCATCGTGTTGGCGTATCCTTTGGGTTTTGAATGATTGGTTTGTGGTTTGGAAGAAGAAGAGTCATTTGATTTGAATGGAGCACTCTTGTTGTGCAATTGTAATTTATTCTCTTTGATAACACAGAGTTCAAGCTTTTGAGCCATTATGAATGCCTCATCAAATGTTCGAAGGTTTGAACTTGGAGAGTTGGAGAGATATCTCTGGCACAAGCTCTAATAAACAACTCTATTAGTTTATTTTGTGGAAGTTGAAAGGTGAGCTGATTGGTAAGGCTCCGCCAACATGCGACAAAATATGTGATAGATTCATCTTCGTATTGGTGCATTGAATACAAATCATTCATGGTGACCTTCTTAGTGATGTTGATGGAGAAATGATCGAGAAATTCTGGGCTAATTGATTGAATGAAAAGATAGAGTTCTTAGGTAAAGCACTATACCAATCTAAGGTAGGTCCTGTCAAGGACATTGGGAAATTTTGAAGAAGCAAGGCGTCATCATGGGCAATCAGATAACATACATGTTTAAAAGATCAAAATGTTTTTACAGATCCTCCTTACTATTAAATCTGTTAAACTTTGGCATCTCCCAATGTGGGGGATAAGAATGAATGGGTATGGATAGATGAATAGGCTCATTAAATTTTTTTTCATAATTCAAAACCTTGTAGGAACCAAAAATAGATACTTCTAGGTTTTGCATCTTGTCTATCACCATCTTGATCAAATCCATGGTTAGATTAGATTTAGGTGCCCCTCATGTGGTATAAGGAGGTAGATACGATGAGTAGGACGTAGAAGGTATGCCAATATATGGAGGTGCCAAGTAAGCAAACTATGAAGGGGGATATAAGTAATAGTTGATGATAATAGCATATACCCTAAATGGGAAGCGTAGGTAAGAGGTGGTGGATGAGACAAGGTATAGGTGGGGAGGACCTATGTAGAGACCCTTATAGCTATAGATGGTAAGGTATCATGTATAGACATGACCAAACTCGAAAAGGGTCGATGCAACTAGAGGTTTTGAGGTAATAATGACTGATGATGTGGGAATCCCTACACTAAGATTCATAGATGATGGTGAGGAAGACGTCGAAGGTGTTATAGATGTTGTAGGTGTGAAAAATATCGAATATGTAGGGGTGATCTGAGAAATGACAAGTGGTAAGGTGGAAGTAGGTAACGCTACTTTAGAAGTAGTCGATACAGAAATGGGGGAAAGGGCAGGATGGATGGAGACAAGCATCCCATATAAGGGCTATCCTGATGAGTCACAGGTGGAGGAATGAGAAATATAACACTGCAAGGATGCAAGATTGTGATCAAGAAGTTTTGTGAACTCCTCTTTGCCTGCAGATATAGAGATATACAAATTGGGGTCCATGAGTGAATAAATAGAAGGTGGTGAAGGACTAGGAGGTAGTGGTTGATGGGTAGCGTAAAAGAATAGGGTTTTGAATTGTCTACGAGTAAAAACCATAAGAATAGTGGTAGGACAGGTGGTCTCATCTTTGTATATAGTGTAGAAACACATGAAAATAAGATAGAAGAAATCTGGAAAATGAAAATTGGTCGTTGTTTTGATAGAAAAATAAAAACACAGAGACCAATGTCGGTAGGGTAACTTATGTCGTTAGAATGGGGTAGCTAATTTCAGTCGCTTATACGATGTCAAGTTATTGTGAATAAATGATAAATTTATAAATATGAAGATAAAGAATGTAAATCGGGTGGATCTGAACTCTACTGATGGTAACAGAGACTCGGAAATGTGATAAATGACAAAAATGGGTAACATAAAATATATGGATGTGAATTGAATACTTTTTTTGGGAGAAATAACCAAAATAACAGGGAACCAATGCCAGCAAGTCAAATGATGCTGATGTGAAGAGGTAACGGATGTTAGTCACTTTGGAAGGATGTCGATTATTGTGGAATCTGAGAAGATGATGAAAATTTGAATTTTAGGTGATTAAGTCAAATGAAAACACCAACCCAAGAACTGAGTATGGTAGTGATGAGTCCTAACACACCCAGAATGAACCGAATACACCAGTTATGATGGTGGGGCATGAAGGATAAGAAAAATAAGAAGAAATAGCCTCACTCCTCAAAACACAATTTTAACAGTCAAAAGCTAACAAAACACATCAATCCTATGCTTCATATTTTAATGTTATGTGGCTTATGCCATTTAAAACTGACTATGAGTAGAATAGAGTTTTTGGTCAACGAGGGTACCCTATAAGTAGTCTATGGCTGGTTTCAAGTGTATTTTGGCTAAGTTTCCCCAATATATACTTCATAGTATGTGAGGCCCAACTCTGATATGATGACTGACTAGAACACCAGCTAGATCCACCACCAATCCAATTGTTAATCGTTGATGACAATTTCCAAGAAGGAAGATGTTTAAGAAGTGAGTAAATTGTTCAAGTGATTTAGATAGGGGTGTGTGTGCACAAAGTGTGAACTATGATTAATTCCCACCAATCATCAACTAGTCATGACCTCCAGTATATAGATTGCAAATAAATTTAGGTGATCTAATGCAACATAGCTTCCTTTTGGCTAGGAGGAACTACTTTTAAATCACAACAAGACCACAAGAGAGATTTAAACAACATAGGGCGGTGGAATGCCTAACAAATGCTAGTTCTAAAAGTGTGATACTTTCTAGATGGTGAAATCCATTGTTTTACCAAATTAATGAAAATAAATGTGAGAAAAAGGTCCTATTGCTAACACTTTGATTTAGGTGTCTCAAAATGTTATCAATACGCTAGATTAAACAAATTACTAAAATACAAACTAATCTAGTTTTAGGCAAGGTGTTTTTATGGTTGGGTCAGGTCACTGAGGTGTTAGGAAAGGTCTAGGAAAGGTTTTGGGTGATTCTGGGATGTTTGGTAAAAGTTATGAGCTCGTTGTTCTAAAAACATTACTAGTCACAAAGACCGGTATTGTTAGGTGAATGATGCCGTATTGGAAAATGACCGATGCTAGTTGGGTAAACGGTGTCAAGTAGGGGTAATATGGTCACAATATTAAAAATAGGTGTTTTGGGTCTCTTTGTGATTGCATAGAGAGTTGAGGGGTTTGGGAAGGATGATATGATTTTTGTTAAGGCTCAAAGCAAGGGTGGTAGAGGTGTTAGGATGGGTGAAATGGTTCAAGTTGATGGAATATGTGGTAAACAGGTGAAAGGTGGTATTTGGGACATAGAAGGATCAAATGAGAGACATAAATAAAAGACATAATATCAAAATGAAAGCTTAACAAATAAGAATGAATTGCTTATTTGATAACATGTAGATATGAAGGTGGTTGATGATGGATGAGCATTCGTGGGAGATACGAGAATATTTCCAGTGCCACAAAAACAGGACATGTGTGCTCCGTTGTGATAATCCGAAGTTGTGGATGAAATGATTGGATGGTGGTGAAGACTTGATGGGCTCTAGTTCATCGTCTGGTAGCTTGAGTGATCGAGAGTTAGAATGTTAAAGCTTAAGTGAATGAATCAATTGAAGAATCCTTGCAAAGATTTAAAAACTCTTATTTAAGGGTAACCAACGATGGTTAGGGAATTAGCATTAGCTGAGGTTTAACCGGCATCGGTTAAGGGGAATTGGTGTGTTCTTTGGCTTAGTCTAGGTTTTGAGTGTTGAATGACATAAATTATAGTGTGGAATTAGTTATAGGATTAATAGGTCATAAATAGTTAGGGTTGGAAAGAATCCCGAGTTAGTTAGGATAAGTGGGGACTTGGTCTAGGGTAATTAATAGGTTTAGAATGGGTCTAGAATGAGGTGGATAAGTGAGGTGGCTAGGTGAGTTAGGTAATTAATCTTAATTATGAAATTAAATTAATTACAATGTGTGTAAGTGGACATGGTGGGGAATATTATTAAATTAATTAGTCAAAGGTGATTTAGGTGGTTGTGACCCAATTTTGGGTGTCTACACTTGTATCTTGAAAAACATTGTGTTTCTCTTTGATTCTTGCATATGTGCATGCATTTGTGTCTCTATAGGTCAGTTTTGAACCCTATTTTAGCTTAGGTGCATCACACTCTTTCATTTTGTAGAAATTTATCCCTTCTCAACCCTAGTCCCTAAATTTTTTTATTTTATACTTAGATTAGTTACATTTTGAAGTTGTAGGTTATTTTGTAGTGGGATAAGATAGAAGGAACCAACCTTCTTTGGAGGTTTGTCTCACTTTACAAGGTCCCACACTTGGAGACAATCCCATGTTAACCAAAATTTATGACATTCATCCACGATCATACAAATGATGTAAATTTTTTATGTTAATAGTTTTGGTATGCCTGATGGGAGAACATTTAAGATTCAATATCATATCACTAGGATTGGTGTGTATCCTAGAGATTTGTAGTCTTTGGAGGCTCTACAACAACACATCTGGTGGCTCCAATCATCATATCTACTGGTTTAAGCATTCAAGTGTCTTGGTTTCATGAGAAGATTTTGAACAAGAAAGGTGATAGCAAGTGGAGAGCCTTTTGACTACTTGCAGTTGTCACCAAGGAGAAGAAGAAAGGCGAGATCATTTCAAAGATCACCATCACCTCTAGATAGAGTTATCTCTACTCCTCCTCTTGGTAGGCCTTTCTTGTCATCTTCTAGGTTTTTAAGACCCATCTAATTCATGGACCATCAAATAAATTAAGATTTTATCACATTCGATGGAGCAATCCATTTACTTTTGTCTCAATATGTTGACATTCCAATTGCAGCCTTGAAGAGTGTTCCCTTCTTTACTATAGAGAACACAACAACTCCCATAGAACATATTAAGGATGTTGTAAACATATGCTCAATCTATCACATTACGCAAGAGAATTTATTTATCATATTATTGGCCACTTATTTCAAGGGAAAAAATATCAAATGGTATAGGATCTTAATATTTAACTTTGTCTCTACTTGGGATGAATTAGGAGATCCTCTTTGTAACCAATTTGAAGATATATCGACCATTTGTCTCTGGTGGAGTAGATGACTACAACAAAAATGGCACCACATGAGCTAATGACTAATTTTAACATCAAATTTTAGAGGACTTGGGATAAAATCCCACAAATGGTAATACCTACACCTTAGTATTCCTTTATTTATTATTTAAGAGCTCTAAACATCAACATTTTAGTCATGATCCAATCCATGAGAGGTAGAACTCTCCTTGATGCTTATAACATTTCAATAAGGGATTAAAGTAGTCTTATTTAGGTTGGTAAAATTGTACCTAGACCTCCAATTCCTATCTTCCCATAAGTAGGAACATCTACACCTCACCAAACACTTGAATTAGCCCTTATTCCAACCCCAAATAGAAAAATCAAATCCAAGCATCTACCTCTACAAATACTTGAATGAACTACAGAAGTTATGAAACAATTGTAAAGTATTAGAAATGAGGTGGTGACCATAAAAGCTAAGTAACCCAATAAATCGACATTACCAAATTTCTCTCAATCAATCCTTCCAAATAAACAAACCCCCTTATCAGCCCAATAAAGTACCATACTAGGAAAATCCTCAAGTTCAATTTCAAGTGCCTCATGCAAGACCATTCCAATAATATAATCCTAATATAGCCAACTCATCTAAATCCTTGGTTCCAGTTTAAAACAACCTTGTGCAAGATTATGAATGGTGTTTTCTCTTAACCAAGTTCATAATCAAGCCACTTTCCCAAATGACATCCTAAACCAAGCATTAATGGTACAAAATGCCTCTTTCTCTCAAATTGCATCAGCAAAAATATCTTCACCACAAGAGGCTACTCAAGAGCCACAAAATGATGCTTCACTTGTGAATTGGAAAATGGATGAGTTTTGTGGAATAAATTAGACTTCTCCTTCAGGTGTAGTAGCTAATACTAGATCCAAAAGAAGGGATATGGAAGAGGGGAAATCAAAAAATTTAGGTCCTTTCCAACCTTCTCTAACACTTCAAGGAGGTGGAAATTCAAATTCAGATCCTAATGTGTAAGAAGGCCATGAAAATCAGACTTCAAGAGTGCAAGGGAAGCCCAAAGGTCCTTCCACATCAACTCAAACACAAGAAAAGGTTGTTGCAAGTAAGGTACAACATAAGGATAGTTCCACTCCCTTCAATATTCTTGAATAAATGAAGAAGACTAATGTGAACATTTCAATGTGGGAATGCTTGACTAGTCCTGGATGAAGTGATCTTTTACAAGTAACTATGTCAATCTCTCCATAAAAACGAGTCATCCAAAGAGTAGGCCAAAAAATTTCTCATTAATGCACCCTCAGAAAAAGGATGATTATCCAAGCAAGAGTATGAAACCTCCTCCCTTCTATACATCCTTTATTATTGGAAATCACTTAGTTCATAATTACATGATTAACTCAGGGAAAAGTAGTTCAATGATTCCCAAATAGATAGTAGATCAACTGGGGATCAAATATGAATCTCTCTCTAAAGGTGTGGTTCAACTGGATGGAACAATAGTGGGAACTGTTGGAGTTATCATAGGTTTAAGCCTCACATTGCATGCATGCCCCAACTTCTCTATTCCTCGGGATGTCTTCATAATTGATCTACCTCCATTTTTTTCTTTATGCCTCTATAGAGATTTCACTACCAATATTAGAGGGTACTTATCAATTGATTGGTCTCATAACCTATTTAAGACAAGATATGGTACCAAATATATGTTAAGGTTAGATCCCATTGCCACATATCACATAGAACCTTATATACCAAGTCCTATCAATGAAATATGTACAATCTTTGACCAAGAAGATGACCCTATTATTCAAGAGGCAAACACTCAAATTGAAGGCATTCCAAATTTGTTTCTTGATGAGTGGGAGCTGATTTCCATGGTTTTGATCCCTACAAACAAATTGAAGAGATTGGTTTTTGTATCTAATATTTAAATGAGGAAAATTCATCGATTCTTAGTATTATGATGGCAAATTAAAAAGAAGATGACATTTGGCATATGTTCATTGATGGATCTAGGAGTAGACAAGGTGCATGAGGAAGTGTAGTGCTTGTATCTCCCATAGGTGTAAAGTATTTCTCTTCTTTTATATTTTCATTCAATTTTCTAACAACTCAACTGAGTATGAGTCTCTAATCCATGGCCTACAATGGGAAAGAAAGAAAGATGTCAAACAATTACAAGCTTTTGGTGATAGTGAGTTAGTTGTGAATCAAGTAAGAGGTTTGAATGAAACCAATAACAATTTTTAAAAATCCTATAAGAATAGGGTATGTGATCTCTTAGAATATTTTGAAGCATTTAACATCCATTCCATACCAAGAAAGGAGAATGAATCAACTGACATATTAGCAAAGAGTTGACACTAAGCTTAATGTTCCTAAAGGCATCAAGAAGCATGAATTGCAAGATCGTGTTATAATGGTATTAAGGCCTATTTTCCCCAAAAATATCACTAATTACAAAGTATTTGATAGTGACCAACATATTGTTAACTTCATCCAATAAGAGGCTGAGTTAGAACAACAATATGGAAATCGATTGTCCAACTAAGATAAAAACAAGTTGCCCAAGGGCTTAGTTACCTTGGAGTCCATTTTTAATTCATATGATCAGCTAAGGAAAGAGAAAAAAAAATGGTGGTCAAGGGTGAAGACTATGAACCAATTTCAGTTGGCAAAGACAAGTTGCTTAAGATTGGCAAGGTATGTACTCCATAAGAGAAACATGCATTTGTAGACCTTTGTCAAGAATTTGTTGATGTTTTTTCATGGAGTTATGAATACCTTAGGGGTTTTGATCCTAATTTGGCACAACATACCATTGAGATAGATCCAATGGCCAGCCCATTAGGCCAAGTCTATTGAAGAAAGAGTTGAACAAGTTAATAGAGGCCAACATTATATTCCCTATTAAACATTCATCTTGGGTTGCCAACCTAGTTTTGGTAAGGAAAAGAAATGGGGAAATCAGATTATGTGTTGATTTCAAGGACTTAAACAAGGCTTCCTTGAAAGATCATTACCCATTGCCTTCTATGGATCATATTTTACAAATGGTAGTAGGGTCGAGTGATTTTATCTATTAGATGGCTACTTGGGGTATAATAAAATTATGATAAAGGAAGAAGATCAATTCAAAAAAACCTTTACCACTAAGTGGGGAACTTATGCCTATAGAAAAATTCCCTTTGGTTTGTCCAATGTAGGAGTAATATTTCAAAGATCCATGGATATGACATTTAAAGGGTTGATTAATAACATTGTTCTTGTCTACCTTGATGATATCACAATGTTCTCCAAGGATGAAAATGATCATCTACTCCATCTCAAGTAGGTATTTGAAAGATGTAGACAATTTGGGGTTTCTCTCAATCCCAAGAAATGTATCTTCCTAGCACATAAAGGTAATCTCCTTGGCCACATTGTCTCTAAGCAAGGGCTTACAATTGATCCAAAAAGGGTAAGTGTCATCCTTGCATTGTCATTACCTAGTCATAAGAAGGCATTGCAAATATTCTTAGGAAGGATCAACTTTGTTAGGCATTTCATTCCAAATTTTTCCAATATTTTCAAGCCATTGACATATATGCTAAATAAAAACATGCCTTTCAAATGGAATGTGGAAGGGAAGGGTAGTTTTGAGGCCATCAAACAAGAAATAACACAATCCCCTACCCTTATCAATCCTAATTTCTCAAAGGACTTCACCTTGTATTCTTTTGGAGGCATGATACACTATCTCATCATGCTAGTACAATGGAATGAAGAAGGTTTGAAAAACCCATTGTATTTTTGAGCCAAATACTAGAATATTATGAGGTAAAATAATCATTTATTAAGAGTTTGAATAAATTTAGACATTTGGTATCCAACAACAAGATCCACCTAATGGTGTCACATTCTGGTGTGAAATATTTCCTTTTAAACAAGGACTTAAATAAGAAAAGGTCTGGTTGGATAACCAAAGTGATGGAGTATGATGTTGATATCAAAATAATCAAATCAATAAGGGAAAATGGTCATGTGAGCAACTAGTTTCAGATTTGTAGATTGAAAAGGAGGTTGTCCTAATGCTCCAACATGATCAACAACCAACTGATGCTTCACTCATTCCTTGTTGGACCCATGATATAACACACTTTCTCCAAACAAGCCAATGTCCTCAAAGCTTGAGCAAGGCCAAAAGAAGGTATTTTAGGCTTCAATCCATTCCTTATGTGCTTATTGATGGGATTTTGTTTAGAAAGGATGTAAATGGTGTTCTCTTGAGGTGCATTAAGGAAAATCATATTGAGAAAGTTTTGCATGAGTTTCATGATGGAGAAGTAGGAGGGCACTTTTCTCTAAGGAAAACAACTCTTAAGATCATGAAGGGTGGTTATTATTGGCCCAATCTCTTCAAAGATTGTCATGCATGGGTTAAAAATGTAAAAAAGTGTTCCTTATTCATAGGGAAAGAGAGACTATCAGATTTACGCCTTCATCCCATCCCATTGGATCATCCATTCATGCAATGGGGATTGGATTTGATTGGAATTATCAATCCACATTCTATTTTTGGGCATAAATGGATTTTGGCAATCATATATTACTTCACCAAATGGGCAGAGGCAATTACTTTGAAGGAAGCAAATAAGGCCAATATCCTAGACTTTTATGAAGGGGTTGTGACCAAGTTTGGTGTTCCTTCCACAATAATATATGATAATGCTTTAGCATTCCCTAGCACAAAAATATTTGATTGGGCTATAAAGAATGGAATATACTTGAGAACATCCTCAAACTACTACCCCTAGGTAATGAGAAGGTCGAGTCAATAAATAAGAATCTTTTAAGGTTCATAAGAAATAACTTAGAGGAAAATCTTTTAAGGTTCACCCTATAAGCTAGTTTATGGTAAGGAAGAAAAATTTCTAATATCTCTTGAGTTACCAGCCTTAGAGCTCATCAACCAACTTGAAATTTTTGAAATAGAAGCAATGGATGTCAAGTATTTTGAACTCTTGGAGTTGGAACAGTTGGGAGATCATACAATGAAAAAAATGGAAAAGGATCAAGCTCATATTAAGAAGTGTTTTGACAAGAAAGTAGTGGATAGTAGTTTCCAATTCAATGGGATCAAGATAGAGCCAAGCCAGGTAAGCACTCAAATTTTGATACAATATGGAGTGGTCCTTATGTAATATCTAGATGCAAATAAAACAATGCTTTCCAACTGTCAAAATTGGATAGAGAAGATCTCATCATACTATTTAAGTAGTTTTACTTCCTCTAAGTGCTCTCAAACATTGTCTTGCTAGTAGTGTAGTTTCCATCTCCTAAGTGATTATCAAAATGTCATTATTGTTCCCGGGTGGCATTTTTAGTTTTATAGTTTTGAGGAGGTTATAACAATATGCAAGTTTCAAATAAAATTTAAATACATGTTGATTTGATACTTAATCCAATCCCGTCATAATTCTCCATGCTCCTTGATAAAATTTAGTGCTTTTGGGATAGTTTGCTAGTCATATTCATAAATTCTAAGAAAACATCTTTCAAAAGAAAAAATATGTAGATCCGGAGGTAAGAATTTAAATTTTAAAGATTAGTTCTTGAAGTTTTCAATAATTGAATCCATGTGCAATAGATTTTGTAAGGCCACTGATCTTCCATATAGCAAGAAAATAGCCCCGTTAAGCCACAAAATTATTATCCAAAACCCCCAAGCCATTTTGATGTTTTGACAGGGCTATGAGAGAAAAGGGTTTCAAGTGCAAATAGGAAAGTAAAAGGACTTAGTAAAATTTTGGTTTTGGGCTTCTTGGTCAAAAAAATTGGTCTTATTTGGAACTATTCTAGAGTTCTTATGTTCCATTGCTTCCTCGTTTTGTCACCTTTTCGACACTACACTAGATAATAAGATAAATCAGGCCTTTGGGGCACAAATGAAACCATTTCACATGCTCCAAACTTTATTTGTTCCCTAAACCCCGATTTGGATGACACGGTAAAATAAGGGTGTGACATTGGATAAATATGACACTTTTTACGAGAGAGGAAAAATTCCTATATTCCTTAGTTCTTCCAATCCTTCAGTCCTCCATAATTGTAGATATGTCGGGCATGGAAGGCATAAGTGGAATGTTTCAAATGTTCCATGTGTTCACCAAATAACTACAAGCATTAATAGGGACAAGACAGGTTAGTGTAAGTGGTTATGTTGGGTTTGGCAAGCATACTTAGAATAATTCCATTGTTTCTTCGCTTCACCGCCCACCCACCATAACCAATCTAAGAAATGCATTACAATGATGTCGTCCCTAGAGGGAACAGTGGAAATGGTTCCCTCATCCCCATTATACCCCAATCACCCGCATCACCTTATTGTTAGTAAATTAGACCCTAGAAGGCCCACATGGAACACTCGCCAAGGTTCTTCCAGGTTCCTCGAAACCTTGCAGAACTACACTATAAAGAAATCGGTTAAATCGGTGGATGAGGAAAAAATGGAATGTTTTTTTTTCCACAAGTTCTCCAAAACTCCACATGGGATGAATATCATGTTGTTTCAAGAGAATACCATGAAAACATGGGTTTTAGAGGATAAAACACAATTTTTGCATCTATAAGAATTTAACCACTTCAACCACTCAAATTTATTGTATAATGGTGCCTATACTTTTTCCAACAACTCTAATGGTGTGTACAGGAGGAAGAGAAGGATGCCCATGATTAAATCTACAAAAATGATGGCATTTGGTCATGGTAGTTGAAAATGGGCCATTTATGGTTGTTTGGTTCCTCCTATCTCTCTCTCTCTCTCATTCTTTATATATGTAAGTGTTTATGCATGAGAAAATGGTTCTTCTCTTTTTATTTTGAGCTCTACTTTAGAGTTTTACGATTTCCACACCTTCATACCCATGTAACTGTGTTTTTGAAAGTTTTGTAAACCTATTCTTTGTGAATTCAAGTGAAAATTATTTGAGCGATATGTAATCATGGCTTATTCCTTCGATACAATGCATTTGATGGAAATCTCTACTCTTTTGATTTCTTTTGAATCTATTCACTTGTATCTTGCAAAACTTTGTGTTTCTCTTTGATTCTTGCATATGTGGTTGCATTTGTGTCTCTACATGTTAGATTTGAACCTTGTTTTAGTTTTGGTGCATCACCCTCTTTCATTTTACAACATTTTCTCCCTTCTCAACCCTGGTCCCTACAAATTTGTAGTTTAGACTTAGTTTAGTTACATTTTGAAGTTGTAGGTTAGTTTGTAGTGGGCTAAGACAGAAGGAACAATACTTCTCTTAAGGTTTTTCTCACTTTAAAAGATACCACACTTAGATACAATCCCATGTTTCCCAAAAGTTATGACATCCATGATAATGCAAAGGGTACAAAATTTTATTTGTTAACAATATAATTTTCATCTCTTGACTTTACGACACCATTTTCCATGGGAAATGTTGTTGGTTTTAGCTTTTCCATTGTTGGTAAGATTGTGCATGGGTGATGGCATAATATATTTATATTTTTCTTATTTTTAATAAACAACCACCAATTAATTACTTTTTTAAACATGAAGGCACTTCTAGATAACATATTTTCACACTATTTTGTAAATGCTTGCTAATGTGGAGTCTTGGAGCTTACCTTTGTGCATTTCAGTCACCATAGTTAGTTAGGACTAGATATTTTATTGTTGATATTTCCCCTTTTACACCCATAGTGATTCTCTTGTTGTTGTTCCCTCTGGGATGATTATGCATTAATAGTCACACACACTCTATCGGTAAGTATTTCTAGCCCTCTTTAGTATTTTATATTGCACTTGTATGTTATATGTTGGTCATTTATTGCTATAGAATATAGTAGATGTATGTTTTAAATGATCTCTTCTATTATCTTATTATTTTACACCCATTGGATTCATCCACCCCTTAGTAATTCTTATTATATATCCTAGTAGGACACCTATATTTATCTTATATATAGGAAAACCTATATCTATATGTTGTCATGCAAATGTGCAACAGGAAAATTATTAATTTTCAAGCATGAAAACCATACCCTACCCAAAAATTTACTCACAGTCACCCTTATCACTCCTTCATATCACCCTAATCCTCGAGTCTGTGTTCCCATAAGTGATCTAGGGCTACACAGTCTTTTCAATTGCTTCCCAAGTAAGATCCATCAAGAAAATATTTCAGAAAACTTGGGAAGGCTCACCCGCCATTCTTCTCAAATCTGGTGCACACCCTCCGGAGTAGAAATAAAGGCATAAATTCATCACGAAGATGTAAATGAGAGCTAATTACATGATGCAATAAGTTTTGGAAGGTTTTGGGAAGTTTCACAAGTTTTGGAGCAAGTTCAACAAGAGTGATTCTTAGAGGACTAAGTAGTGCACTAGGCCAAAAAATTTGTTGAGCTTCGGGAAATGATTCGAGGAGCTCCATAGGGATTTAAGAGTTAAATGAGATATCGTCATAAAGTTAATTGCACTATGTCCACATCCGGTATCCTCATGCATAGCCTTAGATCCAAAACAAAAATCCTATATTTCATGTAGTAAATTGTGGAAATCAAGAGTTTAGAACCCCACCATTTTATTCAAAAGTCCATTTCTAGTAAAGATCATATAAAATTTTGTCAAGAAACTCCACCTTAAGCTCCAGATATGATCCAAACAAGTTGCTCCCCAAGGTAAAGTCTCCAACAGCTTAGCCTATTTTTGAGTCAAAAACCCATCTAATAAGAATTTGGTGCATGTTTTTGCACCAAGTGCACCAAATATTTGGTGAAATAGGTGAAAAAATCCACCCCAACCCAATTTGAGCTCCTACCTACAAAATAAGCCCCAGTGTTTCATTTCCCGGTCCTCGCTTTGACCAACTGCGCTCCGCCACATGGCCCAATCAGATTAGGGAACAATTTTTACAACAAGTGTACCAAACCTTGCTGTAATAGGTGTAAGAAAAATTTCCCCCCATCCTTTTAAGCCCCTAGTTTGGCATGTGACATCGGCAGCCCGAGTTTGCTTTTTCTAAGCCCCCCGCTCAAACCCAACAACCAATAACACTTTGCCAAGTGGCCCAATAGGGTTAGGGCACACTTTTTTGTAGAAATAGGTACAAGAAAGTGCGACCCATTTCAAAACATAAAAGTTATGAATTTTTCTTGATTGTCGTGTTGTCATCCTTCTTACTTCACGCAAACATTATTTTCCTTGAATTGTCAAAATTTTCCCCCAATTCTCCACTACAACCTCACCACTCCTTTTACAACATCTTCTCCACCATTTGATCATCCCCCCCACATTTCTGTAGCAAATAAATAGAGGTTTTTAAGTCAAACTCCATGAACAAGAGCTGTCAGAAATCCTAACACATGGAAACAAAAAAACACTCATATCTTACAAGTTTGTGTGCCGATCTCGGTGAAATTTTGGCCGAGATCTCCCTCACCTAGGTGCCTTGGAGAAGAAAAAGAAAAGAATCCCAATTTATTTCTAGATTTTTACAGAAATAATTTGATTATTTTAGCCCTAGAACACTCTTTCTTCATTTCTTTGTCAAACCGCAATGAACCGGCTTGAAATTTTGAATAGAAATCAAAAGAGAAAACCCAGAAAAAATCCACAATTTTCTTGGAAATCCGACACCATAATTTTCATATTATAAAAATAAAAAGTGTCAATGGTTTTCAATATCCCTTTTATTAAAGTTCCTGAAATCACAAACTCCTCCGAACAATAGGCATTGAAAATAGTACGTAACAAAAAACTAGGGCACGAGGGCGAAAAATTGCAAAAAAACAAAAAGTGAAAAAGTAACTCTCCAAAAATGGAAAGTGCTTAAAATTGATCCAAGGACACCTGTGATAGTTCTAGAATGTGAAAGAAACACTACGGTGAAGGCAACAAGATTGAAAAATCACACTATCCAAAATAGCAGTCCCAGTGGCCCTGATTTCCAAAACTAGCAGTTTTTCAACTCCAATCGCAAAAATTTGCTACCATATCCGTAGCAATTCATATCACTAATTTTTACTACCATGAAGATCAAGTTCACTGGCCTAGAGATTTTTTTGGATCTCACATCAAAGTACCTGAGTGTGGGTGATAGTGATATCGCGCACATGGACCTGGAAGAACTCAAGCACAGAATGTTCGGTGGGCCAAGGGAACCAATGGAAGAAAATATATTTTCCAACAGTTTGTATGCAGCTAGTGGTCATCCTCAGTCCCTAAAAAACATTGAGCTAGTGTTAGCCTGCACCCAACACTATGAGCCGGACACTAGAATAACCAGGCGGCAGATGAAAATTCTATCATGACAAGTGCTCAATGATGAGGGTCGTCAACCCTCTTCATTAATAATGCCAATCCATGGCTAGTGTCTGATGGTTGTATGCATTAAGAGAAGAAGATATTTGGAAAATAACTCCTTTAAACACAAACTAAACTTGCATAAAATAAATCACACTTGAAGAAATTTAAAGGCACACTTACAGAAATAAAGTTTACATGAAATAAATCACACTTGCAGGAATAAAAACATACTTGCATAAATTGAAATTGTTGAATTGGAAATAAACATAATTAAACGAAACACCTGCAGGTTCACAACAAACTGGATTTTCACAATACAAAGATAAAAACAATACAACAGAATGAATTACAGACAAATGAATAAACATAAACATAAATACACAGATCCATCTTCCTTGAAATGAGTGGCCAAATCATTCCTTGGAAGAGGATTTAAATCATACTTCCAAGATTTTAAAACTACAAAATATTTGAGAGGAAAAAAGATCTTTATTTCTTGGGAGAAAAGAATTACATATCTTAGTGTGGAAGGTTGCATTTATAATTCATGCAAACAACCAACTCATTATTTTAGGAAATATAATCTGATCTTATCTTTATTCCAATCCTAACAACTAAGATCTCCATCTCCACAAAATATGGAGAGAGATATATTATTAGAGTCAAAGTCTAATCTCACTTTTTTAGGAAGATTTGCTCCAAAATATTCTCCTTACTTTTCGGTAACAAGAATCACAATGATTTTATTCTCCTACATTATTGGAAGGAGGTTTTTCCTCAAAATATGATTTTGACCAAATACCTTTCCCAGATTTTCCATTTGACTTTGTTGTTTTTTATTGTGGAACTTTTAATGCTTGTCTGATACGTTTTTTCCTCAGACTACAATTCACTAAAAGTTAGATATCTCTTCATTGGTAAAACCTGTAGAAAATATGAATGAGTTTTTTGTTAAACACATTGGTATAAATAAAAACCTCTCTCTGATTTTCTATTTGAATTTTCTATTTCTATTTATGGAACTTTTAGTACTCGTCTGATACACTTTTTCCTCGGAATGCAGCTCACTAAAAGTTATATTTCTCTTCATTAGTAAAACCTGTAGAAAATCTGAATGAGGTTTTTGTTAAACACATTGCTATAAACAAAAATATCTCACATAGTTTCCATCTAAATTTTTCTATTTCTGTTTATGGAACTTTTAGTGCTCATCTGATACACTTTTTCCTTGGACTGTAGCTCACTAAAAGTTAGATTTCTCTTCATTGGTAAAACCTATAGAAAATATGAATGAGGTTTTTGTTAAACACATTTCTATAAACAAAAACCTCTCTCATATTTCCCATTGGATTCTCTAATTTTTCACAATTCCTCAAAAATTGCCATTATGTTGATGCGGTTTCCGAGCTAACGTTACTCTATTGATGCGGTTTCGGAGCTAACTCTAATGGTTACGGAGCTAACGTTACTTTGTTGATGCAGGTTCCAAATCTAAATCCAATGGTTATGGAGCTAACATTATAGGTTCCAGAGCTAACTCCAATGGTTATGGAGATGAGGTTGCAGGTTCCAGAGCTAACTTTATAGGATCTGGAGCTAACGTTACTCTATTAATGCAGGTTCCGAGCTAACTCCAATGGTTCTGGAGCTAACGTTACTTTGTTGATGTAGGTTCGGAGATAAATCTAATAGTTCTAGAGCTAACCTTACAAGTTCTGGAGCTAATGTTACAGGTTCCAGAGCTAACTCCAATGGTTCCGGAGCTAACTAAAACAACTATAACTTTTGCATGTGATCTCGGATTGAGATGATTCTTTTTTTGAACTTGCATAATTTTTTGAGAGGAATCTAGATATGAAATCATATTTGAGTTTAGATGTACTGTTCATGATCAGTTCCATTTTTCTCAATACTAGCATTATCTTTCCTTTATGGCCTGCATACACAAGACTTTGCATCTTTTCCCAAATAATCAATAAGATTAGTCAAAAAAATAGATAACAAAATATTTCTAAAGAATGAACAAGATATATATCCTATATTCTATCTTAAGCAAACTATAAGTTCCTAGATTACATTTAAATCCACTTTCAAAGGTAACTTGGAAGGATAAAATAATGGTAATTTATGGCCAATTTATGGCCTCATCATAGGCCCACACTTAATCTTATGCATGTCCTCATGCATTAAATTATCATATCCTCTTTTAGAGTCTTCTCCGCATTGAGTTTATACATGTATGCATTCCATATATAGTTCAAGGACAGTTCTTTTGGATCTCCTTCGTTGTTTTTGATTTTCTTTCTTTTACATCGTGTTCTTGTGTGGATTTCCTTCGATGTTTTTGATTTTCTTTCTTGTACAAATGATTCTTGTGTGGATATCCTTATGTTGTTTTTTATTTTCTTTCTTGTATAACAGAGTTCTTGTGTGGATCTTCTTCTCGTTGTTTTTTATTTTCGTTTTCTTTTATAGCAGTTCTTGTGTGGATATCCTTCATTGTTTTTTTTATTTCTTTTTTGCACAATGAGTTCTTGTGTGGATCTCCTTTTGTTGTTTTTTATTTTCTTTCTTTTACAGTAGGTTCTTGTGTGAATCTTCTTCGTTGTTTTGATTTACTTTCTTTTCAACAATTTCTTGTGTGGATATCCTTTTCACGCTTTTGCAGCACCTCATATTTAAAATCAAAAATACATAACTCATGCTTCTCCTTCTCTCCCACACCTAAGCTCATGCATGTTGTTTATTCATGGTTTCCCATAAATTAGACTCTAAAATTTTGATTGCAAAGAGGTGCATATATTTTCATATTTGTAAGTAGGGGAGATATGAATTTTATCTTGCCTTCCTTGGAGATCTTAAAAGTGGATCTAGCTGTAATAAAAAACTTACAAGAAAGCTTAAAAATAAAATAGTAGAACAAAATAACTTGATCATACCTCTAGTTGTCTTTGTCATCATATTGTTAACATGGTCAAATAGTGCCGAGAAGGAAGCCACCAAGTAACAATTGATTGCCTTTGAAGAAGAGTCACCTTTTGTTTTTTGTCTTTAATTGGCCAACAAGTTGGTTTTCCAATTAAAGTTTTTTTGCCTTTGATTGGCCAACAAGCTGGTTTTATAATCAAAGTTTTTATTTTTTATTTTATTTTTTTCCTTTGATTGGCAAGCAAACTGGTTTTCCAATCAAAGTTTATTTTATTTTTATTTATTTATTTATTTATTTTTAAATGATAGCATGAGAAGGATTAGAGAAAAATTGATCCATCATCAGACTATATTCATCAAAGTACAACTTGTGTAAAATAAGAAACAATGTTTGAGATCTCATAAAAACCTCTTTGCATACTTGGTAACTCTAATAAGATTTCCAAAAATTGTATAGACAATTTCTAGGTCTTCAAAGCCCAATGTGAATTGTGCATTATTAAAATCACCATAGTAATTTTCAAAGCCCAAACTAGTAATCTCAGGAGATTGATTGTGTTATGTATATGTGGGTCCTTTTAAACTACTCCTTGGTTGATACTTTTGGTGCTAAAAATCTGCATGCTGGTACCAAGAATAACTCTAGAAATTCCTATGGATGTTAGCACAAAAAAGTGTTTTTCCTTTATATTCACAATAATTGTTTCTTAATGTTATACAAGCATATACAAAAATGAAGAAATTGAAAGACATGAAAATATTTTTTTCTAATGGATATGGTTCAGAATTGAATTTTATGATGGGATGAAAAACTAATTTGGATGGGTGGATTTATTATGAGTGGATTTTTATTTGGCTCTAATAAAATCAATATAGATGGAGTTAATTAGAAATGCTGCCACTTCATTATTACAAACTAGATAAGTTAGTTTTTTACTAAGGTTATGTGTAATAAGATCACTAAGTTGTTAGTTGATACAAGTAGAAATGGTGGTGGTTATCAAGAATGGCATATGATATTTCATCAATTGGATCTACTTCCAAATTCAATATCATATTCTACCATTTCCATATTTGAATTCTTTGTTCATACCATTATACCTTCTTGATCAAACATCACAGTCATTTTCTTATACACAAAGTTAGTTTGTGGGGAGATAAATATTTACAATATAATATTCCTAATTGTAGAAATGAAATTTTAATCTACTTGTAGAAAATAAAAGTTTAAAAAACTATCTCTAAATACTTCCTATCACAGAATTTTCTAAAAGGTATTTTATTGTCACTAGAATATTCTTTTAGAGAACTCTGAATCTCCCAATAATACCGTGTCCCCAGAATCGCACCAAAATGATGAGGGTCATCAATCCTCTTCATTAATAATGTCAATCTAGGGATGGTTTCTGATGGTTGTATGTATTAAGAGAAGAAGATCTTTCAAAATTAACTTCTTTAAACACAAACAAAACTTGCATAAAATAAATCACACTTGTAGAAATTTAAAGGCACACTTGCAGAAATAAAGACACACTTGCAGAAATAAAGTTTGCATGAAATAAATCACACTTGTATGAAGAAAATCACACTTGCAGGAATAAAAACACACTTGTATAAATTGAAATTGATGAATTGGAAACAAACACAATTAAATGAAACACCCGCAGTTTACAATGTGATTTGATTTTCACAATATAAAGATAAAAACAATAAAACAAAATGAATTACGTATAAATGAATAAAAATAAACATAAAGACATAGATCCATCTTCCTTGAAATGAGTGGCTGAACTCATTCCTTGGAAGAGAATTTAAATCATACTTCCAAGACTTTAAAACTACAAAATATTTGAGAGGAAAAAACAGATTTTTATTTCTTAGGAGAAAAGAATTACATATCTTAGTGTGGAAGGTTGTATTTATAATTCATATAAATAACTAACTCATTATTTTAGGAAATACAATCTGATCTTATCTTTATTCCAAGCCTAACAACTAAGATCTTTATCTCCACAAAATATGGAGAAAGATATATTATTAGAGTCAAAGTCTAATCTCACTGTTTTAGGAAGATTTTCTCCCAAATCTTCTCCTTGCTTTTTGGTAACAAGAATCACAATGATTTTATTCTCCTACATTATTGGAATGATATTTTTCCTCAAAAGATGATTTTGACCAAACACCTTTCCATTTTCCATTTGACTTTGTTGTTTTTGATTGTGGAACTTTTGACGCTTATCTGATACACTTTTTCATCAGATCAGCTCACTAAAATTTATATATCTCTTCATTGGTAAAACTTGTAGAAAATTTGAATGAGATTTTTGTTAAATACATTTCTATGAACAAAAACCTCTCTCTGATTTTTTGTTTGACTTTTTTGTTTCTGTTTATAGAAATTTTAGTGTTCGTCTAATACGCTTTTTCCTCAAACTACAGCTCACTAAAAGTTAGATTTCTCTTCATTGGTAAGACTGTAACAAATAAGAATGAGCATTTTATTAAACAAATTTCTATGAACAAAAACCTCTCTATAATTTTCTGTTTTGACTTTTTTGTTTCTTTATGGAACTTTTAGTGCTCACCGATACACTTTTTCTCGAATGTAACTCACTAAAAGTTAGATTTCTCTTCAATGGTAAAACTGTGGAAAATCTGAATGACATTTTTGTTAAAAACATTTCTATTAACAAAAACATCTTTCATATTTCCCTTTAGATTATTTGATTTTTCACAATTCTTCAAAACTATCATTCTATTGATGCAGTTCCGAGTTAACATTACTCTATTGATGTAGGTTTTGGAGCTAACTCCAATGGTTCCGGAGCTAACATTACTTTGTTGATGTAAGTTCCAAAGCTAAATCCAATGGTTTTGGAGCTAATGTTATAGGTTACAGAGCTAACTTCAATGGTTCCAGAGATAACGTTGTAGGTTCTGGAGCTAACTTTACAGGTTTCGAGCTAACGTTACTCTATTGATGCAGGTTCCGGAGCTAACTCCAATGGTTTCAAGCTAACATTACTTTGTTGATGCAAGTTTTGGAGCTAAATCCAATGGTTCGAGCTAACGTTACAGGTTCCAGAGCTTACTCCAATGGTTCTAGAGCTAACGTTATAGGTTCCAGAGCTAACTCCAATGGTTCCGGAGATAACTCTAAAGGTTCCGAAGCTAACTAAAACAACTATAACTTTTGCATGCGATCTCGGATTGAGATGATTCTATTTTTGAACTTGCATAATTTTTTGAGAGAAATATGGATATAAAATCATATTTGAGTTTAAATGTACTGTTCATGATCAGTTCCATTTTTCTTAATACTAGCATTATCTTTCCTTTATGGCCTGCATACACAAGACTTTGCATCTTTTCCCAAATAATCAATAGGATTAGTCAAAAAAATAGATAACAAAATATTTCTAAAAATGAACAAGATATTTATCTTATATTCTATCTTAAGCAAACTATAAGTTCATAGATAATATTTAAATCCACTTTCAAAGGTAACTTGGAAGGACAAGATAATGGTAATTTATGGCCAATGTATGGCCTCATCACTCAACCCAAAGGCCATATCACAATTTTTGCACTTTCCAATGCGAAAGATATTGTTGTGATCATGAAATATTTTATAACCTCATAATGGTTCGAGAAGGATTCATACCTCCAAGGCTTCACCCTAGGCTCATGGTTGAAACATGAGAGGAAACATTCTCATTTCTTGAAATCCCTCTCCTGCAACGCGCTTCACAACACCTTCCCGACATGATCATCCTACTCGAGTCGAATCATGGGGTAAGATATTGCCAAGTATTTTCAGGAGTGGATTACGCTTTTTATCACCATAATCATTAAGGGAAAACAAATGATCAATTGGGGACAACTCATCAAAGAATAGCCTTGCACTTCCGCTAGTCCAAGTTCATGCCTCCAAGAGATTTTTCATGACTTATTATCTTGTGTATGTCCTGAAAGCACAAAATCATTCGAGGTTTGACACCCGCACAAAATTTTCCTCGGAAGGCTCATGCGTTTGAAAGATATCCTCAACTAAACCTAAAGGAAAGAAATTAACACTATGTTAAGGAAAACACCACGTTCATAATGTTCATCATCAAAATGTTGGAATGGAACCAACACATGAGACCGCCATGTCGCCGCTCCATTGGTCATAAAGTAAGGGTCAAGCTTCATTCAATTCTCCACATTCTCCTATCTCAGGGTGGCTAGATTTGAGCTCACTTCGAGAAGATTTCCGTGATATTTGAGTGAAAAAATAGTATTGATGGAGTTATGCCGGTAATTACTACACGTAAACAAAAATTGAAAATTAGGAAGAAGAAAAAATCTCCTTCCCCATCTCACTAGGAATTTTCACGTGCAAGAGCTCTCATGATGCCACGAACATCGAGGCTGCCCTCACCCCAATCAACATGCACTCATATATTTTCAAGGCATATTTCGATCTCAAGGATAATCCGAAGCTTTTCACTATCCATATGTGTGCCACATACCTCAAATCAAAGGCTTCTTGGATAATTAGATCAATGAGTATGAATTTTGTGAACGTGACCATATGAGGATGATTGTAGAGAAGATGAAGAGGTTCAAGTTTGAGTAGTACAACGATGGTGTTCCAAAAGATTGTTCTAAAATGTTTGATCCTCGAATACCCTACGGTCACAGTTGATCCTCTCCATTAGGTGCAATGGAGTGTTCATGAATCCGATGATATTAGGGAATGCACTTTGTAGCCATTATCAAGAGATCGAAAGATTGGTTCAATAAGAAGAAGGTTGATTTCATCACATCGGAAACTTTCCCTCACTCTAAAGACAAACATCACACCACTCAACTTCTAGGACCAAGGAACATGTTGCAAGATCAGTTCACTCAAGATAAAACTTGAAGAAAGAAGTGGATGAACCTAACCCCCCTCACTATAGGATATTGTAAAAGAAAGAAAGAACGAGTGAGATACCTATGACATACCTCGAATAGGGGAAAATTGAGCTAAATGAAGCACCTACCTCACAAAAACCTCTTGATCTTCCATCTCCTACTTCTGCACCTTCCTCACTTGTATAGGACCCACCTCCTTAAGAAGAACAAGAAGTTGTAATCATGCCCACTACCAAGCCGCCAGTGATATCTTCCCTGGATGCGGGAGATAGGCACGATGGAAACTCATACTGCAACAAGTAACCATCCTTGACTTCTCAACCATTACTTCAATGGTCAAATCAAAGAATGAAAATTTGGCTTAGGCGGCTTCTAGATTTTATAATGGTGTTTCGAGAGAATTATCACGTGGAGATAGTCAAGCCGAAGGTTGTTATGCATGTTGAAGAGATGACCCCTGATGATTATGAGATGAGCACCATATCTTTGGGACTCGACAACATATGAGGGTGACCTACACCTATATCAGGAATCTTCCACTCACCTAGTCATGAGGATCAAAGAGTATAAAGAAAATTTAGATCAAGCAGATGGTCACATTCACACTCTCACTTCCTACGTCCAAGTGCTTCTTGATCTTGGTTTTGCCAATGTTCTTCCTGAAGAGGAAATCACTCTGGTTAGTAGCATTGACCCGAATCCATCAAGAAGACCCAAGAATTCACCATGCAGGGAAAAGACAATGATAAATGGGTGAATATGATCCTTGAGAAAGGAAAGATGTTTCTTCCAGAGGTGATAACCTTATACAAATACATGGATGGTAAAATGATGAAAGTGCTCGTGACTAGAGAGTCAATTGAGGCCAATAAGGATCACTAGGACCAAGTGTATTCCTTGTTCATAGACATGAGCAGAGTTCAATCACCCCTCTTAGTGATTAAAGGTGTATTCTCAATGGAGGAAGAGGATCTGTCTCAAGTGTGGGCCCAAGTGTTATTCGCAAGGTATGAACTGATCAAGTGTGCCATTGATGAGCTATATACCTATGAAGAAGATGTCCATAAGATGCAGAAAGAGGTATATGCCCAGATCCAAAAACTTGGGGTACCCGTAGTGAACCTATAAATTTCAATAGAATATATATTGAAATCATTCAAGGACGAAGGCAAAATCGAATCTGGAGATCCCTTTTCATTCACTAAAAACACATTAGAATCTCTAGCCGAGATACGGGCAATCATCTCCACCACTATAGAGAAGTATCAAGCATGGTACTCAAAGTGTAAACACATCAACTCCTTACGGGTAATTGCATCAAGTGCCTCAAAATCATTCCAATCCCTTAGGAGTGTCGGGTAGTCCCAACAATGGTAAGATTCAAGATAAGGATTTCAAGGGTATTGAAATTTCACCAAGACTTCCCGAGAGTTCTTTAGTAGCAAGGTCATCTTCATAGTAGCTCTCTCTCTCTTCTTTTTTTCCCCTTCTCACATTTCTTCTCTCCCTCTTCTAATTCTTTGTTATGTGTAATCATGATATTTTGTCTTATTCATTAAAGTGACTTTATAAAGTTGAGTTGTAAAAATCCCTTTATTTTATAAAAAGGGAACTTAATTCCTAAGTCTTAGGAAGATGAAGAGTCCTGGGATTAATAATACAACAAAAATCATGTGGGGAGGGAGGGGGGAACCCAAAAGGTC
This sequence comes from Taxus wallichiana var. yunnanensis, assembly GCA_018340775.1. NCBI lineage: Eukaryota > Viridiplantae > Streptophyta > Pinopsida > Cupressales > Taxaceae > Taxus > Taxus wallichiana. Next base: position 473,700,815 of record CM031236.1, on the reverse strand, counting down.
ATTCCTAGTTCTATATAATGTAATGACACCCTCATTCTTAAGGGTTGTCAATTTTGTACTCAAGAGAGAGATATTTTTGAGAAAACAAGAGAGATAACATTTTCTTCCTATTCCCTTAACTACTTTTTCCTCCATTTCCTGCATTGTACAACTTGATAAAAATGAAAATAAAGAAAGGGATTGTTTCTTTTCATGGCTTATGAATGTGTGCAACTTTGTGTGCATGGTTTCCTCTGGTCATTGGCATAATAATATTGTTGTTTCTTTCTAATCAATTGTGAATGAGAATTGTCTAATTGGATCTTACAAGAATATGATTTTCTACTTGTAGGGTTAATTTTCCTTGTCTAACTTCCCACTCCCCTTTCCCCACACTTCAGAAAATTCTTCCCTTACAATTCCTTGTAAGCATTTATCGTGGGTACAGTGGAGTGTACCTATTGGATCCTCAACCTCTTGGCCAACCACATATTTTTTTTTTTTTTTCATTCACAATAAAGTGGAGCTACACCACCCAAGTAGAGGGACCTAGATTCCCAAAGCGTTGGCTAGAAATCCAAAATTTTGTCCCCCAAAATATTTTTTTCGCCAACATTTTTGGCGCCACCATGGGGTAGAATTGGAACCAATCTACACCCAATATACAACCATAAAAATACAACAAAATTCATAAAATAAAGTAAAAATGGAATTTCAAGAGTCACGAGAGCCTATGTCTCACACCCGTGGCCATTCTAGGTAATCCTCTAGTTGAAAGACCTAAATTGTTATTTCACATTCAAGAAGATATTACTTCAGATTTGAGAGAGGATATTTGACACAATAGAAAAAGTAAAACACAGTACTTCATCACCACAAGAATACTTGATCTTGAATAAGAACATGTTGCTGAAATGGAGAGACAAAGAAAAGTTCAAGAACCTCAAAGAAGAGCTTAAAAAAAATTGAATCTTCAAGATGGTGGATAGAAGGTACACTCAACAAAAAGAAAAGGAGGACAAACCGATCCTATCTTCGAAGAAATAGAAAGAAGAAAAGAGCTTCTCAAAATCCAAGGCCTCCCCTTCATCAAGTAATTGGTCCCATCGGGAGTCCAAGTATTGTCAATCCATTGGATGTTGAGTTCCCATACATCAACGAGAACATCAAATATTTCACTGACGTCGAGACCGAAGAGGAAGCTAGAGAAAGAGAAGCAAGAGATGAAGCAGAAATAAGAGCTCAAATTGAAGAGATTGAAAGATCTCAAGCCGAAGAAGATGCAAGAGCAACAGTTGAAGCCACAACCTTAGAATGGTTAGAAGATAGAATCAAGAATCAAATGGTGGATTTTGGTTGTGAAGAATGTAGACCAAATGTACCATGGGGTGGTAACACTAGCCCACTTGATTTTCCTCAACCACTCCATGAGATACCAAAAGGATCAAGAAAAAAATTCCCAAAATTTAGAGGAGATGGTTCTCAACTTCCCGAGGAGCATGTAGCAACATTCATCACCACTTGTGGTGTACTGGGCATAGAACATGAGGATGTTTCTATCTAAATCTTTGTGGAATCACTGTAAGAGAAAGCTTCTGAATGGTTCTATATGTTTCCCCAATGTCTATCACTTTCTAGGAAGACATAAGAAGTATATTTGAACACAGGTTCAAATCTACGGAGGACTATCAAGACCTATTGGTATAGTTGGTGCAAATGAAGAAAGATGCTTCTGAATTGATGAGAGACTTTATCACCAAATATAACAATAATAAGAAGGATTCCTAAAGATGTTGTGCCTCCTAAAAATAATTTTAAGAGATTCTTCATTAGTGCCTTACCATCAGAGGTTATTTTCTTCCTCTGAAGATCTCAACCCATGGATTTGAAGGAAGCACAAGACTTCACAATCGATACTAAAGATGATTTGATATTTTCTAGAAAATTCAAAGGTCCTAGTGGAAAAAAAAAAGGTCAGAGTTCAAACTCGGTCACCATGGACCCAATGTTCCAAAAATGGAAAATGACTTGGTTTTCATGAAGAAACAACTATCTTAGATCACAATGTGAAAATGCTCCAAGGAATCCAAATCCTCCCAATAGACCAAGGATCACCCACCTCCTCACTGATCACTCTCAAAGCACCACTAGTTAATGCCACTTGTGACACCGATGAGCCCAGAGAAGAAGAAGAGATAGAAGAACCTAAAGAGGAAGATGTAGGTGATGATGATAACTATCTCAAGTCAAGGAAGTTGATGGTGATACACACAATGGCCTAATTGAGTATGTTGATGGAGACAAAGATGATGATGATGAAGAAGCCCTAAGATTCTCATGTGTAGTTTTCACTCATGCATAGTCCAAGAAAGGAGCCTCGTCCTCAACAGCCAACAGCGGTGAAAGAAAAGAAAAGGAAAAAAGACTCCCATGTGGAAGTTCCACAAAATAATATCATCAACAGAGGATAATTGTTTCCTCCTTTAATGGATTCAGCTACAAAAAATAGACCCACTTGGTTAACAAGAGTCACATTACCACATACCAAGTAAGTATTCTAGTCCTTCCCCTAGTTCTAAATTTCTAAAAATAATTCTTCTTCAAATTCTACTCTGAAAAATCATCTAAAGTACCACCAAAACCCACATCCCCATCTTCTTCCAAGCCAAGTACCACACCCATGTGAAATAAAATCCAACTCCAAAAGTAGCAAACCTCACCATGTAAATATTTCATCATCCCCGGAACCTCAACCTCACCCACCATGACCCCATTTGATTATGTGGAACACGCGAGTAAAACCAAAGTCTAGATCACAGAGCTAGAATATTTACAAATGCACCCTACCCAATTTGATAGGTTTGTTGATGTAGTTTGTGGTGGTAGTTCTATAGAATCAAACTCAAATTCTAAAGGCCTACTTCCCACACCATCCACACCACCTTCACAAAACATGCTAGCCCTCAGTGCCTCTAAAACCAACAAAGTTGAACCTTTTTACCTGTCACTTCTCATTAAAGGCTTCCAACTCAATAATTGCATCATAGATTCCAAAGCCTTTGATAATGTAATTCTAATCAAAGTTACAAATGTTGTAGGCCTCACCTTGACATGAGAAAGTGGATTTTTTATTCAATGGAATCCAAAAAAGTGTCATTGGTGGGAAGGATCAAAATGCGCACATGTGGCACTAATGACTTTTCTAAAAGAAGGTGCTCCTTACTATCTTGGTAGCAGACATTCCAACATCTTTTGGGATGTTATTGAGTTGAAGTTTTTATAGATATTTGGGTAGAGAAATCAAAATGGATTGGTCATCTAAACCATCCTAGTAAAATGTGAGATGAAGAAATTTCTTCTAGTAAGGAAGATGAAGTACACAATATGAAAATCTAATGATCTAAGGGCAAACATTCTATTTCAAGATAGTGGGCTAGGAAATTACTTCCTCACATCAGAAAAAGATGAGAATTTTCCACTTTTATAGAGGAGGAAGAAGATAAAATATGGACAATGGAATTCGATGTCATTCATTCCAACGTGGGTCAAGGGTAGGTGTGGTGTTGTTTTCCCCTTCCGGTGAATTATACCCATTTTCCTACAAGCTACAATTTGATAACACAAATAACATGATAGAGTATGAAGCCCTCCTCTTGGGCATGGGTGTAGCAGAATATATGGGGATCAAGAAGCTGAAATGCCAAAGTGACATGGACATAATAGTAAGATAGTTTTGGAAGCAGTACAAGTAAAGAATCCAAGGCTCCAACATTACAAAAATAGAGTGTGGGACTACATTGAATCTTTTGATGCATTCTCCATTGAATATGTTCCTCGAGAACAAAATGAAAGATCCAACTCCCTTACAGTGTCAACTTCTCTTGTGATGCCACACTCATCATTTGATAAGGATAAAACAATCATGAGATGGTTTTCAGACCCAGTGTGCCCGATAATGCAAACCACTAACAAGTCTTCAATGATGATAATCAACTCCTGGATTTCTTGGAACAAAGAGATAATTTCAATAATCTCTTCTTTGAAGGAAGTGAGAATCCACACAGGGAAACAATAGCCAAAGAGGAGAAAGAAGGAATTGAAGGAATTGATGAAGAAGGAGTGATCAAATTGAAAGGAAAAAGATCCCTAAAGGCCTAGTCTCTCTAGAAGACCTCTTTGATATTCATTCAAGATGATAAATTCATTCCCAAGATTTTGAAGGAAAACATTGGCACCCGGAGAACCAAGAATGGTCAACATTGGAAAGTGTTGTTCACCTAAAGAAAATGTTTGTAGCTCAAGAAATATTCAGATGTTTTGGCCTATTCTTACGATGAGCTTAAATCCTTCCAACCAAAGAAATGCACCACTCAATTCCCTTGAAGCCAAATGCCAAGCCATTTAGGAAAAATCCATAGGATAGACACCATCAAAGAGGAAGTGATGAAGATGCTCAATGCAAGGATCATCTTTCCCATCCATCATTCCACATGGGTGGTGAACATTGTGCCTAGTTTGGAAGAAGAATGGAGAAATAAGAATATGCGTGGATTTCGCAAACTTGAAACAAGTCATCACTTTGAAAGATAATTATCCCTCCCCATCATGGATCACATTTTTCAGTGGTCACTGGATCTAAAATTCTCTCCTTGCTCGATGGATTCTCGGGTACAATCAAATTAAGGTGGTGGAGGAGGATCACACCAAGACAACTTTCACAACACCATAGGGCACTTTTGCATACAACAAAATGCCTTTTGGTCTAATCAATGCAGGAGCTACATTTCAAAGGGTGATGGATCTAGCATTCAAATATTTGAAGCATTGCATTTTCATATACTTAGATGATCTCATAGTCTTCTCAAAAAATAGGGGAGACCATATTCATCATTTGGAATAGGTACTCACAAGGTGTAGAAAGCACGGCATATCCTTAAACCCAAAAAGTGCATTTTTGGAGTTACATAAGGTAAGTTGTTGGGGAACATTGTGAACAAGCATGGAGTACACATTGATCTTGAAAGAGTGAAATCCATTCAAGCACTATCTCTTCCCACAAGAAAGAAAGGAGTTCATTCCTTCTTTAAAAGGTAAACTTTCTCTGTCATTTTATTCCGGAGTTCACAAAATTAACGAAGCACATCACCACCATGATGAAACCTTAAGCAAGATTCAAGTGGAATGATAAGGGAAAAGCATATTTTGAAGAAATCAAGAAATCTATTGCCAAATCTCTAACTCTAGTGTCTCCAGACTTTAGTAAATAATTCATTATGTATTGTTATGCATCGAGCATACCCTCTATGTTATTCTTGTTCGAAAAATGATGAAGGTGTGGAAGCACCTATTGCTTTCATGAGTTTCCCATTGAAGAAACATGAGCTAAACTACATCCAATTAGAGAAACATGCCTATGTGGTGGTCAAGGCTATAAAATTTTTCAGGTTTTACATACTCAACTCTCATATGGTGGTATGGTCATAGGTAGTGCAATCAAGTCCATCTTGACACAAAAAGATCCTAGAGATAAAGAGGAAATTGGGTTGCAAAGACTCAAGAGTATGACTTGGAAATCCAACCCTCCAATTTGGTGTGAGGAAACGGCCTATGTAGATTGATAGCTGAAGATGAAGCTCTCAAGGCTCAACATGGTGAAGATAACTTCACTTGTCCCAATTGTTTTGAAGATAGTCCACAAGTTCTCTTCGTAACTACTATCAATGAGTGGTACACATACATCGTCTATTATCTAACTTATGGAGAATGCCCCATCATCTTGACTACAAGAAAAGGAGAACATTCAATCTAAGGCATCAAAGTTCATAATTTGGAATCAGCACTCTACAAGAGAGGCCTCAATGGATGCTTTCTCAAGTGTGTAGATAAAGAACAACAAGAAACTCTTGAAAGCATATCATGATCAAGCTTGTGGCGGGAAATTTTCGGCAATGGTCACCACTCACAAGATCCTACAAGGAAGATACTAATGGCCTACTCTTTTTGTAGACACTCAAGAATGGGTTTCCAAGTGCAGGCATGCCAACATTTTTTCGGGAGGCCACAACTCACAACACTTCCCCTTAGGCCATTTGTCATCGAAGAACCATTTCAGAAGTGGGGACTAGACTTCATTGGTGCCTTGAATCCTCATTCAAGTGCAAGTCACACCTATGTGCTTACAAAAATGGATTATTTCACAAAGTGATTGGAAGCCATCCCAGTCAAGCAAGCCAACACTGAAACAATATGCAATTTCATAAAGGAGAATATCATCATCCATTTTGGAGTCCCACAAAATATCATGGTAGACAATGCCACCTATTTTTCCTCAAGAGAGTTGACCAAATTCTGCTATGGCTATGGGATTTCCCTATCTCATTCATCATATTATTATCCATAACTAAATGGTCAAGTTGATTCAAGAAACAAGAACATCATGACCATACTCTGCAAACTTGTGGATGAGAATCAAAATAATTGGCATAAGAAGTTTTATAATGCATTATGGGTGGATAGGATCACTCCAAAGAAAGCAATTGACATCTCACCATTTTAGCTTACTATATGGATTTGAAGTAAATATTCCCATAACAAATGAGATTCCATCCCTTAAATTTCTCCAGGGAATAGAAGATGAACAATACAAGGATTCAATTGATAAAATAATCTTGTTTCTTGAGAAGATCTGAAGAAAAAGGCTTAGAGTGGTAGATCGCATCAAAGAACACCAATTGAAGGTGAAGAAGATATTTGATAAGAAAAGGCCAGAGAATTCAAATTTGGAGACCTTGTTATACTATGGTACAAGATAAGGGAACCCAAAGGAATCCATGGGAAGTTTGATTCTTTGTGGCTAGGCCCATTCCAGATTCGTGAGGCGTGCGAAGAAATGTTTTCCTTCTATCGTATCTAGATGGAATACCATTAGAATTTCCCCGTAGTGGGAAATATTTGAAACAATATCATCAGTGAAATTGGGTTGTCCCCCACATTATATTATAGGTTATTTAGGTTTGTTTTCCCTTTTTCTATTTGTGTGCATTTTCCCCCTATTTTGTGTGTGTTTCCCTTTTGTCGTGTGTTTTACGTGTGTGTTGTCCCTTTCTAGCTATCTCTTGCAAGTGAGTGTGATCTGCAAGAAAAATGGATAATGCATTGGTTGATGTTATGAATGGATATTATGTATTTCTCATGTTATTTCCTCATTGCACTCAATCCACAACATGTCCCCAAGCTAGAGCTAGTTGTTGTCATGCAAATGTGCAACAAGAAAATTTTCAAGCATGACAACCATACCCTACCCAAAAATTTACTCAAAGGTCACCTTGATCCCTCCTTCATATCACCCTAATCCTTGAGTCTATGTTCCTATAGGTGTTCTAGAGTTACCCATTATTTTCAAGTGCTTCCCAAGCAAGATCCATCAAGACAAGCCTTCGACAAGCTTGGGAAGGCTCACCTATCATTCTTCTCAAAGCTAATGCTTACCCCGGAGTAGAACGAAAGTCTAAATTCATCATGGAGATGTAAATGAGATACAATTACATGTTTCAATCAGTTTTGGAAGGTTTTGGGAAGTTTCACAAGTTTTGGAGCAAGTTCAACAAGAGTGAGTCTTGGAGGCCTAAGCAGTGCATAGGGCCAAAAAAATTGCTGAGCTTCGGGAAGTGATTCTAGGAGCTCCAGAAGGAGTTAAGATTCAAAAAATATATCATTAAAAATTTAATTTAAATATCTAAAATATGGTGGAATCATATTCTTCACAACACCTTTGTGCACTATGTCTCCATCTAGTTTTCCTCATGCACATCCTTAGAGCTAAAAAAAATCCTATATTTCAAGGGATAAATTGTGGAAAAAATATTTTATAACCCCATGATTGGATTTAAAATGACATTTACATTCAATATAATATAAACATTTGTAAAAAAATTCCACGGAGCTCCAGATATGATCCAAATAAGTTGTTCCCAAGGTAAAGTCTCCAACAGTTAGTCTTTTTATGAGTTAAAAACCAACCAATCATAATGTGGCATACTTCTTTACACTAGGTACACCAAATATTTTATGTAATAGGTGCAATTAAATTCACCCCTACCCAAATTTGAGCTCTTGGACCCTCAAATGACCAAGTTTTAGCTCATGCCTACAAAATAAGCCCCCAAGGATTCATTTCCCAGCCCCCGCTCCAACCAACCACGCTCCGCCACACGGCCCAATCAGCTTAGGGCATAATTTTTTTACACAAAGTGCACAAAATATTTTGTAATAGGTGTAGTAAAATTTTCCCCCAATTCTCATAATATCCCGATTCGGCATGTGACCCTGGTAGCCTAAAAAGTGTTTTTTCTAAGCACCCACTCAAACCTAACTGTCAATAACACTCCGCCAAGTGGCCCAATAGGGTTAGAACAAAATTTTTTGCACCAAGTGAACTAAATATTTGGTTTAATAGGAGCAAGAAAGTGTGACCCATTTCAAATAATAAAAATCTATGCATTTTCTTGTTTGTCATGTCTGCTACTTTCATTCTTTCTTCACACACAGCACATTTTTCCTCCAACTACCATATTTTTCCCCAATTCTCCATTACATCTGCTACCACTCCTTCTATAGAATCTTATCCATCATTTTATCATCCCCCACGTTTCTATAGCAAAAAAAATAGGGTTTTCATTAAAACTCCATAAACAAGAGCTATCATAAACCCTAGGGCACGAAAACAAGAAAACACTCATATCTTACAAACCGTGCACCCGATCTCGGTGATATTTTGGACAAATCTCCCTTACCTAGGAACCTTGGAAAATAAAAATAAAAAACTCCCAAAAATTTTCTGTATTTTTACAACAATCATTTGAATATTTCATCCATATAACACTCTTTCTTCATTTGCCACCAAACTGTAAACGGACGGAACAACTTGAAATTTCAAATAAAACATCGAACAAAAACCCAGAAAGAATCCACAATTTTTCATGATCCGACACCATAATTTTAATATTCTTAAAAATATCAAGTTTCATTGGTTTGCACTTGCCATTTTTAGTAAGTTTCCAGAAATAGCAAACTCCTACCGAAGAATAGGCATTGAAAATCCTACATAACAAAAACTAGGGCATGTGGGTGAAAAAGTACAAAAAATCAAAAAGCAAAAAGCAAAAAGAAACTTTACAAAAATGGAAAGTGCTTCAAATTGACCCCAAGAAACCTAAGGCAGGTCCATAAATGCGAAAGAAACACTTTGCAGAAAGGCAACAAGATCAAAAAAACACTACCAAAATAGCAATCTCGGGGCCCGATTTTAAAAAATAGTAGTTTTCAGCTCCAATCACGAAATTTACTACCATCTCCGTAGAAATTCATATCACTACTTTTTCTACCATGAAGACCAAGTTCACTAGCTGAGAGCTTTTTTCGGCTCTCACATTAGAGTACTGAGTGTGGGTGATAGAGATATCGTGCACATGGACATGGAAGAAATCAAACATAGAATGTTCGAGTGGGCCAAGGGAACCAATGGAAGAAAATATATTTTCCAGTGGTTTGTATGCAGCTGGTGGTCATCCTCAATCCCTACAAAACATTGAGCTAGTATTATCCAGTCCCCAACACAATGAACCGATACACGAAACAATTAAGGCGGATGAGGATTCCATCATGCAAGTGCTCAACCTGAGGGCCATATCACAAAGTTTTCACATTCCAATTGCGAAAGAGATGGTTGTGATCATGAAATATTTCACAACCTTAGAATGGTTCAAGAAGGATTCATACCTCCAAGGCCTCACCCTAGGCTCATGGTTGAAACATGAGAGGAAGCCTTCTCGTCTCCCAAATCCCTCTCCCACAACGTGATTTTCACAACACCTTCTCGACATGATCATCCTCACCGATCCAAATCGTGGGTGAAGAGGCTACCAAGTATTTTCAGCATGGATAACACTTTTCATCACCACAATCATTGAGGAAAATAAATGATTGATTAGGGATGGATCACCAGCTGATATCCTACACTTCCAGTTGCTTCAAGTTCATGCCTCAAGAGATTTTTCATGACTTCTTATCTTGTGTACGTCTTGGCAAGCAAAAATCCTTCGAGGGTTTGACACCAACACAAAATGTTCCTCAGAAGGCTCCTTTGTTCGAAAGATATCCTTAACTAGCCCTAAAGGAAAGCAATCAACATTATGCCAGGGTAAATGACACATTCAAAATGTTTGTAATCAAAATGTTGGAAGGAAATGAACACATGAAACTATCATGTCATGCGACTACCTTAGTCAAAAATTATAGGTAAAGCTTCATCCAATTCTCCACATTCTCCTATCTCAAGGTGGGTAGATTTGAGCTCACTCCATGAAGATTTCCATGATATCCAAGTGAGAAAATAGTATTGATGAAGTTGTGCTAACAATTGCTACATGTGAAAAAAAAAAATGAAAAGTCGAAAGAAGAAACAAATCTCCTTCCCCATCTCACTCTGGGAGTTTCATGTGGAAAATATCTCATGATTCCACAAACATTGAGGCTGCCCTCACTCCAATCGACATGCACTCATATATCGTCAGGGCATATTTTTATTTTAGGAGAATCCAAAAGCTTTCTACTATCCATACCTATTTTATGTACCTCAGATCAAATACTTTTAGGCCAATTATATCAATGAGTATGAGGTTCATGAACATGACCATATGAGAGATAATGTAGAGGATGGAGAGGTTAAGATTCGAGTGGTACGAGGATGGTGTTCCTGAAGATGGTTCTAAAATGTTTGATCTTGAATACCCTGTAGTAAAAGTTTCTCCTCTCCCTCAGGTGCAATGGAGTGTGCATGAATCATCGTGATATCAATGAATGCACTAGAGCCGTCATCAAGAGATCGAAAGAGTGGTTTAAGAAGAAGAAGGATTATCTCATCACATCAGAAACTTTCCCTCACTCCAAAGACAAACATCGCACTCTCGACTTCCAATACTAAGGAATAGTCATGAGCTTAGTTCACTCAAGAGAGAGCTTGAAGAGATAATTTGATGAGCTGACCCTTCACTACGGGAGATTATGGAAGAGAAATAAAAATTGAGATACCTTTGGTAGACCTCGAATAGGGGAAATTGATCCAAATGAAGCACCTAACTCACAACAACGTCTTGATCTTCCATCTCCTATTGTTGCACCTACCTCACCTATATAGGACCCACTTCCTCAAGAAGAACAAGAAGTTACAATCATGCCCACTACCGAGCCAAATTGAGGTGATAGCTTCCCCTAGATGCAAGGGATAAACATGATAAAAACTCAAAAAGTGCAACAAGAAATCATCCATGATTTCTCATCCATTGCTTCACTGGTCAAATCAAAGAAGGGAAAGTTGGCTCAGGTGGATTCCATATTTTACAATGGTGTTTGAGGGAATCAGTATGTGGAGATAGTCAAGCTGAAGGTTGTTAAGCATGTTAAAGTAATGACCCCAGATGACTATGAGATGAGCACCATCTCTTTGTGACTAGAAACATATGAGGGTGACCTTAACCTATATCAAGAATCTTCCACTCGCCTAGTCACAAGGATTAAAGAGTAAAAATAAAAGTTAGATCAAGTAGATGGTCACATTCTTACCCTCACTTCCTACGTCCAAGTGCTTCTTGATCCCGATGCCACCAATTTTCTTCTTGTAGAGTAAATCACTTTGATTAGTAGCATTGACCTTGAATCCATCAGGAATACCCAAGCATTCACCAGGCAGGGAAACACCAATGACAAATGGGTGAATATGATTCTTAAGAAAGGAAAAATGTTGCTTCCAGAGGTGATAACCTTGTACAAATACATGGAGGGCACAATGATGAAAGTGCTCGCAACTAGAGATTCAATCAAGGCCAAGAAGGATCACTGGGACCAAGTATATTCCTTGGTCATGGACATGAGTATAGTTTAGTCACCCCTCTTGGTGATTAAAGGTGTGTTCTCAATGGAGGAAGAGGATTTGTCTCAAGTTTGGGCCCAAGTGTTGTTCACAAGGTATGAACTGATCAAGCATGTCATTGATGAGCTGTATACATATGAAGAAGATGTCCATAAGATACAAAAAGAGGTAGATGCCCAGGATCCAAAAATTTAGGGTGCTAGCAAGTGAACTCATACATTTCAAAAAAAGATCTATTGAAATCATTCGAGGACCGAGTTAAGATCAAAGTCGAAGATCCCTTTTCATTCACAGAAAACAAATTGGAATTTCTTTACAATATATGTGCAATCATCTCCACCATTGCAGAGAAGTATCAAACATGGTACTCAGAGTACAAACACATCAACTCCCTTGTGGGTAATTACATAAAGTATATCAGTCTCATTCCAATACCTCAAGAGTGCTGGTAATCCCAAAGTGTGAAAGATTCAACAAGGAGTTCAAGGGTATTGAAATTTTTCCAACACTTCTTGAGAGTTCTTCAGTAGCAGGGTCATCTTTGGAGTATCTCTCTCTCTTATTCTTTCTTCCTCCTTCTCACCTTTCTTCTCTCCCTCTTCTAATTCTTTGTTATGTGTAATCATGATATTTTATCTTATTCATTAAAGTGACTTTATAAAGTTGAGTTGTAAAAATCCCTTTATTTTATAAAAAGGGAACTTAATTCCTAAGTCCTAGGAAGATGAAGAGTCATGGGATGAATAAGAAAATGAAGAGTCATGTCATTCCTTGTTATATATAGTGTAGTGACACCCTAATTCTTAAAGGTTGTCAATTTTGTACTCAAGAGAGATATATTTTTGAGAAAAACAAGAGAGAACATTTTCTTCCTATTCCCTTAACTACTTTTTCCTCCATTTCCTGCATTATACAACTTGATAAAAATGACAATAAATAAAGGGATTGTTTCTTTTCATGTCTCATGAATGTGTGTAAATTTTTGTGCATGGTTTCCTCTGGTCATTGGCATAATAATCTTGTTGTTTATTTCTAGTAAATTGTGAATGAGAATAGTCTAATTAGTTCTTGTAAGAATCTGATTTTCTACTCAAGGTTTATTTTCCTTTTCTAATTTCCCACTCCCCTTTCCCCGCACTTCAGCAGATATTTCCCTTACAATTCCTTGTAAGCATTTGTCATGAGTACAGTGGAGTGTACTTGTTAGATCCTTGGCCTCTTATCCAACCAATTTTTTTATTTTTGTTCATTCACAATAAAGTGGAGTTGCACCACCCAAGTTGAGGGACCTAGATCCCACAAAGTTGGTTATAAATCCACAAATTTTTCCCCCAAAAAATTTTCTCGCGAACACTATCTTAGGGTTGGGATCACTATCCTCTAGATTTATGACACCAGTGTACCTTGATAACCTTTGTATCTACATCATTTTTCTTGATTTAGATTGGATCCCTACATTTGATAACCTAACTAGTAACATATATTTTTCCCATCATACACTATGGTGAACCTAACATGAATATTAATTTTTCCTAATTTAGTTCATATTCACTCTATTCCTTATTTTTCGCTTTCTCTATGCCATTATCCCCTATAAAAAAACCCCACTACACAGATTGATCATTTCCATATTTTATGCAATCTCTTTATATTCCATATGCCTTTGCACAAATCCCTACTACATGACCGATCATGTATGTGTTTCAACCAATCTCTCCAAATTCCATCATCTCCTATGTAATCTTTTTGCAAAACTAATCATTTTTAATTTCTTGTTTTCACAATTAATCTCTTCAAATTTCATCGACCTATGTGTAAGCTTCTTGTATGACCAATCCATCATATAAACATTTCCATAAAGCCTATTTTAGGCATCCCTAATTCATTATAGAATAGTTTCTCAATGATTCCATTACATCCTCTATTATGCAATCTTTTTATGACCTTAATAACTCTTAGGATGATTGTCTTCCTAAGATAATTCCTCATTAAACTGATTATTTTTCCATAGGAGAAAATTTTAAGAAGATAAAACCTCCACTTCAAAAACTTTAGACCAAATCCACATCTCAAACTCTATCTTCAAAATGAAGAAGAAGGGGAACCTAAAGATGTGTCTGAATTTGATTATACCCCTACTATGCAAAGAATTCTACAAAAATTTCTTGAATCCGTAGGTGAGTCACCCAAAATGATACACAAGTGCATTGAAGACTATTTCTTACAAGTTGGATTTAGATATCAATTATACTTTGAGCGTCCTCCAAATGGGGCTAACTTTGATCCAAATGATAATATGAATGTCCTTCTAAATATTGATTATACTTAACTAATCTTGTACCTTATTGACCGTGTAAGTCAACAACAAACTATGACTACAAAGTATTTTTGTAAATATAAACTAATATAGTTCATCTTGTTAGTTGACCTCAAATGGTCTCTTGGGGAAAGGAAAACTAAGGTTATCCCCCTCCTCCACTAGTTAGAATCAATGGAGCTCCCATTTACTAAATTCCCATCCATATAAATACCATTCATTCCATCCAAAGAGATCCTCTCTCTTCTTACATTGCTTTTATAGACATTTGAGGCATCACTCCTTCGATCACTTATTATAGTTTTATCGACCCTAGTCTCCATATCAACGCTTCTAGAAATATATATAAAGATTGAGTCAAAACCAATTCTTACGCTACCACTAAAGTATTAGTTAATACACTTATGGGAAATGCATTGGATTGGTACCATACCCTCACAACCAACTCCATTGTCTGGATGGAAAGCTTGGTGACCATTCTAGTCAATTAATTTCTATACCATGTTCTTTATTTAATAAATTACAAACAAATGGATAATGAATCTACCCAAGATTTTATCAAACATTGGAAAACCTTATCCACTATGGCCTAGCACAACAACATGCCTAATGGGGATTTATTTCAGCTATTCCTTAGATAACTTGAGCCTCGCCTTCAATATAACGTTAGATCCTTATCTCCTACCTCTTTAAAAGATTTATTTGTGTACGCTAAATGCAAATTTTACCTCATGAGGGAGTTCAAGTATCCTTCTCCAAAGTAACAACTACCGAAGAACATTCAACTCCTCATGTTTCCTAGAAATAATAATGCCACCGATGACGGAGTCACAAATACTCTTCCTCAATGAACTTATTCCAATAAGACTATCCATAACATCAATAACATGTCATCAAATCACAAAACAACTCTATATCCTCAAACCATACTAAATGTCACCAACATCTATCCAAGGAGGAGTTGCATTGACATCTAAATTGACTGTTCACCAATGTAAACTCTTATCGACCACTTCCTCAATGGCATGATGAGAGTAATTTTTTTAGCATGTTAATTGAGGTCATTCCTATGATAATTGTCATCCACTTCGATATTTTTTCTAGACCTTTCTCCTTGGAAACAAGTTTGACCATGATTCCATCACTTGAGAAAGGTTAGGCGAGGCCATTAAGGCACATGACAAATCCCAAAGATCGTCATCATCACGAACAATTCATCAAGATAATAAATGTCTTAAAATATACAATGAACCACTTTCTTATCAGTCTAAATCTTAAAAAACCAAACCCTAGTCATGTTTTGGCTAATAATGTGGATGTCAATATTTTTAACACTGATATCCCTCTACTAGTGAATCTACAAAGATTTTATTCACATGAATGGTATTAAACATATTATCTCCTCTCTCACAAATCTTCCTACCCTCCCTCATCCTATGATAAATCCTATAAGGTCATATATCCATGCTCTTCATGAAAAAAACCTCACGAACAAGCTTATGTTCTCAATTCTATAGATAAGGTAAATGCCATTGGCTCCTATATATACACTCCTACATGGAAAATCCTATCTATGACATCATTACATTCCCCATATGTCATCAAACTTTATTAATTTATGTGGCCAATCTCATCTATTATTGGATTTGACGTTTCTTGTGCCATTAACCCCAATGGAGAAATATCTACCATGGAAGATCCCATCGAAATGATATAAAAATAAAAAATCTATAAATTTCTCCCAACCCCCTTCTCCATACTAACCTTACCCAGGTTCACACTATTTCATAGTCTAGCCCTGAAGATTAGGACCCTCTCGTAGAAGTCTCACACCTTCTAAGTTAAATATAATTATTGGAACTCATTCATACCTCACCCCAACATCTCGAGATCCTTGTATCAACATTCTTAACTATGAACATCCATTTTCTATGAACTTTTGGTGAGAATCATACCCTATATGGTTCGTAAGAGAGAATCATGTGTTAATGTGAAGAGTTATCTATTTTACCAATCTCTCTAGTAATTGTTCCTCATGCATTCATTTTCCTCTTGATTTTTATGATCATCGATGAGCTTCTATTTTTATAGATGGACCTTCCCTCTTTATCTCATTCCATTTTGGCCACACCATAATTATATCAATCCCTCATTAATGAAGGGTTCAATACTTATGTATATTCTCTTGAATTCATTAAGACGCTCTATTACTCAATCGATAAGGTAAAATCCACTAGGAGCGCGGTTAGGGATATGATCATGACAGATGCCCCCATTGGATGCATTTGGGATCCTATGATTATGCCTCCTCACATACTTCACATCAAGGTCATAATATTTAACTTCCTATTGTCTTATAATATACTCCTAGGTTAATCATGGACTCATCACATGTGTGCAATCGTATCATTTACCTATCAATGTGTTAAGTTTTCACACCTAGGGGCTATTTATAAAGTACAAGGTGAAACCTACCCTTACACCTTTGACTTCTTCAAAAACATGGGATATTTGAAATTACCACCCTCAAATAACTTCTTATCTTCCCATTTTTTCAGAATATCAACACTTCAACTACACTATGGATTCCCTTCATGGCTATAATGTTCATCCTTAGATTGTGAGCCATAATCTACCTAACCTTCTTGATTCATATGATAATGAGCCAGATGAAATCAACCTTAGGATTAACATCTCTAATTTTATTGATGTCATTATCTCCCAATTACCTCCCATTTTGTTTCCTCAATTATAGAAGAACGATGTCAACCATGTCCCTATCATTATTAATCACACCAAACATCCTCTTGTAGAACATATCATTTGAAAGTTTAGACTATTATTGATTTTTGCACTATCTATGTTAATGCTCTTGATTATGATAATGGTTATTCACTAGATGACCCCTCCTTAACAGGCTATTCCCGGCCAATAATAGAGAAATCCTTCACTATTAGGAATTTATATGCTCTACCTTTAGTCATAACATAAACACTATTACCTTCTCCTCGTAAGACACGTATAGTACCTTTGATCTAGAGGTAGACAATCTTATGGATAACTATGATACCTATTCTAACTTTAACTCTAAGGATGAGCTCATGAACTATACTTTCTGATTAGTGATTTAATTCTTGATCCATAACATACTCCATCGATAGCTCCTATACAACAACTATTGTGAAATTTCGTAATCCTTTCCTTCTATTTCTCCACATATCATTACGATTCTAATTTCAACGACATTACCACTAGTTCCCCTCTTTCCATTATGGATTCTATCCCACTTATGGTTGGGCCATACTCTACAAGGTATGAAGCTCTTGGGCATGATATTTTAGATTTTAGAGGCTACATCGATGACATATGAATAAATGTAAAGTAGAATTCATGTGAGACCAAAAAAATGAACCATACATCCCTCTTCTATAACACCACTCTTTTGTTCTCATCACGGTTTTTGATCGCATACCAATGATACCTATTGAGTTATCTCTCACAAGTGTTGAGTTTAAGAACCTTCTCCTCATGTGCCTAAGTATAGCATCTAATCCTCTTCATCATGCCCTTTCATGTCCTCGTGTAGTTTTTTCCGACTCATCATTCCCCCTCATCCCTCCCTAGATGATGTCTTTCATGAAATACTCACATGGATCTCTGATTGGATCGATGATTCCCTATTTTCTACACGATCGAAGTCCATCATGGTATCACCACCATACAAGACAACATTGAGGACCTCATGATTCATATTTACCATCAAATCCTATACAAGGTAGCTAACATCATCAATAATGCATGCCATCATTAAGACACTTGATTCTACTTAATATAATTATATACTACCTCTTACTTGGGTTTATCTTTCCCACTTGAATTTCTACCACCATTGCTTCCTATTTTTGATATTTTGTAACTCTATACTATATATTTATTGGTTTTTTCTCTATCACTTGGGTTTATATGGCCATTGATTCTTATCTTAGATACTTTAGTAATTTATCTCCCACTTGGGTTTACCATTCTCACTTAAATTTATATGGCCATGGATTCCCACCCCGAATACTTTGGTCATCATTTTACTATCATCTCCTTCTTGGGTTTATCTCCATCACCTGGGATGCCCCTATAATTAGTCCCCATCCCATTCAACAATACCCACTTTATCATTTTCAAACCTTTTATCCTTTCATTTCTCTTAATCATAAATGTTTATATGTTTGTGCATACATAAGAAAATGGAATCATAAAAGTAAATTTACATCATACATCAACACACATCATAACACAAACATAATGATATCTCATATATATATATATATATATATATATATATATATATATATATATATAGTAAATATGTTTGTGCATACATAAGAAAATGGAATCATAAAAGTAAATATACATCATACATCAACACACATCATAAAGCCAACATAATGATATCTCATATATATACGAGTGATTTTTATACCTCATCATATACAATCTATCTCTCAAAATATAACTATCCCTTAAGTATCCCAAGTATCCCCTCCTTAGATGGAGCACATCCAATTATATGAGTTGATGGTTCTTGACTCATAGCACATAGAAATCACACTAGTCATGTGTCTCTAGATAGAACCCTTGTAGCCTCTCCTTTTTCCCTAGACACGTGCACCTTTAATGCCAAAATGTGTAATGCATCAATCTCCCGTGTGTAGGCACTACTTATGCATATGAAAATCTCTATACCTACTCTCATGTCAATTTTACATGTGCCTAGAGAAGGCACTACACTAAAGATGGCATATCTCCCACACTCATCATTGTCAAAGAATCTCCATGTCTTTACAGACTCATGAATTACCTCTCATAGTAGCCTAAACACACTTACCGAGTCTCCAACTGTTGTTTGATACCATATTCAACATCACAATCATATCTATTAGGTCCAAGATGTTAGCCAAGATATCATAAAGTGTGCCCTCAATTATTGAGTGTCACTCACTATGGTATACTATACAAAACACATATCTAAAAATTAATTTATCCAACCATATATCTCAACATTATCTATGTTATAACAAACACTAAAATCTAAATCTCTCCTAGCTCACCACGATGTTGCACTATGATGGATCCTTCTATTAAACCTCCTAAAACTATCTCCGCATCCTCATATCTTAAAATACGGGATCATATTAATCACCCACTAATATCCTATGGTTAGCCTAACCTTCAAGCCTCTCTCGTATTATAGAATATTTTAGGCATCCTCTTCTACATGCAAAGGTATCCTTGTATGCATATACATCAAGAACCAATCATAAATCCATGCTACCAATAGTACGATGGGCCCCACTATCCTCTATATTCACTAAACCATGCACTTAATATGTACATATAGCCTCTAAATACTTCATTTATATGCATTATTACTAAGCAAGAGAACTACTCATTAACACCTCTTTACTTTGTTTTAACCCTTTTCATCTCTATTACTTATTGTTTATGATTGAAAACTTATAATTTTCCATACCATCTGACATCTTACTCAACTCTGATTTCATTTTTTTATCCTTCATACTCTCAGAAGACCACCCATTCGGGATAGGAGTTCGCAGGCGCATTCTTGTCCCCTCCGAGTGCTTTTTCTTCTTTGTTTCTTTTTTCTATCTTTGGGTCTTACTTCTTTATTGTCTTCTTTTATCACCCATGGTTAGTATTTTCACTTGTTAATAATGAAACTTAAGTAAAGGAATAGTATATACATGTATTATTTAAACTCATTAGGGGGAAAGCATACAAGAGGCACATACTATTATAATGAGCTAATATTTTCTATCTACTACATTAAGAACTGTATTTTGACACTACATAGGAGGGTTTATTCTAAATTCCATATCACACATTTACATTTGGGATAAAGTAGTTGTATCCCATTATCTCTTTGTGTGACTCACATTAGGGCATCCTAGCTCAAGGGACACTATTTCAATCACGCACACACAATAACTACAAATATTCTAAAATGTAGTGCAACGCTCTGAAAATCACATTTGATAACCACTGATTTCAACCTAACTCAAGCATATGCATATCTTTATTCATCTAATGTGTGCTTGAGTATTATACAAGAAGCTAGGGTTTATTTTTGGTACTTGTGCAACAAAAAAATCGATGTGACCTACAATAAATAAGGAGTGACACACCCAAACTTTCACGGTGTTATATTATCAGAATAAGTCAAATCCCCAATGATGATAAATATCAATTCCAATGATATACAAGTCCAATTTCTCATTTACAACATATTCTTAGAGCTTATTGTACCTTGATTATCTATTTTCTAGCTTTTCCCACTTTCCTAAGTTGTTTTGTAGCCTTTTCCTTAACCTTTTGGCCTCAAGTTACGTAACTTCCACGGTGGTTACGCATCCGTCGGTCTTCCTAGAGGGCGGTTGTACAATTCTTGTGGTGGTTGTGTAATTATCATTCATGTGCAAACTAATGGTTATGTGCACATTTATCCGGGACTTGAACAACGTGTTTTGTATGTGTTTTTCCTTCTTCCAACTCACTTTTCTCGCACGTTTCTTAACCAAATCAGTTTTTTTTGAGCTTGATAGATGTGTATGAAATTATCCTCCTGTACTTACTATTTTTAGTAAGTTGATTGCCCCTCCCATGAGTGATGTGGCACTTTTTGCCTTCCAAGTGGATTAGACCACTTATCTACCAACTTTCCATGAAAACCAAGATTTTCCCCCGAAGCATTGGCTGGAGTATTTTGATTTGGAATTGCACTTTGTTATCTGTTAGAATTTTTCCAAGAAGCACACAAGTTAGCATTGATCTCTTACCTTGTTACTCTCTTTCTTGCATTGCTACCATATTTCCAAGCCAACTAGCTCTAACACTTTACGTTGGATTTCATAGATAATGATGAGGAAATATTAGGGTACCTCAATTCTTACACCGACCTCCATCCTATGCACCATAAGAGGATTTTCCTTATACCTCACTCTTCCTCCTACTTTTGGGATCACACGATGAACTCTTCCTCATTAGAATATTTTGAGATCTATGAAGTTGAAGAGGAAGAGTTAGAGCTACTACCAGCCCCACCCATGTTTGAAGAGGGTAATGCCTCTTTGATTGAGGGGAAAATAGATATAAACATAGGGATGGAAGAGGAACCCAAAATCTTAAAACTTGGTTCCTCATTGTCACCAAAAGAGATAGAAGTGTACACAAAAATGTTTAAGGAGCATTCAAAATCCTTTTCCTTTAGCTATAAGGAAATGATGGGTGTCACTCCCTACATCGTAGTACACAATCTAGTTACAAAGCCTAATGCTAAACCCATGAAGCAAAAATCAAGACCCACGAAGCCAAAATTAGCTTTGATGGTTAAAGAGGAAGTAATGATACTCCTATAAGTATGGTTTATCAACCGGTATATTATTTAATGTGGGTTTCAAACATTTTCCCGAGTTCACAAAAATAATGGGAAGATACGCTTCTATATTGATTTCAGGGACATTAACAAGGCTTGTTCCCAAGATTATTTTCCACTACCCTCAATTGATGTTATCATAGGTGTAATAGATGGGTATGAGTTGTTGTGTCTTATGGACGGATTTTATGGTTAAAACCGAGATAAGGATTTACGAGGAGGACCAAATGAAA
Source organism: Taxus wallichiana var. yunnanensis (assembly GCA_018340775.1). Classification (NCBI taxonomy): domain Eukaryota; kingdom Viridiplantae; phylum Streptophyta; class Pinopsida; order Cupressales; family Taxaceae; genus Taxus; species Taxus wallichiana. The sequence goes on along the minus strand of CM031236.1, from coordinate 473,678,916 downwards.
ACTACTTTCACAACTCCTTGGGAACCTTTTGTTACGTAGTCATGCCTTTTGGCCTAAATAATGCCAGAGCCACTTACCAACAGGAAATGCCATACATTTTTCATGATTTTATTCATAAGATTATGGAGTCGTATGTTGATGACCTCTTCGGTGAAATCTAAGAAGCATTCACCCCGAGATGCTTTGTGTCATTCTCTAACACCTAATCGAGTATGGAGTGACGTTACATCCCGAGAAATTCATGTTTGGAGTAACAAGAGGTAAGTTGTTAGGATACACCATTTTGTCCCGAGGAATTGATGTTGATCCAACGAAGATTCGAGTAGTTTTGGAGATGTCCCCACCCATAGATGAGTCGGGCATTAGATCTTTCCTAGGTAAGCTTGGGAAATTTTTAGGTTTATCCCTGACTTAACTTATTCTATTCACCCCATCAATGAATTACTAAAGAAATATCATAGAAAATATTGTGCCAACAAGTATCATAAAGCATTTGATTTAGTGAAGCACTTCCTTATGTCATTACCTATGCTCATGCCACCGAAAGTTGACCATCCTTTGATTTTATATTCTTGAGCCATTGATGTCTCAATTACGTGCATGTTGGCATAGGAGGAGAATGATGGGGCATTTATTTCATTATCCGTACTCTTCTCGATTACAAGATGTGATACACATAAGTGGAGAAGGATTGTTTGGCTATAGTTTTTACAACAAAGAGGTTAAGGAACTACATGCTTAACCAAGAGACACAAGTGATAGTTAAATCCAAATAGTTGCAAAAATTCTTAACTCGAGCTACCTTATCTAAGAAGGCTATCCATTTCATTACGTTGATGGGTGAGTTTAAACTCACCTTTGTTAACCAAAAGTCTGTGAAGGGACAAATTATCATTGATTGGTTAGCAAACAATCCTATAGACTATGGGGAACTAGTAGATCTATATTTTCCTAATGAATGTGTGTTCCTTGTAGAATCATAGCCCTTATTCACTTCGAGTACATGGTACATTGATATTTTCAATCACATTGTGGACTAAACATATCTTGAGGGAGAAACCTTGTAGCAAATACAACGGCTACGTGTCATAGCCACCAAGTACATAATTGTGGAAGAAGTGCTCTATTGCAAAGTGTTTGACAGTATGTTGTTAATATGCATTGATGAAGAAGAGTCAAATAATATCCTCTTTGAAGCCCAAAATAGAGTCTATGGTGGCCACTTTGGAGGGCATACAACTACATCACATGGGTTATTTCGGACCACTCTAGAACATAACGTTGTAGAGTATATATGCAAGTATCAAAAATTCTAATATTTTTCACACGAGATACATATTCTTGATCAAGATTTACATCCCATTGTGAAACCTTGGCCCTTCTCTACTTGGGGTCTTGATTTGATAGGGAAATTTTCTCCCACATCATCGATGGCCACAACTTCATTATCACGGCCATGGAGTATTTTACAAAGTGGGTTGAGGTCATGCCTCTTACTACCATATTTTGATCCGTAGTTGCCAAGTTTATTTTAAACCAAATCATCTATAGGTATGGAATTCCACAAGTAATTATTTTAGATAATGGCACGCCTTTCAAAATGAAGAGGTGTGACAATTATGCACGCAATTAAAAATATTCCATCACACCTCTTTATACCATCCCAAGCTAATGGATAGAATGAGACTACAAAAAAACCCTAAATTCCATTCTCCTTAAGATGGTTAAGGAAAACAAAAGAGATTGGCATCTAAATTTATTTCTATCCTTGTGGGCCTATAGGACATCGATAAGAACACCCATGGGGCAACCCCTTATTCTTTAGTCTTCATATCTAAAGCGGTCTTACCATTAGAGGTAGAGTTATCCAAAGCATTTTTATATCTCTACAAGGTATTTTAGACAAAGACATATATCAAGAAGTGTGGCTGGTTAAACTGGAAACCCTTGATGAAGCTCAAATTAGAGTTGAACAACATCACCACATTTTTACTAACAGGATGCACAAATCGTATAACAAGAAAGTGTACAAATGTGAAATACACATAGGAGACCTAGTCTTGAGACTTGATAGCTGGATTGACAAAAATACTAGTAAAGGAAGGAAGTTTAGACCCAAATGGTTAGGCTTGTATCAAGTAATAGAAGACTTTAAGAATGGTGTATACCACCTATGTACTCTAGAAGGTGAAGAATTCAGCAAATCAGTTAATTCACTTCACCTCAAATGCTTTTATGCATAGTTCATTTGCATCTCCACTTGTACATTATTGCATCCATATTGTATATTATCTGCATTATCATATTATGAGATTATAAAACAAGAAACTTAATTTTCAAGAAACTTTTAAAACTTTAATATATTGGCAAAAAAATTCAATCATATCTCTTCAAGTATTCATCATATCATCACCAAATTATTCTAATCTCTTCATCATTTCAGAAATTAAGACAAAATTTTGACATTGATCCTACCAATAATTACACACTTAGTTTTATTCATGGTTTCTTCTAGCTTAAGTGTTTTTGTCCATAGTCTATTCTAGAAGCTTCTTGATGTCACATCTTTCCCCAAAATCTCTCTGATAACAGAAGCAATATAAACATCTCACCTGGAGCTCTTGTCCACCTATCTCAATCTTCAATGGTGAGCCCTCACATCCTATTGGTTGTGTTGGGTTGAGGCTAGGGGCAATTTTTCCCTACCAAAAGCACAAGTCAAAGGCAAAAAAAAAGATAAATCAACAATAAATACAAAAATGATTTCATTCCAAAATAAAACTACACTTCTCACCCTACCAAGATTCAATGATGAGCACATGCTTCTTACTAGTAGCATGAGTTTGGGAAAGGAGGGAAGTGCCTCTACTTTCCTATGTTTTGTCCTTGGTGATGAGTCCATGATTTTTACTAGTAGCAGCGGGGCAAGACATATGGGGTCCCAATAATAAATCACAAGTTGTAAACAAGTAAACAAATAAAAAGTGCTTTGAAATATTTAAAATCCCAAGAAAATAAGTGAGATGTGTATGTTATAAGAGATTCAATCCCTAAAACCATAGATTTTCCAATCAAAAGGCCATATACAAATCTAATTCTAGATAAACTTGCAAGCGAATCACATTCTAATCGGCTAGTTGAACTTTCTTAGGATTGATTTGTAGGTTCCTAATTGGATCGTTATCAAAATATTATCTTCTTATCACCATCTCCATTCATCAAATTCACTACAAATCATGTCCTACCTAGCTCTCGGTGATGAGACCTCACATCTTACTTGGTTGCGTGGAGCTAGGAATGGAGCAAATCCATCTTTCTATTATGTCACATTTTCCAATAAAATAGCAATGCGAAATATTGCTTGAAAACCAAAGTATCTAATTATAATTTGTTCTCGTGTGCTTCATAGAGAGAGAGAGAGAGAAATCATTTTTTTACACATTTACATCATCATCCATAGCATGCATCTATAAAAGCATTTAAAAAACATAAGAAATTATAGTTATCTAAGAGTACATAGATGGGAAAAATCACAAATGAGTCAACTCTTACATAGAATGGATGAACCAAAAGAAATGTATATATGTATATATCAATAAAATCAAGTTTCATGTACAATGTTGTCACACTCTAACCAAGTGTGGTCAAAATGCTCATCTATGAGCCGAAATTAAAAAAATCCATATAAAACCAAAAAAATGGTTAAAAGCAACAAAGGCCTATGGCCTATCCCTCTCTATGGGATCCCTCTAAAGGTGCATGGCGAGGGCTCCCACTATGGCTCCTATGATGAGAATAAGAGCCTTCATGTCCAAACATGTAAGAGTGTCCATGTAATGGTGGAGTGGGTGAAAATCCAGTCGTAGAATACCGCGCGCATTGCGTGTGTGGTCTTGTCTTTGTATCCTCTCGATATCATCGTATCTAGAAATATTAGACCACATCTAAAGCATCATATCATCCGCATTCCAAGTCGGTGTGAATAAATCAATGTGATGTCCAACCATCATTGGGCATCTAGCATCTGCTCTGTGTCATCTTCATAGGGAGTGAGAATGTTTCAAAGATAATCCAACAAATAAAATCTCTCCAGCTATCCGAGGTAGCTTCAAAGTGCAATTCAAAAATGGTGAGTTAGAAAACTTTCAAAAATAGACACACACACACACACACACACACACACACACACGTTGGATAGTTTTCTAACAAGTCTAGTTTAGAAAAGTAAGGTGAGAGACGCAGTATTTTTACTTACTCGGATCTCTAGGCATCCATGAGGGATTAACTACTAGTGATGGTGATGGTGTTGGTGCAGCAGCTCATGCTGTTGGCACCTCCTCTACCCTAGCCTCCTCCACACCCATGTACTATCTGCAGATTGAATCATCACCCTACATCCTATAGACAGATCCTCCTCAGTGTGGATGGTCTCCTCCTTTTCCTCCTCCTCGGCTTTGGAAGCTATAGAAGCCTCTCTAGTAGCATCCCACTCCATGTCATCCCCCTCCTCTCGATCCCGAGCCGATGTCGGCCTCCTCCTCCTCTCCGTTGTGTGTTGGGTTGGCCTCTATCTAAATGAGTTGTTGTGGCCTAACCACTACCCCAGCTGCTGGATCGAGAGCAACTACTGGTGTACTAATCAGAACTCCTTGGATGATAGTAGTCCACTCTACCTTGCCCCTCGGGCCAGCTCTTACCTCTTAAATTCCATTGTATACCATGAGCACTACTAGGATGATGTCTATGTAAGGGAGCCCAAACTGTTGAGGCACCCTAAGGACTAAATGGGTCTTTACTCTCCCAGTCCTGTCCTCTAACTGCATCGTAGAGTTACATGTAGTCAAGATGATGGTCTCCTCACCCCAAATTTTGGCCATGTCCTCGATACATCTGTGATATCATGTCATATGTAGTAAGTGTAGAAACTGACTAATGTGGCCCTCTAAGTGGATCCATATCAACCCATCTCGCCGCTTTAACCACCACCGGGATATGTTAGCACAATGACCCTCCAATAGGGAGCCATGCACTCATAGATCCAACTCATGACCAAGGTAAGATGACTGAGGTAATTCCCCTTCAGTCAAAAAACTCTATACAAGTCATGGTATGTAGAACCTAGAATTCCAACACCCTATGCAAAAGTCCAAATGCCATGCTTTCTTGATACATGTATAATAGGTGCCTAGCAATAGAATAGCTTGTCTCCACCCTTATCTCCCACCAAGCGCAAATCTAATATACCAATAATGGCCTTATCAAAGGTAGGGATAGGAGTGGAGGAAACCAATAATAGTCTCACCTTGTGCTTAGTACCATTGTTAGGTGTATGTGCATCCCCCATGTATGCGGCCCAATCGTGAGCGTGTGTTACACATACCGCACTATCCAAAACCAACTACCTTCAAAGCATGACAGAACCCCAAAATTTTGGTAGACATCCTCCAAAGTAATTGTCCACTCCCCCTAACTCCAAGAAGCTGAAAAGTGTTTCGTTATGCATCCCAAAGAAGATAATAAGTCACACAATAAGTGGGTGACAGTGAAACTAACCATGTCCGAGAAATCCTCCATATCCTAACCCTCTGTAATAAATCCCTCTCAACTTGATTCATTCCATCCAAAATAAGAGCTAACAAGTCACACTCGTAGGTCCTAATCCATATGATATACTCTCCCTACATTCAAAACAACAAAAAAGCAGCAAGTTAGAACCATTTAGATGCATAATAAGCTCACCAAAAACATCATAAAAATAATTAAAAATAAAAAAATTCCATGTACTTAGTCAAATTTGGTAAATTGTCCCATTCACATGACGCAACCATCGCTCTGTAAAGTGGCGGTTGTGTAACCACCATGATAATTATGTGTTATTCACATGCTCGATATGATTTCATAATCGCCATGAAAGTTTCGCAACCACCGCGGCAATTCCACTCATGAATCTCGGGTCATAATTTAAGGTCCTAAAAAGTCAAAAATACACAAAAATGGACCATTTTAAATTTTTAAAAAGGTACAAATCCTATGTGGCACCCGCCTTATGGTCATTTTAACTACAAAATTATCAAAAATAACCCCCCTACGTCAAGTTTTTCACATTTTCTACATTTTAGGGTGAAAATAAACAAATGCGGATAATTAACCTATTCCCGACCCAATGTTCATCCCATTGGTTTTGTTTTCATCATCTCAATATCCTCTTCATTTTGACTATACTTTAACAAGAAACTCACACAGGTAATTCGAGCTCAAATTTTGCTAAGTGCATAGATGCAAATGATTTTCTATAAATAGTAATTTCAATATATATAACATGTTTTAACATCGTTGTGTGTGTGTGTCTTTCAGGTCGAGCAATCTGACGCAAGTATATCTCTATCCCCATGGATATGGTAAGTAGTCTTGTCATTTTAGTTTTAATATTTTGTCAATTATACATTATATCTGCACTTGAATCCCGCTTTCTTCTTGCATGTAGCAGGAAGCTTGGATTGGCATGGTATCAACACATGGACGTGTCAAGTATAATTTCTAACTTTCCCGTTTGGGAACTTCGTACTCGACTTCACGTTTTACGCCTCTTCATGGATAAAATGCTTCTTCGAGGGGGCAATATGTACGCACCAAAATTTCACAAAGTGCTACATTTTCGAAACAATTCAAAATCCCCAATGATGATAAATATCAATTCCAATGATATCCAAGTCCAATTTCTCGCTTGCAGCATGTTCTTATAGCTTATTGTACCTTGTTTATCTATTTTCCAGCTTTTCCCACTTTCCTAAGTTATTTTGCAACCTTTTCCTTAACCTTTTGGCCTTAAGTTATGTAACTATCATGGTATTTGCATAAATGTGGGTCTTCCTAGAGGGAGGTTTCACAATTTCCATGGTGGTTATGCAAACTGCCGCTAAACTCTCATAGACTAACGATTCAATGTGCATTTATACCGGACTTGAACAACATGTTCTATATGTGTGTTGCCTTCTTCCAACTCACTTTTCTCACACATTTCTTGACCGAATCAGTTGTTTTTGAGCTTGATAGATGCGTATGAAATTATCCTCCTGTACTTACTATTTTTAGTAGGTTGACTACCCCTCCCATGAGTGATGTGGCACTTCTTGGCTACCAAGTGGGTTGGACCACTTCTTTGCCAACTTTCTAAAAACCAATATTTTTCCCGAAGCATTGGTGGGAGTATTTTGATTTGGAATTACACTATTATGCTTTGTCAAAATCTTGTCAAGAAGCACACAAACAAGCAAAAATCTCTTTCCTTATTACTCTCTTTTCTACATTGCTACCAAAATTCTTGTGAACTAGCTAGCTCTAGCACTTCAAACCTTCTTCTTGCATACCAACCAGTACAGTTCCCTAGACAATATTGTATTCATCATTGGAAAATAATCTTAGGAGATCAACAAAAGCACACCAACACTAGAAATTGTCTCAGTTCTACACTTCCAAGTTGGGGGTGTAATTGAATTATTTAAAGCTTTCTCTGTTTTAGTTTAGATTTTAATTTGTAATCAATTCAAACATTTGTTTTAAGAAAGGTAGAATTTACAACTAGTTTTATTGCCTATAAGTAGCTTCCATTGAATATTTCTTCTCAGCTCATCCTTGTGGATTTTTCTGGGAAGGATTTGGAGGAATTTCTTGTGCACAGTCCTTCCATTCTTCATTATCAAATTACCAGTAGATTTCATTGCATTCATTATTTAGATTTCATTAGCACATGAGCAAAGATTCTCTTGAAATCTTCCTCCCTGCCTATCCTTGTGGATTTGCAAGGGAAGTGAGTTTGAAGAAGCTTCTGTGTCTGTGCATTAGTTTTAGTTTCTTCATATTTAAAAAGCTTCTGTAGATCCTATTGTTTTACCGGGGAAGCTTCAGGGAAGAATTTCTTCTGAGAAGCTTTCAAATATTCATATGATTTTGAGGTAGAACCAGAAGAAATTAGATCCATAATTACAAATTAGAAAAATCTTCTTTGTTAATTAGATTAGATTTAATTAATTTTACAATAGGGAATAACCACATCTAGTAATTTTAGTGAGAGTAGAAATAGTTCCTTTTAATTAGAAGTAATTTTGTTATATATGTAGCTTGTTTTATTTCATTTCGAAAATCAAAAATATTCAAAAACATAGATTAGATTAATTAGTTTCATTTATTTGTCTTATTTCCTTTGTTTTAAAAATCATTGAAGAATACAAAAACAGTATATTAGATTTGTCTTCTTTGTTTTAATTAATTATATTCATTCCTTGAATTAATTAGTTACACGTAGATTTAATTAAATTAAAGGAGAGTAATCAATTTTTTTTATTGAAATTTGTTTGCATTCTTTGGTTAATTTAGGAACATGTATTTAATTAGATAGGAATCAACACAAGCTCCCCATGTTACCTTATATGCTTAGGTTACCTAAACTTGACCTTATTTTCTTATGGTCTCTTTGCATGCTTTGTTTTTTTCCTTAGATTTTTTGTTTGCATGTCCACATGACCATCCAAGGCCCAAGAAAACCTAGACAAAGAGTGTTTGATCCAAGAGTATTGTAGACACCTAAAATATGCTTACACTTGGAATTTCCTCCAATTCAATCGATTGACAACACTTTGTTAATTCCCCATTCTTGGATGCCCATTCACAACACTCTTTCGGTCGTATTCCTCCTATAATCAGCTAGTTGGGCTAATATCTCTCTTATTAGCTAAAAATTCCTCCTTTCGACCATTTAGAACCTCCCTAGTTCTCTCTGAAACACTTCTACAAGATTCCTAGGCTATCTATCAGTCACAAATGGTTAATCAGACTCCTCCCAACTCTCAATGAGTCTATAATCACTTGTTAATCAAGTTTAACTAGCCTAAACCTAGCTTAACTAAGCCTAAATCATGTTTATCCTAATCTAATCTAAAAGTGCTTTTTGGCTTACTTTTAGTCCCACATGCACCCAAAGTTCAAACTCTTCCATTTGGAAAACTATAAATACAAGGCTAAGCCTACCCATTCAAACTTACAACTTCACTCACAACTCAATACTAAGAAATCTTTGAGATTTCATTTGTATTAGCTTTAAGCTAATTAGACATTTGATCTTAAGCTTACCCCCTCCATTGATCTTGAGCTAATAGCCTCCATTTGCATCCATAATCCAAGTTTAAGTAATATGGAGAGAACCATTGGCCTTGAAGCCATTAATGGTGAGACTCCATTCTTGAAAGCTTGAGAACCATAAACAACTAATCACCCCTTTGATTGCTAAATTGATCTTTTAGGTTCAATTTCTTAATTAGTAATCTAAAGAGTAGAGAGTAGCTTTATCATGTTAGTTTAGATTTAATCTAGTTCATACAATGATAAATGTTAGTCTTGTTTAGTTGTAATCATGATAGCTTAGTGTAGATTAGATTCATGCTTTGAGGTTATATGTTTTAGCTTCATTTCCATAGCATATATAATTTATTCATGAACAAAAGTACCACAACCAAATATTGTTACACAAATCACCGACATTGATCACGACCTTAGGCAACTCATATTCCAAACCACCCTAGTTCCACCTAGCATTATCTCACAGTTGATAGCCTTGAACAAAGATGTAAATAACACTAACGAGTTATGGAATAATCATCCTGGTAGGGACTAATTCCCACTATCCATATTTTTTCCTTTCCACACCTCTTCTCTTAAATTTTCATGACCCTATCCAGATATTTCTACTAGAGAGACGTGGGATAATCCCCACATATTCCATATCCCATTCAAGGTATATTTGGTGATTCTGACATCAATCAAAAACTTTGTGGAACCATTATCCTAGACTGGTCCATCTCACCTAAGCAAGTAAGAAAGGATTTCATTTCCTTAAACAATAAAATACCCATTGTGATTGTAGAAGATATTCATTTTCCTTGATCCACCTTATAGCCATTCTCACCTATTTAACCTATACCATATTCATCCCATTTATCCATCATATAACAGTCTATCCATTTCATTTACGGTTTTCCCGAATGACCTCGGGAGGTCACCTATTGTTTATTCTTGGGCATACAAAGACATTAAGCAATGCCAAAAGAACCGGACCACAGAGCACTTCCACATACACCAAAGCCTTAAACAAACTCCAACAATTGGGTAGCCCTTTTCACTTCTATATGCTTATGTCCCTAAGATTCTCACTTTCCATAATCAGACACATATCTTGTACGACATATAATTAGACCTTATAAATCATACTCCAGTCTAGAATCAATTCAAACCTATAAATACAAGACGAGTCATTCTCCAAACTCTATCTATCACTCTTGTTGATATTTCATTTACTTGATCTTGCTTGAATATTGTTATATTCATTTAATTAGTAGTGTCCTTATCTTAGAATTAATTTTCATTAAATCATTTAGTGAACCCGATCCCTTACATGCTCTTTAACAGATCCATTCCTCCCCAAACCAAAAACCTAGATTTATTAGGGTTCACATCTGCAGCTTTATCTTCGAGATCCAAACTTGATATCTATCACCTACCATAAAATCATATCTATAAAAAAATTATAGTGTTTCATGCTTCATCCTACCCTTTGGGTCACTTTTTAGGGCTACTAATTTTCAAATCACCCTTTGTTTCATATCTCAAACATAATGAATCTATTTTCAAATTACTGTGAGGTTATTTTTCCTTTTTTCATATCTAACAAAAACCTCTTTTCACAATTTTGAGCCCAATTTTTGAAAATTCAAAATTATAATTTTTATTAAAAAGGACTAATTCAAAAATATACTCTTTGGCCAAATACCTTGGAGGTTTCTCTTTCAATTTATAAAATTCAAAAAATCCTCTTTTTGTTTTTCAAAATTCAAATTCCATTTCAAGATATGGTTTAATTAATTTGAAGAAATTTGATCAACATCGCCACACAAATTTATTTGTCTGATTGGATTGTTTGTGTAAAATTATTTTAAGGATAACCATATTCTTGATAAAAATTCTTCCCCATTTATATTCCGGTTCAAATTCATAATGTGCTTGTTAAGCGTGTCCTAGTTGATCTTGGCTATGGTCTTAATATATGAAATCTTTCCTTTCTTTGTCAAATAGGTTTGTCGGTTGTTAATCGGACCCAATCTACCCTATATATTTGTGGCTTTGATAACACCTCTAAGCAAGAGTTGGGTACAATATATCTTCTCCTTACTATGGGATCTTGTACTCTTAATGTTCTATGTCATGTTATGCCTCATGTTTTCCCTTATACTATCCTTCTAGGACATCCTTGGTTACATACTATGCATGCAATTCTTTCTACCTAGACCCTTGTTACACCTTCTTCCATGGATACTAATATAATAAATTCCACACCTCATATTGCTACTTGTGATAATCCTCCCATACATGATGTTGATGCCATTACCTACATTACACATCTTTCTCCTCTTGGGATGCACCACAATGCTACTGATTTACAAGATCAATTTTCTATTGGAACCCATGATACTCCTCCCATTATATCTCACTCTCGATGCAATTCTATTGATCATATGCTTCGTTCTTCCAATGTTACATCTATCTTTGGACCTTCCTCATTAGAAGTCAGCACCGTACACTGATTTTACAACATTCCTAATGCCCTCACCTTTCAAGATTCTATGCATGGTTCATTTACTATGGCTACACCTTATCTTATTACATTCATGGGGGCCATCCATTCCCCTCTTTCTACATTTTTTCTATGATCATAGGGGCTAGTTCATACTACTTTATTGTTTCTAATCTTCCTAATTTTCACCTATTACTTTTCATTCCTACTAATGACCCTCATAACATTACATATATTACACACATCTTGATACTTACGTTAGCACTTCCTCCTTTCGTTATTGTCAACAAGCCCAAAGTTACATCTATTATATTTTCTCCTAATGGACACACTCTTATTGCTTATACACTTCCTACTCATGTCGTTGGGATCTTAGAATCTATAGGGTTTTCCCTCACTATGTTTCCATCATTCTCTAGTATCTCTTTTGCTTCTCAATGTTACACCTATTCTAGTTTCTCCACATGCATGACTCTACTTTCTATGGTACATGCACTTTCACGTGACACTAGGTCCTTACCTCATGTTTACATGTGTTCATCTTTTTACATTTGCAAATCATATATGCCTTTTCCTTGGCTCCTCTAGCCATCCCATATTTATTTGCTACTACTTCTAGTGCATTTTCTCTTATTCATGATGGCTCCTTAGATTTGACACCTCATATGGTATCTAGAGCCCTTGTTCCTCTTATATCACCTTGTGGACATCCATATCAATTTATTTCCAACATGGCTACTACTCATAGGCCTTATTGCATGTATAGAACCCATACCCCACCTCATGGAGGAAAATATTCACATTGGTCACATGCTCCATCTAGACATATTTCACGCTCTATTTCTCCAACTATTTAATCTAAACCTATTTTAGATACTTGGCCTCATGCACTCTCACGTGCCCATCCAACCTTGGATCAAGTTCACATGTGTAGTTCCTTTATATCAACTAATCGTGATCCCTTTCCTAGTACTTTCATTACATATATCATTTTGGAATTCATAATTGGGCAATCATAATTCCCCCACATCATCTAATGATGCACTCTTGTTCTTGGTTCATACTTGAATGTCAAGGGTTTCTTCATAAGGACCTCACTTTGCACACAAAACATTGGGGGGCATCCTTATTCCTCCCTCTTAGCTGGTTTTATTTCACATATTTATAATAAAAATCCAAAAATAGTAGTTTATATCTTGATTGGATGCATTCTTCCTTGCTTATACTACTCTATGTTACACCTGTGCTTAACATGTTACTACTATTCATAGTATGCTTTATCATTTTTCATACACACATGAGCGTACACATGGTATCTTAAGGTGAATGTAAATAATTTATAGGTTATTACATGATGTACAATGTTATGCCTTATGCATTACCAGGTCTCACTAAGGCTCTGAAGCATCTACCTTTCCTCACTTACAATTAGGTCATATCATTGCTATATTTCACATTTTCATTCCTGTATTCAGATATCACATTTTCACATACTATTTATCTTCCCTAACTTGCTAATGAGTGCTTCATGTATAACATTTTCCTTGTAGGATTCCTTCCAATCATGATTATCTGATTTACTTGTACCTTATTTTTCATTGTTTGTGGGATATGCCCTATGTTTGATTGATTTCCTTATTTACACAAGCCTTGATGGCTCTGATTGTCTTGTGACATCCTGAGTGGTGTCCCTATTATATTTTGTCCATATTGTAAATAAATAGAACACATAAAAACACGAATTCAATTAATTTGGGACCTCTTATTCTTAATTGATGAGTTACATATATAGATGAATTAACTCCTACAATGGTAGATTCAAACATGATCTTTAATCCCTATATAATCTCAGCTCATCTCCTAATATCTCTCTAATATCCCTTTATTCTCTCACACACAAACCCATCTACGTGAGTTATTATCACAACTCACCAATATAATTAAACTATTACAACATTATATGAGTTGTTTATATCACAACTCATATATTACAAATACACACATAATTAATGTTCACAATAACATATAAATTTCCTAACATTCACCCCCTTAGTGTGAACATGGGGAAAAGTGGAACTGAAACCAAAATCGTATGCCACCGCATACTTTTAGGTCTACATACTACTTTCTAGATCTTGTTGCACATGACCACTACTATGAAAATAACGCATCCCACATTTACTCCATGTGAACAAAATGAACATTTCACTAGCCGATCATCTTCATAAAGAAGTATGATAGTCAGAGGATCTCTACATTAGAGGATTTCTGTAGTTAGCTACCCTCCTATACAATTATTTCACTATTTTGCACCTTCCACACCATATCACAACACATTCAAGAGTTTACATTAGGAAATATCACACGTTCCAAGTGAACATGGACAAACTTTTGTTCTTATTCTGCATATCAAAGCAAAGCAAACACACAACTGAAAATGAAGTCACCATAGCAAAATGTGACCCTTTCATTGGTAATCGACGAGAAGCATTAATCACCATCCTTCCTCCATTGCCTCCAACCTCCATTATGTTGATGCTTAACTCAAAAAGATGTAATTTTGAATCTCATTTATCAATATTACCTCTGCAAGGTGAAAATATTACTGGACGTTGGATTCCACCAAAAATTTGTCCGCAAGGCAATTTTTTTTAATTTGTTAGACATTTTTACTCACAATTTTTGACTAAATTTGACAATGAAGAGATAATACAATGACATAATTTGATTTTTTCAAGACTTTGAAACACAACTAATTAAAAAATTAATTTGATAAATAAAGCGACAAAAACTTTTGACTACAAAAATATACTCTTAAACATAAAAATAAAGAATTTAATTTAATTAAAGATATAAAATTAAAAATAAAGTTAAAAAACTAAATATTAAGCCAAACTTATTACCACTTTTTTTAAAAACCACGAATTAAAAAAACTTTAAAAGATAAAATAATGGGCCAAATATTAAAACCTATTTTTTAATAAATAAAATTTAAACCTAAACCAATACACAAAATATATAGACTTTATGCTCTTACTTGTCATACTTCCATAGCTTTTCTAGTGGTCTCCCTTGGTCCTATCATAGTGTCTTCCATTTTTTTCCCACCGCTAAGGCAAAGGCTAAGATTATAGATGACTAACTCTCCTCCCATTGCAACAACTATTACAACTAGTGGAAATGGCTCCCAAGTGCGTGAGGAAGTTTGTGCCAAAAGTCTACGACGAGGTATGGAATCTGAATCCCCCCCGAATGTAATAATTTATGGTGAATATTTAGATCATGTGGTAAAGTGGTATCAAAACCATTGCCTTATTTCTTATTTCTGTGGACGTATTCCCTCATAAGCCTACTGCAAAACTAGATAAAAACCATTGGGATTCTAACGATATCCTGGTCTTAGGTGTCTCGTAACCTCACTAAGGGGTTTTATTTGTTTTCCTTTCGCGAGCCTTCTCAGCTTCAAGCCCTTTTGCTTAAGGCGACATGTTGGTACTTAGGTAATACCTTGCTTGTGTTATCTCCATGGACCCAAGATTTTAATCCTAGTAGCCAAGTCTCACTCAAAATCCCTATTTGGATTGAGCTTCCTAGCCTTCCCATTCATCTCTAGTCCTTCCTACTAGAGATTATGAAACCCATTGGTAGGGTGATTTTCCATGAACAGGAGCATTTTTTTCACTCTCCCTAACAAGTGTGTGTGTGTGTGTCGAAGTGGACCTTGTGAAATATCTATGGGACCATCTGGATATTCAAGTTGGGTCCCTGTGTATCTCTCAAAAGGTGGTTTATTTTAACCTCCCCAACACATGTTTTTGTTTTCAGGCCCCGGACCATCGCATTCGGGATTGTTCGCTTTAGCCCGCTCCAAGCAAGCACCATCACAACCCATCATTTCTAAGTCTAAAGTTGACCCTCTGGCTGATGGCTGGACTATGGTTGGAACTAAGAAGATCTTGGGGGAAAAATTTTTTTGAGGTTCTACCTCCCTCCTCTTCCCCTTCATCATCCAAGGATGTTCTAAGAGTGGTGCCACCCGACCCTTCGGTTTCCATTCCTTTTGATCCCTCACAAAGCCGGTTACTCAAAGGTGCAATTAAGAGAATACTAGGAATTTTACATCAACCTCTCTTCCTCTGCGATGCTCACACAGTCCACCCCAAGAGGTTTCATGTGGCGTGCGGGAGAAAATGGGGCCAAGCACCACTCCATTCATGTTGAGCATAATGATTCAGACCAACTTCTTCTTGCCAAAATTTTTTCCATTCTCGGTTCGAGGATGGAATTCTTGACAGGCAGGAGGAATTTGATATGTTTGATTTTTCATGAATTTTATGTCATGGAATTTTGAGGTCTAACAGAGCCCTCCCAAAAATTATCTATTTATTTAGCTTGTCAGTTAATTAGTAGTTTAGATATTATTTGTTTATAGGAAATCAAGATTTTTGGTTTTTACTTTAGAATACTCTAACTTGCATTGCCCCAGATTTTATGCATTTCCACATGCAACATATTGAAGGCAGAGGTGGTGCTAGCATTTCCATCACGCTGAAATTTTTGGCATTAATCACTACCTCGGGCCAGATCCCTGTAATAGGGTTATGTGGGTGATTATGAGTATTAATGACCTTTCTTTTGGTATTCTTAATATTTATGCCCCTAATGATGGTCCCGAAAGGAAAACTTTATGGAAATGGTTAGGTGATAACTTACCTTTTTCTTATTGGCTGGTGTGTGGTGAATTTAATATGCTGGAGCACCTGGATGATAAATATGGCACCCTTCCTATGCAATCGGTTTATTGAGAACATGTGGTCTCGGTGTTATTTTAAAATCCATTGGGGTCTTTCTGATCCTTTTCTCGAGACGGAAGCAAGAACTTAAAGAATAAGTTTGGTTCACTTGGACCAATCTTCGAGAAGGATATGATCAGGTTTTAAAATGACTCAACTATGTACTTTTATCACAACATCCCTATTTTTATTTTGACACACAAGAACCCTTCATTATCAAGGTATGGTCATAAATACTTTTGTCATACCACCATCCAATCACATTTAAGGTTGTTTGGCAGGGGGGCCTCCCAAGGTGCCCAAAAATCAATTTTATCTTAATGTTTATCTATTGAGTCATCCCGAGTGGTCCCGCTCATTGCCAAAATTTAGAACATGGCACCACCTCCACCTTTTGTTGCTAGCTTTATTTCTTGTTGGGAGGTGGAGATTCATCACACCACTAGGTTCCTCTATTGGTTTGGTAAACAGGTTGCCTAAGTTCTTAGGCGGTCTAATTTGGATCTGCACAAATAATTCAAAAGTATTTCTCTACTTCTTAAGAACAATCCTTTTGACACTCATCTTCAGCCAGGCTGTTGGTATTCGGCACAAGCTCAAACTTATTGAATCTCATTTGTCCCATGGTGTACAGATCTGATCAAGACTTCACTGGCTTAGGGTGGGAGATAAAGCCTCTAAAATATTTTTCAAATCCCTCTGGGCCAAGCATGCTCATCAACATATCAAAGCTATTTATGATTCTCACCAACGACTTACTAAGCTCCCAGAGATCACTAATGCTTTTGTCAAGCACTACCGTCTAGTTTTTCAAGCTCAGGAGGATTCAATTGAGCGTGTTACTACCCTATAGAAATGTATTGATGTGGTGCCCAATAAACTTTTACCCAGAGATCATGCTCACTGTGATGCCCCTCTCACTTTGGAGGAGCTTCATGCAGCCTTGCTTTGTCTTGTGGAAAAAAAGTATATCTAGGTCTGGATGGTTTCTGAGTGATTTCTATAAAGTGACCTAGTATTTTGTGGGACCTGACCTACTTCGGTTTTACAATGAAGATCTCCAAACTCAATCTCTTGGGAGTTTCATCAATCAAGGCAACATCAAGTTCATTCCCAAATCTAGTAACCATAAACAGATGAATAATTGGCGGTTGGTCACCTTGTTGAATGTTTCTTACAAAATCCTTACCAAGGCGTTGGCTCTTTCCATTGTGGATCTTTTGCCCAAAATCATTCAAATTTAGACATAATGGTTTTGTTAAAGGTCGTTACATCTTGGATAGTATTACTACGGTCTAGGAATTCATGGAATAGGCTTGGGTTTCTTCATAGAAGCCTCTCTTCCTCAAAAATGATTTCGAGAAAGCTTATGATTACATCAAGTGTCCTTTTATCCTTGCCATGCTCAAATCCCTTGGATTTGGAAAGTTCTTTCAATCAGTTGTTAGCACGTTGTTTTCTAATGTTTATGCTTGAATCATCATTAATGGTCACCAATCCACTACCATCCACTTTTTTCTCGCTATCAAATAGGGGTGACCTCTTGTCTTTATCATTGTTTGTGCTTGTTGTTGATGTGTTGGGTTATTTAATTGCTCATCAAGCTTCCCAAGGTCACATTCAGGGGATTGTCCTTCCAGATCATGTGACACAACTTATCAATGGTCACTTCATTGATGATTCTTTTCTAACTATTGTTGAATCTGAGAAGAATGTGGCCAAGGTCTTTGAGTGTCTTGACACCTTCTGTTTGGCTTCTAGCTCTAGTATTCAATTGGCTAAAACCTTGGGCTATCGGCAGAGTTGTTTTCCTCTTCTACGGACTGGTTGAAGGTCTACCCCTAGAAATGGACAAGTTGTGGTGAGCAATTAAGATTTTTGGGCATTCCCTTTGCCTTTTGTATTCATGTGTAAGTTGGTATAGCTATGGAATGAAGCCTAAAAACACTCAAGAAAGCTTCAAATATTTCCAAACTTCAACAATGAACCATCATTTTAGAGATAAACAAGAACTATCTCTTTGCATGCATATATAAACTTGAAATAAACATTCAAACCCTAGCATATCTAGATATTTCTCTACTCCATGAAAGCTATGAAAGATGAACCTATTAAAGCTCCTAGAAATCAGTTATGCTTGTTTGACAATCAAGGGTTTGAGAGTGAGATCTCACCATTAATGGATTTCAAGGCCAATGGTTCATCCCATTTACTCAAGCTTGATATTTTAGAAATGCAAATGATTAAAGCAAAGATAGCTCAAATGACAATGAAAACTAAAAATCTAAAGATGGCATAAGCTAGTCTAAAAATGGAGGAGTGTTCTTAGGAAAAGGGGGAGGGGTATGCTTGTGTTTATAGGTCTCTAATCCTATGAAGAGGAAAGGGATGTTCTGGACTCGTGTGGGACTAAAGTCCAAAAAGGCCAAACTCAAGTGAAAATCAAATTAGAAAGGTGAAATTGACATTTGGAAAGCTAAGTCTTCTATTCTAGAAATTCAACAAAGGTGTAAGTATCCTCAAATAGACTAATAAATAGGATAATTACTTATAGAATCCATTTATAAGGGTGTTAGCATGATTTTAGGGGTTTAGAAGAGGTTAGATAAGGTAATTCACTAGTGTAGTGTAGTCAATTAGCGAGTATTGGGATAGTTAGTGCAATTTTAATAATAAAGTTCGTAGACTTGCTAGCATATGGATTTGAACACATGCAAATGGCATGCAACACTATGGGAACAAATTCCCTCCTCAATGAAGGTGAGGTTACCTTTATTGAAAACTAAAACTGTATTTATATTTGTACATTCAAAATTGTATGTGGGCATGTTTTGGAACATCAATGGAAATAAAAGTGAATGAGGGAGATGGAATGGAATGAAGGAAAGGAGTGGAATGTAATGAATTTAAAGAACATGCAAGAGTTAGGTAAAATCAGAGCCTAATATTACACGAAGAAGAAAGATAAATAAATAACACAAATAAAACAGAGTTTGAGTTAACTAAACACAAATGTGTAAAAAGGAACACACATGAGCAAGTAGATAATAAGAGCTTGATCATTGTGAACTAGAACAACATATTAATAACGTTTACAATAAGATCAAAGACAATATTTACATGTAAGATTCAAACACTAACATCTAATGAACATAATAACATCAAATGTTATAAGAGACAATGAATGGGACACAAAGTTCATATTTTCTCAAAAGAACACAAAGTTTATTTCTTTGAAGTAAAGCTTGCATACAAAATTATTTTCTTCTCCTCTCTCAAAGTAACCCTTAAAATGATCCCCGACTTCCTTTTATAACCCAAAAGTTGTTTACAAAGTATTTAGGGTTTTACATGAACATTAAATAGGAACTTAAGTGACTTTTAATTTTTCAACCAACTTTACTAAAGGCAACCAAAAAAAAAACCACTTAAGTTATCCACAATTTTCAGAAAGTAAACTCAATAAAACATCATCCCTTTTTTAAAATTCCACTTTTAAAACATATGACAATAATCAGTTCCTTATCCATTGAAATGAGATCCACCTATCTCAAACATATGAGAAATGGACTCTCCCACTTCGTTAGATACCAAGAAAACTATCTCCTTGAACCATCGGTGAAATTAGGATCTGTTTTTCACCAATTGAAAGGATCTGAACCTTCCCAATGTTTTGAACATATTTTCTTCTTCTAGAGGTTCATTTGGTCAAGAATGAGCCTCACAAAATACCTGCAATTTCAAGATCCTACCTAGCATATCATTCAGATTGACCATCTTTGATTGAGCATTCTCAAACAAGTTCTTTAATTTGATGCAACACTCCATTGAAGCTGAAGAGAAATTGATGGCGGGAGTATACATGTCCTTAAACAATTGTGAAAATTGCTCTTCCACATGTTTCGATGAACACCTTTGATTTTGCTCATTTACAAGGTTGCAAGGGATCTCAGCTATGAATTCTTGAATCAAGGCAAGTGAAGTGAAGGCTTCATTGCATACGCTCTCATAATGGATCATAGAATCCTCGAGAAGTGTCTTTCTTGATTTGAGATACGTACACCAAAGAAAATGTGTCCCTCGACATTCAAATTCGAGAATTCCTTCAATGGCTAAAACTGAGGACTCCATACTTGTCATCTCTTGTAGACTGGGAAATATCTCATCCAAATTTGATATGTTAGAAACAAAATTTTCCTTGAAAGAAAGAATTGGATCAAGATACATACACTTGACATCTTCATGGAGCTTAACCGTTGTTTTGATCATCTCTTAGCCTAAAAAGAGAATCTCTGAAAGCCAAGTTTTAGTGACATGGCCCAATGTGTTTATTTCTTTTGATAAATTGAGAGTTTCTTCATCAGGGCAGCACTGCATCATGTACTGGGAAAGTGGATGATATGGGATTTATCAGATGTTGAACATATTCCACTAATTGATTCTTTTCAGCCTTGAGCTGAGAGTTCTGAGACTTATATTTCTCAAGTCTCTTTAGCATGATATCAATTGAATCTCGGGCCATCGCCATGTCACTTTCCAATGTGGACTTCCCAAGTCCAAGTCTGAAAACTTCATAATCAGCAGATGTCATGGCATCACGCTCCTTGTCAACTTGTGGGATGGCAAGATCCACAAATCTGTTTCCATCATTATCCACCATTATTCGAAAGCACTTTAGGATTCTTGGGAATGACATCATTTGAAAGTTTGAAAAGGGCATCAAAGTCAATGTCAATTTACTTGAAAACCCTCTTCTTTTCTTGATTTCACAATCAACCCAGAAAGGAGTATCATTCACTACTTCTGCATACAGAAGCTTGGAGCACGAAGCAACATTCTCATTGTTCTCTACATCATTAGATTCTACAAGAATCCTTTCCACGACCTCTATTTCTAGAAAAATAACCTCGATATCTACCTCTTGATCATTTGGGAGATTTTGGGAAATCTCTTCGTGAACTGTAGGTTCCAAAGCATTTGATATTTGGACTACCTGCACCTGAGTGGACTCTTGTGCAAGGCATGGCTGAGGATTGTTTGTCATGAGCTTCTGAAAACTATCAACAATGTGAGTAGAAGAATCTCTACTTGAAGTGGAAAATCCCGATACACGCTCTCTTCCTTCACTGGGGCTAGGACCCTTAGATTTTTCACCTCGTGACACATTCTTCGGTGAAGTGGATTTTGAAACCACTCCTTTCTTGCTTGTTGCATATGACTAGATGGCACAAGGTTGATTGAGAAGAAGCTTTGGTTGACTAGAGACCTCCTCGAGTTGGAATTTTTGTAATCCTGAGGTATGATCTTGGATTGATTGTAACTTTGCAAGTTCTCTTTCATACCAAGATATGCTTCTTTTGAGAATCGGTTGATTCTTGCTATCAAGAGAAAATTCATCTCTTTTGGTCCAATCAATTCATGTGCAACGGGGTAAAAGCAATTGCATCATATGAGGGATCAATAACATCTTCATCATCATCCACCAATGAATATGGAGGGTTTTTGATGTGAAAGGCCTTGATCTGAGCAAGGGTTAGGCAGAAAACTCTTTCCTTCTCACTTCATGTTCGTCGAATAGGCATCCTAAAAATCTTCCATGGTAGGGTTGTGTTGATACTTTTCCCCAAGCATCTTCTACATATATCCATTGATATCAAACTGGAATCTCTTCACATATGGATGAATAGTGATGAGGAAAACTCTTTCTCCATGAGTTGTGCACTGAAGAGATTTGGACATTGGTATTCCTGATTTGGATTGGGAAATGAATTCTGAATGATGTTTGTCACTAAGAAGACAATGAACTTGGAATAATTGTCGCGTAAGCTCCATTAATGCCCACTTGTCACTAACGATGTACTTAGGAAGCTTCCATGGAGTACCCATGAAAGTCGCTTACATGAATGTAGGAAAAGGATGAAAATTGAATAAACCATGTTCCCCATTGGGAAATGACATCCATGGCCTCTTTAGAAAATATTTCCTCTGTATTCTGATTCAGGTTTCAAATCACGCAGAAGGTGAATGCATCGTTAACTCTTCTGAAATGATGAGAGCTATTTTTGAAACTTAGTTATGGATAATAATGGAAGACATTATTTGATGGACCCATGACTCCTCTTGTTTTGAGTCCCAAAAATATCTTTCTTCTAGCCACTTGCATAAGTCAAGTATGATGTCATGTAGAAACATCCAGTCATCTTCACTTCGATCAATTGTTTGTGAAGGGTATCACTGATGATGGTGGCCCAATCCATAAACTCTCTCTTGGCAAGGATGATATAGATAAATTGATACATCCATGGGTGGAAAATCCTGGTAGAGGGTAAACTGAAGACTCGACTTAGGAGAGTAATCATGTCCCGATTTCTTCCATGAACTCAATGTGGTACAACTCTTTAGGAAGCCGGTCAACTCGAGGCCTCTTGGTCACTAACCAATTGTTATTAACCATCTTGCTCCACCTGAGGGGTTCTTCATCCCAAAATTATTGTGTTGACTTTTGAGTGATATCTCGCATTCTCAGGGAAGTCAGGTATGTTGAGAAACTCCTCAATGTGCTCTAGTGTGATTAAGAGGAAAGGCTCATGATTATCTTTAAAAATTCCTCATCTCTCGGGATCATAATGCTCCATGCAAGTGATAACCAGCTCTGGGCATTACACTGAGACCAAAAATTTCATTGCTTGGGGTAGACCACTATGGTAAAGCCTATCCGAGAATATGGTTTTGCCTTCAACTTTCACCCGATCGTAGAATTGTTTACACATTGATGTGACCCAAGATTTGTATCGGTGATATTGTCATATGTTGACTTGATGGAACTGGAGGAATGATTCCTTGGAATTTGTACTTGAGCACAACTTATTTGATTTCTCCACTGGCTTCCTCGATCTTCCTGTAGATTTATTAGATTTTTCGGCCATTATGAATTTTATAGAAAAATGACTCAAGCACGCAAAACAATGCAAATGGGGTTGGGTCTCAGTCTTTGAAACCCCCATCAATGCAAGAAAAATATGACTCATTTTAATATTATTATTATTATTATTTTAAAATAATAATAATAATATCCCCTAGATTACAAAAAATTTTTAAAAAAAAAAAGTCATCACACAAGACTAGGCTCGAATTTCAATTTAAGCGCAAATGATTTATTTATTTATTTTAATAAAAATCTCTCGATTTTAATATTCCAAATTTTTTATTTATTTTTTATTAAAATTCTCCTTTTCCATGCATGTGAATCATAACTTTTTATTTGTGTGAACAATGATTTATTTTAATGAATGCGTGTACTTTGGGCTTTCCTTCTTCCTTGGGCACATCCTATCGATGATGTGGTAGCGTCTTGGTTTTCGAAAATTTTTGCTGTGATTGGAATTTCTTTATAGCTGCATTAAACTCAAACTTACCTTTTCTTTAGTGTGTGGAGATATATGTTTTTTCTTTTTCTTTTGAAACTTGGTGCTTAGCGCGTTGAAATTGGATTGTTCTTTTTTAATCAATGTGTGGATTCCTTTATTGGGCGTTGGAAACTTCTAGACTATTTTGCATTGAAATATTTTTCTCCTCACATGGACTTTGATTACCTTTGGATGTGTGGTGAAGGCATGCCTTTGAAACTTCTTTTAAAACCTGCATGGAAATTACTCTTGGCTACTCATGCATGGGAGAAATTCTTTGGAGCCTTGTTATTTCCTCTTTCCTACATGGTGTTGAAATGGGTCAAAGATTCCCTGCATGCATTGGAAAACTCCTCTTATTTTCTACATGGAAAGTTTCTTTGAATACTTCTACAATATTTTTGGCTTTATGTTTTCTCAATGTGTGGAGATTCTCTCATTTGTGTGTGTGGCCTCTTGTGTGCATTCCCTCCTTGAAATGTGGATATTATTGTTCATTTTACTACATTTTGGATTGTTATCTTTTTCATTTGTGCCTAAAAATGCATGGCATGGGAGAAGCTCTTTGGTCTTTTTAAACTGTTGTTTCTTTGGCTTGGTTACATATTGATTTCCCTCTATGTGTGGAGATATTACAGTTGTTCCTTTGACTATTCTTTCAAAAAAACAAACTCTCTTAACTTTGGCCTATGCGTGGAGATTGCTTTGGCACTTTTTTTTTTTATTTCTTCTATGTTGTGTGTATCTCTGCTCTTGCTCCGTTGAAACTTTTTTGTCTCTGTATAGCTAATGTAATTTTTTTATTGCGTTTACAATAAACTGGACATTTGAAAGCTTCAAAGCTTCTTCGCATGAATTTTTCCAAGGATTTTGATGGAGAAATGGTTAAAGAAGCTTCTGTAACCATTTTCTTATTTCCGTTGGAATAACCAATTCCCTCTTTCCTAGGTAGTGGCATTAATTGCCAAGGAAAGTGGGAAATAAACAACCATTTGCCAGTGGAAATGGCAAGGTGGGCTAGAAATCCCCATTTTATTTCCCCATGTGGGAAATCGGAGATTTTTTTCTCGTTTTCCAATCATTGAATTGGAAATCAATGGAAGAAATCCCACAAGCGGGGAAATAAAATGATTTTCCAAAGGGGGAATCCGGGTATGGGAAGCCAATTTGGCATCCCAAAATTGGAAGTGGAAGCTTACTTTCCCCAAAATTAAAATAAATCTTGTCGAATGAATTTTAATTAATATTTATTTAATTAAAAACCCAAAAATTAATAAAAATTGATTTTATCAAATAAAGGATAATAAATTAATTAAATATTAATGCAGTTTATAACCTGGCGGGAGGAGTTCTCACCCAAAATGGATGAAACGAAGACTAGAACGATCACAAAAATGAGACGATCACAACAAGGGAGTTAAATCACACAAAGTAACACTTTTGAAAATTTTCAAAATTTCCATGTTTATTAATTTTGTGAAGTCAAAATTAGCTGATAACAATTGGCTCTAATTGGGGACAAGGAATTTATGGATGCAAAGAATGGACCTAGACCAAAATATTAATGAACATGATCCCAAAAACAATGGTGCACAAAAAATGAGATGACAAAAGAGAGGAAACCAAAAATAGGGAAAAGAAACAAACCAAAATCCTAATTACCTATGTACATACGGGGGACAACCCATTTTCAATTTTGATAGTGCTTGAGATATTGCCCACTATAGGGAAAAGGCAAAATGAGTTCCATCGGGATATGCCAAGTAATAGGTGTTATCTCCATAGAAATGTCTAATCTTGAAAGGGCCTAGCCACAACGAATCAAACTTCCCATGCTTTCCTTTCGGTTCATGTCTCTTGTCCCAAAGAAGAACTAAGTCATTGATTTGGAATTACCTCTCTTAGTTTTCCTGTCGAACAACCTTTTTTACCTTGGATTGATGTTCCTCGATCCTATTTTCCACTTGACTTATTTGTTCTTCGAGCTTGCTTAGGAACATGATCCTTTTATCTAACGCATTGGCAAAGCATTCATCATCAACTGCTTGAGCCAATCATAATGCTGGTAACTCCAATGTGATGGGAATTTGAGCATCGGTTCCATACAAGAGTTGGAATGGAGACATCTTGATTGCTCTTTTGGGAGTTATGTGGTTAGCCCATAATGCATCATATAACTTCTTATGCCAAGTTCTTTGATTTTCTTCAACTAACTTGTGCATAATAGTAATGATGTTTTATTCTTGGATTCTTCTTAACCATTTCCTATGAGTAGTAATCGACGAATGAGACAAAGATATCCCATACCCATAACAAAAACCTATCATCTCTATGGAAGAAAAATTGGAGGCATTTTCCATCACAATCTTGTGTGGAATTCCATAACAAACCAATATATTCTCTTTGATGAAGTCACAAATTACAGCAATAGATGTTTGTTTCACTTGGAATAGCTTCTACCCACTTCGTAAAGTAATCATTTGCAGTGAGCATGTGAGTATGACCAGCACTAAAAATTAGGATTCAGAACTCGATGAAATCTAAACCCCATTGTTGAAAGGGTTCTTCAATGACAATTGGCTTTAAAGGAAAAGCCGCAATTTAGGTCTTCCAACAAATTGCTTGAAAAGCTTCACATTTTGCTACCCATTTCTGAGCATCGAAAAACATAGTGGGCCAGTAATAATGTGCTCACAAAATTTTATGAGTTGTCACTAGGCTAGAGAAATGACCACCACAAGCATGATTGTGAAAGGCTTCAAGCAACCTAGGTTGTTGTTCCTTATCAACACATCTGAGGAACATGCCATCAATTCCTTTCTTGAATAATGTGTTGTCCCAAATAACATACCTGGCAACTCTCAATTTGATATCTCTCTTTTCCTTAGTTGTCATATTCTCAAGACATTCACCATATGTGAGAAAGTAGGCTATATCTAAATACCATTCATCTGTGGTACTAAAAAAACTACCCGACTCCAAAGGTGGTAAACTTTCTTCAACTTGTTCTTCTTTAGACTCATCTTTTTGGCTCATTCTCTGTGATGAGTTGGTAAAGTCCTCTTCCTCAAACTAACTTGGTAGGCTTGATATCCAAATCATATTCTTAGATCTTGGAGACCCAAGTTACCTCTTTTAGATCATGGTTCTTGTTGTGTCAACATTGATTTAACTACGGTGTCTGGTACTAAGACTTTGGTGTGAGAATTCAACACATAGTACCTAAAATATTTCAAGGCTCTCACCACCACGTATGCATGCCTCTCAAGGGAGTGTAATTGAGTTCATGTTTCTTGAATCCATAACTCATGAATGTAATAGAGATTCGATTCCTTCTTGATTATGTTGAGTCAGGATGGAAGAGATCATGTGTGGAAAAGCATAGCAATAGATTATGAAATCCTTTTTAAAATCGGGACACACCAATGTAGGAGCTTTTGTAATAGCACCCTTGATTTGTTCAAATGCTTCTCTACCTTCCTTTGACCATTTGAAGGATTCTTTTCCTTTCATCATATCAGCAATTTCTTTGGTCAGCTTAGTGAAATCTGCACGAACCTTCTCAAAAATTTCACCTTCCCAAAGAATGAGTGAACTCCAGATTACTTGTAGGCAAGGAAATATTCTTGATAGCTTGAACGCGCTCAGGATCGATCTTAGTTCCTTCTTTAGAAACAATATGACCTAGGAGTTTCCCTTCCATAACTCCGAACATAGAATTTTTTGGATTCGGGAGATCTTATGAAGTTTACACCTTTGCAATATTTTCTCTAAATCTCTTAGGTGATCTTCTCGCTTCTTTGAGAACATTGTCAAGTCATCTAGGTATATCACGATGATCTTGTCTTTATAATATACGAATGCCATATCCATAGCCCTTTGAAAAGTTGTGCATCAACATTGATCAAACCAAAAGGCATTCTTCTATACATGAACGTACCCCAGGGGTGGTGAACATGGTTTTATGTTGATCTTCTCTAGCCACTTTGATCTGATTATAACCAGAGAAATCGTCTAGCATAGATAGCATTTCTGATCCAGTTACTTCCTGCAAAATATGGTCCATGACCGGTAGTGGATAATTATCTTTCAAGGAAGCTTGATTAAGATTGTGGAAATCCACGCAAATCCTAATTTCTCCATTTTTCTTGCAAACTAGTACAATATTAGCTATCCAAGTTGAATGTCAAATAGGAAAAACTATTCATGTGTCTAACATCTTTTGAACCTCATGGAATATTGTGCCTGCTATCTTGGGATTATATTATCTTTGCTTCTTCCTAAATGGAGTTGCACCAGGTTTCAAGGGTATGGCATGCTCCATTTCCCTAGGTTGGAAAGACTTTAAGTCTTTATATGAGTAAGCCAAGACGTCAAAATATTTGGTAAGGAAGGCTTATGAATTTCTTGCTCCTCAGGTGAGCAATACTTACCGATGTTGACCAAGTGAGGTTTTCCTTGGTACCAATGTTAACTTTCTCATAGTCAGTAGCAGAATTCACAGGTCCTTCTTGCTCTTTCTCTTTGATAAACTTGTCATGTTTATCAAAAATTTCTTCAAGTGAAACCAATCCTTTTGGAATTTTATTTCCTTTGAGTTGAATGATGCCATCACCGGATCTTCATTCTCAAATCCTTCTTGAATGGGTGAGGTTTTCAATTCAGTGAAATGCAGAATCACTTCCTTCAAAGTACAACTATTCAAAATTATCTCTTTTCCAAGAAGGCAATAATTTGTTGATCATCATTGAATACTTGCCAATTTTCTGCATTGTCAGGAACACTTGGCCTAAAAACCATTTCAATGGTGTATTTGTCTTGATCAAACTTTGAATGAGGAATCATTAATGAAGCTTGAGACTACTAGAGAATTTGCTTTGTCATTATTTTTGTAAGGGATAGATTCTATGGAAAAATCATCAAGACTTCTATCGCGTCCCACACTTTATTTCTGTAGTGTCTCAAATGATCATTCTTTACTTGAAAACTGATTTTTTAAATTGTTTCACGATCAATTCTACATCTCCAAATACTTTCAAAATTTTCATCCCTTTCTCTTCTACAACTTGGAGGGCAAGGTTTAATGCCTCATATTCTGTAGTGTTGTTAGTATTTGAAAATTGGAGTTTGTAAGAAAAAGGAAATATTTTACCATTCGGAGATATGAGCACCACTCTTGCGTCGAAACTTGTTGAGCAAAAACTTCCATCGAACTCAAGAGTCCATATCTCATTAGGGTCTTGGCAAGTGACCTCAGTGCATGAACCTCTATAGTCATCATATAATTACCCATACTTGAGTTTTGAAATAAGACCTTGTGCACGGGGATCATCGGTTTTCATCACCGTGAATTTTGCCTAAGTTTCTGGCATTAGCTTCTTCATTTCTCCATTGATAGGGATCATAGCATGAGACCAGTCCATTTGAATCTCACCACCCAGATCTCTACAAAATTTCCTACTCAACAACATACCATATGAAGTAGGAATGTTAGCAACTAGAATAGTTACCTTAACTCGCTTATGAGGAAATTGGGCTAAAACCATCTTGAGCGTCTTTAATCTACCCAATCAAAGGAACTTTTCTTGTCTCCATGGAGTAACAAGATCCAATGTTCTCATACAAGTCAAACCCAAGAGCATGTGCTACTTTCACAGGCATCACATTATCTGAGGCTCCAAAATCTATAATGTAATTACTTAATTTGCATCCGTTGATTAGAAAGGACACAAAGAAAGGTTCAATATTTTCATTCGAAGGTGTAGTGGCTGCCACAATATTTTGAGTCTTCCCATCTTTGGGAGTTTTCATAATTCCTTTGGAGGAATGAACAATAGAGTCCTTTGATAAACTAGACCAATTTCTCGAGTTGATCCTTATTGGACTTCAAGTACTTTGTTTGTGACATGGAAATATTTGTTTTATTGATATGATCAATAATATCAAATTTGGGGAAAATGATCATACTTGATGTCTCAGATACTAGTTCTTTTGAACTTGATGATGGCACTTTTGACCTTTGCTTCAGGCTTGGTTGATACTGATGTGGAAGAAGAAACTTTCTTCGTAGCTGATTTATCAACTAATTGACTTGACAAAGGCCCTCCTTTCTTTAATATAGTTTTTACCTTGGAAACCTCAATCACCTTGGACTCTTTAGGAATCTCATTTATCTTGGATTCTTTGGAAGTTTCCTTAGTCTTAGATTCTTTAGGAACTTCCTTGAGCTCTTTTTATCTTCCACCTTAGTGGTACTCTACTCCTTTTTCTGAGAGCATGTGAAGACAACGTGAAGGATTGACTATTCATATCTTCTATAATTTCTTCGTATTCATCTTCTTCTTCTTAACGGTACTCAAAGAAATGATTATTACTTTCTCCTTTAGGATCTTTAACTTTAGGTTCAGATGTTCTAGAGTCTGGCTCTTCTTCATTAACCTCGATGACCTCAACTTCATCATCACTTTCTTCAACGACATCACACTTTGAGTTAGTTACAAGAGCCGCTTTAATAGCAAGCCTCATCAAAGTGCTAAATTATGGATTTGTTGGGAACGTAGCCTTTCCTTGGGATGTCTTTGTAAGGAGCAAGTTTTCTACTTTGAGTAACTTGCTTTTTTAAAGCTAGCACATCATTAGCCAACTTAGTGAGTATAGCCTCTGAAGCATTGGGGTTTCTTGACTCTTTCCCTTGAGGGAATATTTCTTGAATTTTCCTACCATGATTAAGTCATCCTCAATTTCTATGGCCAAGGATTGAGCAAGTTCCAAAGTAGCCACTCTAGCCCTTCTCAGATAATAGCACACTTTTAGTTGTTGTGCGTTAATAAAGAAACATTTTTGTCTCCCATCGGGGTTCGGGTGAATCCCAAAGATAGAACTTTTTCACCATTTTGTTGAATTTAGCCACAAAATTCCTCATGGGTTCTGTTGGCTCTTTCTTTTCCTGAGATAGTTTGGGAAAGAAGGGCATGTTCATCTTCTTCCATCTTGAATCGGTCTTCAAACTTAGTTTTCATATCATTCCAATTTGTAATGCATCCATTTGGAAGATGATGAAACCAATCTATGGAAACAACATCATGTAATGTTTTAACGAAGAGGTGAATAGCAACATCTTCATATTCTCTTTGAAAAAACTACACATGCAACAAAAAAAGCATAAATGTGGTCATTCTGGTGATGTCTTCCCATCTCCATCAAACTTGGGAAGAATCTTCCTTGATCCTCATGGGAGGTCATGTCAAGCTGGTAAGGCCAATGGGCCTATGAAATTTCCCCATGGTATGTTAACTGCCATCTTGGGAAAGGTGGTATGCGAAGGCAAAAAAATGTGAGCAAGAACAAGTGCTTTACTTGTAGTGATTCCTTCCTTGCTTTCTCTTTTAGGACTTGATGCAAGACTTATAGATCTACGAGGTGTGTTCTTCTTTGGAGGAGATAACTTGAAACCAAAATTTCCTTGAAAATAAAAAATGGATCAGATCGACCTTTATCTTTTTCTCCTCATGTAAACCTCTTTCCTATCAGTTTGAAATCTTTACTATGAAAGGATCACTGACATGTTCTAATCAGCTCTTGCCTTTTCTCTTTTCTCTTTCTTGATCTCTTTGCACATGAATGACTCTATGACAACTCTCGTAACTTTATTTTCTTCATTTATCTAAAACTATGCAACAAGATGAAAATGATAGTTGCTCGTGTGCTTTTCCCAAATAGCTTGCCTCAAATCTAATGATATGTCTTCTTGAGTATCTGCAAAAAAAGATTTGGTTGCAAGATAGGTGGGTTACCTATAATATTCATATATATTATTTCCTTGGTGGAAGAGGGCCATGTCGGTGAACAACGATCAACACGTGTCCAGGAGGTCTTCTGGCCACAAGTTTGAGTGCTCTTCTTCTAAGGTCTTCAATGTAGATTTATTTGTCAACGGCTCTATCAACACCACAAATTGCTACAAGATTTCATGAATTTCCCAAGCTACTATTATTTGAAGGTTGGTAACAATGTATCTCCTTGAAAATCTTTGTTGGGCACAAGGTTTGGTTGAAGAGCTAGAGCTTGTGCAGAGGGGATATTCATAAAGATTTAACCAAGCACTAGTTAACAATTCTTGAATCCCCAGTAGAGTCATCAAAAACTATTAGCATATGGATTTGCACACATGCAAATGACATGCAACAATGTGGGAACGAAGTCCCTCCTCAATGAAGGTGAGGCTTCCTTTATTGAAAACCAAAACTGTATTTACATTTGTACATTCAAAATTGTATGTGGGGGTGTTTTGGAACATCAATGGAAATAAAATTGAATGAGGGAGATGGAATGTAATGAAGGAAATGAGTGGAATGGAATGAATTGAAAGAAAATGCAAGAGTTAGGTAAAATCAGGACCTAATATTGCATGAAGAAGAAAGATGAATAACTAACACAAATAAAATAGAGTTTGAGTTAACTAAACAAGAATGAGTAAAAGGGAACACACATGAGCAAGTAGATAATCAGAGCTTGATCACTTTGTGAACTAGAACAACATATTAATAACATTGACAATAAGATCAAAGATAATATTTGCATGTAAGATTCAAACACTAACATCTAATGAACATAAGAACATCAAATGCTATAAGAGACAATGAATGGGACACAAAGTTCATATTTCATTAACTCCAAAATGTCTTCTCAAAAGAACACAAATTTTATTTCTTTGAAGTAAAGCTTGCATACAAAATTATTTTCTTCTCCTCTCTCAAAGTCACCCTTTAAAATGAGCCTCGACTTCCTTTTATAACCCAAAAGTTGGTTACAAAGTAGTTAGGGTTTACATGAACATTAAATAGGGCACTTAAGTGACTTTGACTTTTTCAACCAACTTTATTAAAAGCAACTAAAAATAGAAACCACTTAAGTTATCCACAATTTTTTAAAAGTAAACTCAATAACAACATCCTTTTTTAAAATTCCACTTTTAAAACATATGACAATAACCAATGCCTTATCCATTGAAATGGGGTCCGCCTATCTCAAATGTATGAGAAATGGACTCTCCCACTTCGTTAGATACCAAGAAAACTATCTCCTTGAACCATGATGAAATTAGGATCCACCGCTTTCACCAATTGAAAGGATCTGAACCTTCCCAATGTTTTGAACATCTTTTCTTCTTCTGGAGGTTCATTTGGTCAAAGAATAGCCTCACAAAATACCTGCAATTCCAAGATCCTACCTAGCATATCATTCAGATTGACCATCTTTGATTGAGCATTCTCAAACAAGTTCTTTAATTTGATGCAATGCTCCATTGAAGCTGAAGAGAAATTGATGGTGGGAGTATACATGTCCTTAAACAATTGTGAAAATTGCTCTTCCACATGTTTTGATGAACACCTTTGATTTTTCTCATTTACGAGGTTGCAAGGGATCTCAGCTATGAATTCTTGAATCAAGGCAAGTGAAGTGAAGGCTTCATTGCATACACTCTCATAATGGATCATAGAATCCTCAGAAGTGTCTTTCTTGATTTGAGATGCAAACACCAAAGAAAACATGTCCCTCGACATTCAAATTTGAGAATTCCTTCAATGGATAAAGCTGAGGACTTCATACTCGTCATCTCATGTAGACTGGCAATATCTCATCCAAATTTGATATGTTAGAAACAAAATTTTCCTTGAAAGAAATAATTGGATCAAGATATGCACTGACATATTCATGGAGCTTAATCGTTGTTTTGATCATCTCTTGGCCTAAAATGAGAATCTCTTAAAGCCAAGTTTTAGTGACATGGCCCAATGTGTTTATTTCTTTTGATAAATTGAGAGTTTATTCATCAGGGCAGCCACTATATCGAGTACTTGGAAAGTGGATGATATGGGATTTATCAGATGTTGAACATATTCCACTAATTGATTCTTTTCAGCCTTGAGCTGAGAGTTATGAGACTTATATTTCTCAAGTCTCTTTAGCACGATATCAATTAAATCTTAGGCCATCGCCATGTCACTTTCCAATGTGGACTTCCCAAGTCCAAGTCTGGAAACTTCATAATCAGCAAATGTCATGGCATCATGCTCTTGTCAACTTGTGGGATGGCAAGATCCACAAATCTGTTTCCGTCATTATCCACCATTATTCAAGAAAGCACTTTAGGATTCTTGGGAATGACGTCATTTGAAAGTTTGAAAAGGGAATCAAAGTCAATGTCAATTTCCTTGACAACCCTCTTCCTTTTCTTGATTTCATAATCAACCCAAAAAGGAGTATCATTCACTACTTCTACATACATAAGCTTGGATCCCAAAGCAACATTCTCATTGTTCTCTACATCATTAGATTCTACAAGAATCCTTTCCACGACCTCGATTTCAAAAGAAATAACCTCGATATCTACCTCTTGATCATTTAGGAGATTTTAGGAAATCTCTTCGTGAATTGTAGGTTCCAAAGCATTCGATATTTGGACTACATGCACCTAAGTGGATCTTGTGCAAGGCATGGATGAGGATTGTTTGTCATGAGCTTCTGAGAACTATCAGAAATGTGAGTAGAAGAATCTCTACTTAAAGTAGAAAATCCCGATACACACTCTCTTCCTTCATTGGGGCTAGGACCCTTATATTTTTCTCCTCGTGACACATTCTTCGGTGAAGTGGATTTTAGAAACCACTCCTTTCTTGCTTATTGCATATGACTAGATGGCAAAAGGTTGATTGAGAAGAAGCTTTGGTTGACTAGAGACCTCCTTGACTTGGAATTTTTTGTAATCCTGAGGTATGATCTTGAATTGATTGTAACTTTGAAAGTTCTCTTTCATACCAAGATATGCTTATTTCGAGATTGATTGATTCTTGCTATCAAGAGAAAATTCATCTCTTTTGGTCCAATCAATTCATGGCAATGGGGTAAAAGAAATTACATCATATGAGGGATAAATAAAATCTTCATCATCATCTACCAATGAATATGGAGGATTTTTTTATGTGAAAGGCCTTGATCTGAGAAAGGGTTAGGCAAGAAAACTCTCCCCTTCTCACTTCATGTTCGTCGAAAAGCAGCCCCAAAAAATATTCCATGGTAGGATTGTGTTGATACTTTTCCCAAGAGCATCTTTTGTATATATCCATTGATATCAAACTGGGATCTCTTCACATATGGATGAATAGTGATGAGGGTAAACTATTTTTCCATGAATTGTGCACTGAAGAGATTTGGACATTGTGGTATTCCCGATTTGGATTGTTCTGAGTGATGTTTGTCACTAAGAAGACAATGAACTTGGAATAATTATCATGCAAGCTCCATTAATTCCCACTTTTCACTAACGTACTTAGGAAGCTTCCATGGATTACCCATAAATTTTCTTACGCGAATGTAGGAAAAGGATGAAAATTGAATAAACCATGTTCCCCATTGGGAAATGACATCCATGGCCTCTTTAGAAAATATTTCCTCTGTATTCCAATTTAGGTTTCGAATCACGCGAAGGTGAATGCATCATTAACTCTTTCAAAATGATGAGAAATATTTTTGAAACTTAGTTACAGATAATAATGGAAGACATTATTTTATGGACCATGACTCCTCTTGTTTCGAGTCCCAAAAATAGCTTTCTTCTAGCCATTGCATAAGTTAGGTATGATGTCATGTAGAAACATCTAGTCATCTTCACTTCGATCAATTTTTTGTGAAGGGTATCACTAATGATGGTGGCCCAATCCAAAAAAACTCTCTTGAAAAGGATGATACCGATAAACTAATACATCCATGGGTGGAAAATCTTGGCAGAGGGTAAACCAAAAACTCAACTCGGAGAGTAATCATGTCCCCGATTTCTTCCATGAACTCAATGTGGTACAACTCTTTAGGAAGTTGATCAACTCAGGCCTCTTGGTCACTAACAAATTGTTATTAACCATCTTGCTCCACCTTAGGGGTTCTTCATCCCAAAATTATTGTGCTTGACTTTTGAGTGATATCCGCATTCTCAAGGAAGTCAGGTATGTTGAGAAACTCCTCAATGTGCTCTGGTGTGATTAAGAGGAAAGGCTCATGATTATCTTTAAAAATTCCTCGTCTCTCGAGATCATAATGCTCCACGCAAGTGATAACTATCTCTGGGCATTGCACTGAGACCAAAAATGTCATTTCTTGGGGTAGACCACTATGGTAAAGCCTATCTGAGAATATGGTTTTGCCTTCAGCTTTCACTCGATCACAAAATTGTTGCACATTGATGTGACCCAGATTTGTATCGGTGATATTGTCATATGCTGACTTGATGGAACTAGGAGGAATGATTCCTTGGAATTCATACTTGATCATAGACTTATTCAATTTATCCATTGGCTTCCTCGATCTTCCTGTAGATTTATTAGATTTTTTGGCCATTATGAATTTTATAGAAAAATGACCTAGGCACATAAAACATGCAAATGGGGCCATGCCTCGGTCTTGAAACCCCGCAATGCAAGAAAAAAATATGACTCCTTTTAATAATAATAAACATTATTAGAATTTTTTTAATAATTACACGAGACTAGGCTCGAATTTCGATTCTAGCGACAACGATTTATTTATTTTTAAAATCTCCTGATTTTAATATTCCATTTTTTTTATTTTATTCACCGGAGAAAATTCTCCTTTGCATGCATAAATCGTAACTTTTTTATTTGCGTGAAAAATGATTTATTTTAATGAACGCATACTTTGGGCTTTCATTCTTCTTTGGATCACGCCCTATCGATGCGTGGGTAACGTGCTTAATTTTGACAACTGCTTGTGATTGGAATTTCTTTATAGCTGCATGTGTTCTTTTTCTTGCACCTTGCGTGGAGATATATTTTTTTGCTCTTTTTCACTTGTTGGTGCTTGGCGTTGAAATTTGGTTCTTTTTAATCAATGCTTGGATTCCTTTATTGGGCATTGGAAACTTCTAGACTTTTTGCATTGAAATATTTTTCTCCTCCTATGGACTTTGATTCCCTTTGGGTGCGTGGTCAAGGCATTTTTAACTTCTTTTAAAACCTACATGGAAATTACTCTTGGTTGCTCATGCGTGGGAGAATTTTTTTGGAGCCTTGTTAATTCCTCTTTCCTACGGGCGTTGAAATGGGTCAAAGATTCATGTATGCATTGGAAAACTCCTCTGCTTTCTTCATGGAAAGTTTCTCTGAAGACTTCTACAATATTTTTGGCTTTATGTTTTCTCAATGCATCGAGATTCTCTCATGGGATGTGTGTGACCTCTTGTGACTACTTTTCCTCCTAGCCGTGTGGATATTATTGTTCCTTTTACTACATTTTGGACTGTTATGCTTTCCTGAAAAATGCATGGCATGTGAGAAGCTCTTTGGTCTTTTTAAATTGTTGTTTCTTTGGCTTGGTTACATATTGATTTCCCTCTATGCTTGGAGATCTTACATTGTTCCTTTGGTGGTATTTCAAAAAAACTCTCTTAACTTTGGCCTACGCATGGAGATTGTTTTGGGACTGTTTTTTTAATAATTTCTTCTGTTGAATGCGTGTATCTCCTGCTCCCTCATTGAAACTTTTTTTTGTCTCTATATAGCTAATGTAATTTTTTTATTGCGTTTGGAAAAAATCCTGGACATTTGAAATCTTCAAAGCTTCTTCACATGAATTTTTCCAAGGAGTTTGACGGAGAAATGGTTAAAGAAGCTTCTATAACCGTTTCTTATTTCCGTTGGAATAACCAATTCCCTCTTTCTCGGGTAGTGGCATTAATTTCCAGGGGAAAGTGGGAAATAAACAACCATTTTCCAACGAAAATGGCAAGGTGGGATGGAAATCCCCATTTTATTTCCCCATGTGGGAAATCGGGAGATTTTTTTCCCATTTTCCAATCGGTTGAATTGGCAATCAGTGGAAGAAATCCCACAAGTGGGGAAATAAAATGAATTTTCCAGAAAGGGGAAATCCAGGTACGGGAAGCCAATTTGGCATCCCGACAATTGGAAGTGGAAGCTTACTTTCCCCAAGAATAAAATAAATAAATCTTTTAAATGGATTTTAATTAATATTTATTTGATTAAAAACCCAAAAATAAATAAAAATTGATTTTATTAAATAAAGGATAATAAATTAATTAAATGTTAATTAATTAATATTAATGCAAGTATACCACAGGTGGGAGGGGTTCTCACCCGAAATGGATAAAATGAAGACTATAATGATCATAAAAATGAGACGATCGGACAAGGGCGTTAAATCACGCAAAAGCAACAATTTTGAAAATTTTCAAAATTTCCATGTTTATTAATTTTCCAAAGTCAAAATTCGCTAATAACAAGACCAAATTATAGGTGTCTACATTTTCCCCTCTTTGGGGTGGCGTAAGTAACGTCACTTCAAAGAAAGTAGACAAGAAAAAACAACTAAAATTTTGAAGGGGTAAAATAAAAATTAGTAAGCTAGACGAATGCCCCCTCGAGTGTTTATGGGGTGATGGAAGAACTCAATTGACAATCGAAAAGATGACAAAAGAAAGAATAGTGTGAAGAGAAGAAAGGGGATGGGGGATTGGATAGAGGAGAATAATGATAATAAAAAAGAAGGTATTGAGCTATCAGTGAACCAATGCGTATAGTAAACAATAACATGTCATCATATTGCTAGAAATCTTCATCATTGGTCTTTATTAAAAATGTAAGCATACAAAAAGGGTGTAAAATGACATAAAAATCCATAACATGAATGATTTCCATTGCTAAACCGCTAACTCCATGCAACATACAAAATGTAATGCAATACGAGAAGTAAACAAGATGACCTAACAGGGAAACAAGTACACACACATACTCAAACCAACAACGTTTAAGAAAGTTACACAAATGTTTTGTTATCGAGCTTCAGTTCCCAAATGTTTATGACAAATGAAAAGGGTAAAAAGTGATTCCCAAGAAAGGATATATGCGAGGGAGTTTGATGAAGGACACAATGTCCAATGATAAAGCATTGTGCGCAACGAACACAGTACCGGGAAATTTGTATGTGCCAAAATAGTACAGATGAAGCAAGCAATATAGCTTTGTTGATGGGAGGTATATCCAGACGATCCGTGAGTTGTTTGTGATAGAAACAAGTGAAAACATTAGCCAGATATGATAATAATACCATGGATGAGACATAAATTTCAGTTGGCGTATCAACGTGTTACCAATTTTTGTGATTTTTTTATTTTTGACGATTTTTTTGGATTTTGTGAAAAAATTACAATTTTTAGAAAGATTATGAGTCTTACAATTGTTAGGATTTATCTGTAATTTTTAGGATTTTTTTATTTTTGTAATTTTTAGGATTTTTGTTTTTTTGTACTTTTTAGGATTTTTAATTTTTAGGATTTTTATAATTTTTAGGATTTTGGATTTTTGTAATTTTTAGGATTTTTTTATCGGTCAAAAGAATTTAGAAAATGGAAGATTACCTAAAAGCACACGAAAATGCCCTGAGGTGACGAAACGAGTGTCGGGTAGCAAAACAATGCCTGCGAGAAGAAAAGGGCGCTAGGTGGAAAATAATGCCCCGAATAGCAAAAATGGGTTAAAAATAATTATTCTATAAAGTAATTATAGTAAATGGGCGTTAGGTTGTGGAGCTAAATTGCTTCATAGATAGCCTGTTTTACACCTTGCTAGTTTACCACGATGAATCGGTGTCGGTTAGGGTAACCGTCGCGGTCGACTGTAAATCGTCGCCATTCAAGGTAACCATCACCGGTTACCTGTGCGTGAAATTTTATATTTAACTCACGGGAATTTAATCTAGATTTTGTTTTAAAGCTGATTTAAAGGATGTAATTACATGGCTATTGTGCCCTAAGTTTTTATATGCCTATATAAGCATGAAAGCTAGGGTTAGAAGGTGAATTAAGAGAAGGATTGAATTAGATCCTTGATTATCCTAGATTGAGAGGATGAAGAAGAAGAGAAAGAAAGAACAGGTTATATGAAGACAGAGTCTCCATGGAGAGGAGCTAAACAAGGAAATAATAAGTACATCTGAATGGTGAGAAGAGGGTAACATCTTCTATTGTATTTCCTTTGTATAGTTATTGTCTCATTGTAATGGCTTGCATAGTATGCAAAGCACATAGAGTTTCTTCTTGTAGATCCACATGTTGGTGAGATCTTGTATTATAGATCCATGTAGATCTAGTCTTGTATTGTAGATCCATGAGATCATATTGTATTGTTGATCCATGTAGATCTAGATATTGTAGAGGAGGTTGTCTTCATGTTTGCACAGGTTATGTAGTGATGGAGAGACATACTTACTTCTTGGTGCACAATCATGGTTGCACATTGGTAGACCCATGCAAGAGGTCTTGTCACAGATCCATAGAGAACTTGGTAGCAATTCAGAGATGTAGTAGTTCTAGGTTATGTGAGATCTGCTAGTGGTGTTTGGAGGCACAATTGTAGTGCACTCATGGAGATCCATTTAGAGATCTGGAGGAGAGGAGATACTCTTGGAGAGATGCATTATACTCTTGTATTGAAGAGTTAATTTGTACTCTTGTTATATTATATATGAGATCTCTATCTTTGGTGGACATAGCCCACATTGGGTGAACCATAGTACATGTTGTGTTATGTGTGTGTACTTTGTTTTGATTTGGATTATTCTAGTTTATACTTCCACTATTGTAGATTTTGGGGAATTTTTTAGATCCTGTGTGCATGATTTTGTTTGTTATTAAATCATAGCACTATTTTGTAGTCCCTAATTCCCAACAACTGGTATCAGAGCATTGTTTGATAGAGCGATGGATTTAGTTTTCAGAGCAAGGGTTTGCTTCATGGTTTTGTTAGTGGTTATTACTGACATGGATGAGAGCAGGGTTTATTTTTCCTAATGTGAAGATCGCATGAAGAGATTCAGTCTCAAGTGGAAGATGGAAGAGTAAGGTTGCTAGAAGTTATAGTGACGACGTCAATTAAGTGGCAATCGGCATCGGCGGTGTAAACGTGGTCGATTACAAGGTGGTCATGGTCGATTCTTTGGAAGCCTAGTTTTAAATAGAAAATCACATATCTGAAGAATTAAGAAGATGCATGGAATGTATCTTGGTTGTTGAGGTGTCCCTAGTTCTTGGAGGCACAAGCATGTTGGTCAGATTGTAGATCCGGTTATTGAGGTATGGTTTTATCTTGGTATTACAGTGCTTATATTTTTTTGGTTACACATGCATATTTGGGATTGCAGATCTAGATTTGAGAATGAGATAGAGGAGCAGTTATGCATCCTTAGTGTAGTTAGATGACAAGCTTCTTAGAAAGGTAGAATATAATAGCACAGAATGAAGACGAGGCTTCCATCAGAGAGGCAAGTACTTCGGTTGAAGATGTAGTTGAGTATCTTGGTGTTGGTAAGGTGATGTGTTTCATCTTGGTGCAGTTTTATTGCATGTATTATTGATGTTAAGTTTTTGTGCAAGATTTGGGTACTTCTTGAAATGACTGGCTCAACACAAATATCGGCTTTGGTTGGAGTAGGCATCTAGTTTGGTGACCTATGTCAATTTTTGGTGTTTTGTTAGTTCCAAAGCCCGCACCGACGCGTCGGTCAAGGAACCAACATCGATCACAGAGGGTAACTTGTACCGGTCAAAATGAATCATGGTCGGTCTCTATGACAACAAGTTTGCACAGGGTTTCTTATAGTAGAAGAGGGCATGGATGGTTCAGTGTCTTGTTTTAGAGGATCATGTTTCTTGCACAATGAGTACAGCGAAAAACAGGTGTTGATCACTTCATGTTTATATCAGAAAGAAGATGGAGTTGGCTTGGTTAGTCTAGTGAGACTTTGGGTCAGGTATCTCTATATGGTTCATGTTTTATTTATTTCATTTGGAGAAATTGATATTATGTTTGGATAGTGTGCACATATTTACACCATGTTTTTGGTGTTATTTGAATTTTATTTCCCAGGTTGTGTGGAAGCTTGAGGATAAGGATATCTAGTATAAGGATGAGATCCTCAATGAAAAGTCATGGTTAGACACAGTTGTAGGTAATGAAATATTTTGAGTACACAGGATGAAAATAATTTGATTCACCTACTTCACAAGA
Source organism: Taxus wallichiana var. yunnanensis (assembly GCA_018340775.1). Classification (NCBI taxonomy): domain Eukaryota; kingdom Viridiplantae; phylum Streptophyta; class Pinopsida; order Cupressales; family Taxaceae; genus Taxus; species Taxus wallichiana. The sequence goes on along the minus strand of CM031236.1, from coordinate 473,637,005 downwards.
AGTCCAAACTTTTGTGATGTAGGAGTATTCTTTGATAAGAAGGGAATCATTTTATATTTTCTTTCATCTAGTTTTATTTCTCACTGACATATTAGCTTTTGAGCTTGGTGTTAGAGGCAGTGTAGGGAATTTCATGTTCATTGGGAGCAAGCCATGGTTGTTGGCATTACAGGATTGGATACATGATGCACATGTAGAGTGAGAGGAGATTTCTACTATTCAGAGTGGCAGAGGCACTAGTTGGTTTTGGAGGGCAGTCACGGATTTGCAGGTATATTGAGTTTATTGCTTTGTGATGTCACTTCTTGTTTTATTTTTGTGGTGCTGGATATCCCTATGGGATTATAGTTGATGGTTAGATTCAGATAGGTGAAGATGATAGAGTAATTTTTCAGAGTTTTAAGGGTTAAAGGAGAAAATATTCTAGTTATAGAGACCGATTTCGGTTAGGATTAACTGTGGTCGGTCATCTGGTAACCGTGGTCGGTCAGGTAGTGATTGGGGTTGGTTAGGAAACCATGGTCAGTTTGGTCATAGGTTTGACAACAGTGTTTATTTACCATTTTTAGATGGTGCCCTTGTTTTGCTTTCATCTTGGTTGATTGTGCAGAGTATGTTGATGAAATTTTTTCTGGTATTTGCACTATTTATTAGTAGCATGGTTTAGCATGGTTGTTTGTTATTGACATTGATGAGCATAGGATTCATATTCAGCTTTGGAGTTAGTCGGTGGCAGACTTGGAGCTTCTGGAGAGCTTGGAGATATGGATGGATGTATAGGTGAGTTTATACATGTGGATAGATTCAATTTTGTGAGTCTATGATGATGAAGATGTTTGATTTACACATGGATGCCTATGAGCATGGTTTATATGCCTTGAGCATGAGTAGGGGATGTTTGTATTTCCTCTTGATTACTATGTTACTCCTTGATAGATATGTTATCTACAGATGAATGTCTTGGACATGTTAGTTGTTTATACGAGGTTGGATTTGTTGATTGCAGTGTTTGGATTTCTCCGAGTTATGCAGGTGTTTGTGGATTGATCACCCATTGTTGCATGTAGAACTCATTCATGGATGTTTTTACCTAGGATATTGTTTTGTTTTCACATATTCCATTTTAACTTATCTTTGGACAGTTGCATTGGTGGTTGCATGGAGACATGGATAGATGGATGGAGAATATGGTTGGTTTTACAGGTATGGCTATGGTTGCATTTGAAGCTCAATAATTCAGTTTGGGTGGGAGCTCTTATAGGTGTGTTAGTCTTGCATGAGAGGCTTGGTTTTATGATTTAGTGGGAGCTTGATGTATGGATAGCTCGGTTATCACGGATCAGTTGTAGCTTCGTGGTGGTTTGGTAAGTCATGTTTTTATCTTCTTAGTTTGAGAAGATGTTTTGATCTTCCTGGTTTTATTTTTGAGAGAATTGTTGAAGGAAAGAATAGACAGTCTTCACGGTGTGTAGAGGATGGTGATGTACAAGTACAGGTATAGAGGTTTAGCAATTTATCTCCAAGTGGGTGATTTTTAGGTTGTGGAGCTGAATTACTTCATAGATAGCATGTTTTACACATTGATAGTTTACACAGTAACTGGAATCGGTTAGTCAAGGTAACCATCGTCATTCAAGAAACCGTCGCCGGTCAGGGTAACCATTACCGGTCAGGAAACTGTCGCCATTCGGGGTAATCACACGGTTACCTATGCGTGAAAGTTTATATTTAACTCACGGGAATTTAATCTATATTTTGTTTTAAAGCTGATTTAAAGGATGTAATTACATGGCTATTGTGCCCTAAGTTTTTATATGCCTATATAAGCATGAAAGCTAGGTTTAGAAGGTGAATTAAGAGAATGATTGAATTAGATCCTTGATTATCCTAGATTGAGAGGATGAAGAAGAAGAGAAAGAAAAAAAGTTATATGAAGACAAAGTCTCCATGGAGAGGAGTTGAACAGAAGGAAATAGCAGGTACATCTAAATGGTGAGAAGAGGGTAACATCTTCTACTGTATTTCCTTTGTATAGTTATTATCTCATTGTAATGGCTTGCATAGTATTCAAAGCACGTAGATTTTCTTCTTGTAGATCCACATGTTGGTGAGATCTTGTATTATAGATCCATGTATATCCAGTCTTGTATTGTAGATCCATGAGATCATATTGTATTGTTGATCCATGTAGATCTAGATATTGTAGAGGAGGTTGTCTTCATGTTTTCACAGGTTATGCAGTGATGGAGAGACAAAATTACTTCTTGTTGCACAATCATGGTTGTGCATTCTGCTAGACCCATGTAAGAGGTTTTGTCACGAGATCCACAGAGAACTTGGTAGCAGATTCGAGATGCACGGTAGTTATGGGTTATGTGAGATCTGATGGTGGCGTTTGGAGGCACAAATAGTGCACTCGTAGAGATTCATTTAGAGATATGGAGGAGAGGAGATACTCTTGGAGATATGTATTATACTCTTGTATTGAAGAGTTAATTTGTACTCTTGTTATATTAAATATGATATCTCTATCTTTGGTGGATGTAGCCCACATTGGGTGAACCACGGTACATGTTGTGTTATGTGTGTGTACTTTGTTTTGATTTGGATTATTCTAGTTTATACTTCCACTGTTGTAGATTTTGGGGAATTGTTTAGATCCTATGTGTATGATTTTGTTTATTATTAAATCATAGCACTATTCTGCAATCCCTAATTCCCAACACCCTAGCGAGAAGAAAAGGGCGCTAGGTGGAAAATAATGCCCCAACATAGCGAAAAATGAGTTAAAAATAATTATTTAATAAAAATAATTATCACGGTAGGTAGAAGAAAGTGTTAGAGTGACCGCGGTGGTCAAAACATGCCCTGGGCATCACGATGGGTAAAAACGGCTAGATATACCCCACCAAGGGGTAAATAATCATGATGAGCTCATTTGTTACTAGAGCTCTGTTGATTTTTACCACGAGTGATTTCCAAGCTACAAGAGAGATGGCACGGGTCCAGAGGTGTATGAGGTGAGTTGAAACCATTCAGAGTATACACATGTGGAGGATGACCCTCCTTTTGTGAGTGTTTGAACCATTGTCATTTTTGCATTTAATAGCCTTTATTAGCATTAATAGGGTTTATTAGGGTGGCAAATTACATACGCGCGCCCTATGGGTGCACAGCACTAAAAAGGGTGTGTACGCATAATCCTTATGTGCACGTGCATGAGCATATATTAAAATATATGTATGCACACGCATAGGCATAAAAAAATAGCACGTATGCGCCCTAGGTCAGAAAATGGATGCACGCTAGTGCACACACACAACCTCACGCATATGCAGCATACATGGCATGCATACGTGAGGTAGATAGATTAGTAGGGGTGTGTGCACATACTTATATGGGAATGCATGTGTCAAAGATGGCGAGTATGCATCTTAGGCGTGCACACACTAGAAAGGGCGCGCACATGCCCAAAGGGGTGTGCAGGCACGAAAGAGATGAACCTTAACACTTAGAAGAATGTTAGTTAGATGACTAGGATAGTGTAGATGACATTATCCTTAGCTTTTTAGAAGAGTAGAAGAAGATAGAATAAGAGATTAGTTCTAAATTGTGTCGTGTTTATTTTACAGAGGTGATTATCGATCACTACAGGTGAGAGAACAACATGGCCATTTAGCAGAACATAGAGGTGGGCTTCCACGTCATGAGACAGATGATTGATATATTATCGAGGTGACTGGGTTGGCCCATTTAGCCAGGATGTCACTGATTACCCTTGATCATGGGCTACTTACATCCCTAGTAGGCATGATGGCATAGTGAGAATCATTGCTTCCGCTCCCGATATGCGAGATGATTGTTATCCTCAAGGATGTTTTTCACATTCTATGTGTTCTATCGAGGACAACCCATTGATTATATTAGTGTTAAGGCTGAGATATTATACTTCCTTATCGAGGTATTTGGACGTGTTGATATACCTCACCAAGGTATGATAGTGTACTTACACCGATGCATTGCAGATCCTAGCTTTCATCGCATGTCACTATATTTGATGGCTCTTATCAATGGCTTTTTGCTCACTAACAAGACAAGTTCCTCATTCCCTTTTTCCCGATTAATTTGATATGGGGTATATTCCAAGGTGAGTGATATTGTTGGGGCTAGTGTATATTGGCACATCTATACTAGGACCTACATCTTATTACATACCACGGTTAGAAAACCATGGGTCTTGCCACATTATTACGAGATATGGGTGTGGGACCACATAGCCATTAGTGGCCCTACAAGTGTTCTTTGAGTTCGGGATCTAGAGGAGCCTTTAGTCATGGGATGGGTCTCCATTGGAGATGATATCGATGGGCACATGGGTGATACTTATCATTATCGCAGGAATTTTGATGACATTGTGTAGCATACGATAGTGTGGAGGCCCTACCATAATTATCATTTGGCCGAGGATGGAGACGATATCAACATAGCCATGGTTGAGAATTTTTTGATTGGCATTCGGGTTACAATACAAATTTCTACAGGGTAGAACAATGTCGAGATAGTTTGGCATAGTATAGGATGTACCTCATTCTCGATATGTGGTATGCACGTAGAGTCAGCAGAGATATTTGACATGGGGCCACCTATTTAGCTAGATAGGGCTCAAGCCAATTTTGATGGGATGGTGCCACAGGTATGGGTGCCTTTGAGATAGATCAAATACCCTAGAGTTACTTGCTTAGTATGGACCCTAAAATTTTACATTCTTATCTGCGGCATCTTACCATTCCAAAGGGCTTTATGGGATGTCGATTTAGGCCGCCACCAACGGATCATAGCAATGATGAGAATGATGACGATGTTGAGGATGATGGCAATGATGGACAGAGCCATTATGGTGGTGGTAGACAGGGTCCTCCACCCTTATAGTGTCAAGCACGGGGCCGAGAGATAGATGTATGTTCCTATAGTCCACTGGATACAAATGCCCCAAGTGGGCATAATAGTTGGTTTTCATGTTCCCTAATAATAGGTGTCGATGACAGAGAACAACACCACATGGTCCTCCTCTAAGAGGAGCACTATAGCAGAGGCCATTTATTAGCCCATCACATAGTCCATCGAGAGGTGGAGGAGGTGGAGATGGAGGTGGAGATTGATGATATAGAGGGAAGGTAGTTGTGTTACAGCAAAGCAGTTGCAGCAAGTTGTAGCCATGCAGCTCTAAGTGATGGCCGAGAGAGATCGAGGCCGTGCCACGAACATGTTGTGACCTCCGAGAGAGATCAAGCTATCTAGGAGGTGGTGGAGATGGTGTCACTTGGTTTTACTAGATTCAATAGATGGATACCTATATGGCACAAATTATGAGCCTATGAAAGTAGTCATAGGCCTAAGTTCATACCATTACTTTGCAGAGAGAGGGACCGATTGGTGGTAGAGAGGAGATTAGTGTTGTTGCAAATCAGCAGCACCCCCTGGATGTTAATCAGATTTCTAGTTTGATCACCCTATGTATCCAGTGTGATTACACAACATTGAATCCTCTTCTCAAGTGTGGGACTTGCAAAATGGAAGATGAATCTCCAGATTAGAGGCTGGTTCCTCAACTCCTCTGATCAGCTAATTCACTTGTACAATTGCAGAGGTTTAAACTCCTAAGTCTTCTCTAAATTCCAAGGAGACAGAGATAGAGAATGCAAAAAGAAAGAACTAATGCTAATAGGTGATGCACCAAAGGAGTTGTAGACACCTGATGCTGCATGAAATACACAATCCATAAGGAAACATAGCACAAAACATGCACAAATGCTCAAAATGTAATGACAGATCAAGAAAGCAATGATAGATATATGAAAGGATTGAAGGATTTTAATCACAGAACATATATCAACATCTCATATCCAATACAAGACATTACAAAGATCCGTGAGGCAAGAAAAGGTGCTGCATTACATACATGGAAAGGTAAAATTTCTTCACAAATTCTACCGAGGAAGAAAAGGAAGTTGCAGAGTGAAAAGTCTCTTTTTGCCAAATGAACTCATTCTCGCTTTTACAAAGGCAAACCACGACCCCGAGAGAGAAAATGCGGGAAAACATGCAAGGGGTTCAACCATTGACCAAAATGCCATCAAAACAGCATGGGCACCCTGACACCCATTCCCTGACATTTTTAACCATGCTGGGAGAGAATGTGAGCCATTCTTCATTAAAAACGGTGGTTGAAATGTCATTTCTGTCCATGACCACGTGCCAGAGGTGTTTCTTGATTTTCTCTCTCAAAACTCCACAAAAATGAAAAAATGACCTTGGAATCTTGTAGAGAATTTTACCAGCTTTCCATTGATATAAAGAACGTGAAAAACCAAGCTCTGGATTGAAAGATATGGTGATTTGAAGTTTTAGGGCAAAACAGGGCCAAATCAGGTCGGTGGGAAATTTTTTGAATTTTTACCTTTTTGGTCATTTGGAAAATTTTCCAAAATTTCCCATGCTCCACCAGTTTAGGTGCCATGTGGCATGTTTCTATTGGCCGCGGGGCCATCCTTCAAAAAAATTCTTGCGCCAACACTTAGTCGATTTTTCCAACTTTCTCCCCTGGGCACGTGGCAGCAAATGATTGGTCGGTGGGCCCATGGGGAAAAATTCTTCCTTTTGAAACCTTTTCCAAAACACTTGGTAAAAAACCAAGTTCTCCTCCGACCCCCACCACTTCTTTGGACACGTGGCATGTCCTGATTGGCTGCGGGCCTTCTAGGGGAAAATTTCCCACAAAAACTCCGCCGAGCCATAACTTGAAAAATACATGGAGTTAGGAGGAAAACTTTACCTTTCTGGAAAGCTGAGAAAGAACTCTATCCAATGGTGCCACTTCTAGAAGGTTTTGAGTGCCTAAAAAGAAAAATTTTGTGACTGAGGCACAATAGAGGGAAGAATGAGAGGAGTTAGCCACAAAATGAGCAGGGGGCACATTTTGGATAACAATTTTGGCGACTCAGAGGGGTCATCTACCTGCTGGATGAAGATCAGTGGCCTTTTAGCAATCCATTGGGCATGGAGTCATAAGAAAGCCTACAAACTGATCTGAACTTTGAAAACCTCCTCTCTGAGCTACTTGGAAACCCACTGAAATGGACTACGCAAGAGCAAAACCAGCACCACAAAAACTATGTACAAAACTAAAGGTCATACATGCTCCAAAATGGAACATGTAGAGTGTGCACAAGCACTTCTTTTACTAAAATCAAAACTACCTATCCTACTCTAACTGGAAGAAAAAGTGGGCTAAACAAACCCTGCAACTGGTTGGGAGAAATAGCTTCCCTTTCTCAAAAGTTGCAACCATGCAACTGATTCGCACTCGAACATGGCTGATTGATGAGTGGAAAATCAACAAGAAGCTAGTATTCTACCCAAATCATCAAGGTGTCAACTGAAAACAAATCCAATACCTCTTTTAGTTGCTCGCATTTAGATTAAAGAGGTATGACAGCTGATCCTTGGTACTTGGTAGCTCACTCTCATGCTTAGAAGCAAGCATGACTAGTTGTTACTTCTCCTTTGACTCCAATGAAGTCAAATACCTTATTGGGCAAGGTATGATCCATTTGATATGCCCATAGCTCTGATTTTCAACTCCAAGAATGGAGTTCTCTTGTAAACCCTCTTGGGTGGGTGATGTGGAAGCAATGGTAGGACTTTTCTGCCCTTTCTCTTCCTTCATGGCAACATGGAACTCTTCTATAGTGTGCAACTCCTCGTTATTGATTGCAACATCCAATGAAGTTGCTTTTGCATTGTTGTTACCTGCTGCAATACATTGTTGGCTTTGGAGCTCCTCCATTATAGCTTTTGGAAGATCAAATTCTTCTAGCTTTGATTCAAGAGGCATGTTGCAAACTATAGGTAGGCTGTTGTCCTTGAACTCTTTTGTCCATGGCAGCAAGTTCTTGTTGTTGGAGAACGAATGGTGAAGAAGGAAACATGGTAATTTCAGCTAGCTCTTCATCTAAACATTCTTCTAAGTCTGATGGAAAATCAAACTCTTGAATGTCTTGCTGCAGCAAAGTCTCTCCCTCTTGTATGGTGGCCTCCAAATCTGCATTTTCTTCACCCTGTATAACTTCATTTTCAAACATGAAACTTATCAATCCAAACTCATCCCAAAAATAAAATTGTTGGAGAGATGAAGTGGGAGAGAAGCATGAAATTTCTTGTGCCTTTTGCTCACAATTTGGACCTGTTTTGTTCACCTCCATAATGGCTTCATCAATCAAATCAGCCCCTTCAAATGAAAGCAAAAATGTATCAATAATGCTTCCTTCTTCTACTGTTGTAAAAACTGACTTGACCTCATCCATTTGCTCCTCAAAGATGGGGTTTTGAGATGGTTTTCCTTCCTTCTCGATGGCTGATTTTGCAGTGCAAACTGGATCAGCATTTTCTTTGGGCAAAGTGCCAACATGGACACCCAACTCATCACCAACAAACTGTTGTTTTTCTCGCTTCACTGCTGTTATAAAATCAGCCTTGTTTTCCACTTGTTCTCCAACTTCAACATCCTCTATTGGTTTCACCATCAAGGGGATTTTTGTAATCCCGAATTTAAGAGCCCAACTCTTCATACTTTGAATTTCTTCATCCTTGTTTGGCTCTTCTTTCTGCTGTTGTTTTCCTTGATTGGCATTCTGATTTTTATCCTCCCAACATGGATTTGGGAATGCAAGAGGAGAAGTGGATTGTAACTCAATTGATTTTGTAATTTTTTGTGGTGGTGGAGGAGGTAGGAACTCTTATTTCTTTGAGAGGAATGGCTGTTTGGAAGGGAAAAGGACAGAAGAATTGAGATGGGGTGGAAGACTAGGGAATGGAGAAATGGATTCAACACTTGGGACAACAGATGGAGAGTTTAAAACTTGACACTGCTGAGATAAAACAGATTGGGAAAGAGGGAGAGAAAAGGCATGAGATGGTGTGCTTACCTATTGACAAGGTTGTTGAATACTCCTCTCATACACCTTTATTCCTTCAGTCCACTTTGCAAGCAATGGTAGTGTTGTAATCATGAAGTCTAGCTTCTCTTGAGGGTTGTAATGCCTTGGAAAAGGTCCCACCCATGGAAAAGGTGCCCAACTGGATTGCACCATATTTACCTCCATCTTTTGGATTTGTTCCAGCAGATCTGCATTTTCTTCTTGACTGCCCTCACAACCAACATACCCTTGTGCTTGACATGCTTCATATCCAAACTGACTTTGGCACTGCTGCTCATATGGGTAGACATGCTGATTTTGAATTTGATCAAAATGCTGATTTGGAGGATTTGTAAAACATGTTGGAGGTGTGATAAACTACTGTTGTAAATGTGAATTCCATGATGGAAATGAATTCATGATTGCACAACTTCATGGAATGGAAAAGAATGAAAATGATGGAAAGAAGAATGGATGGAAATGAATGGAAAACAGGTCTGCAACTTAGAGAATGAGTTGTTTACCAGATGGAGTCGCCAGATGTGCTTTTGAAAGTGCCTCCAAAAGGCTGAATCTTTAACAGGAACACACCAACCTATCAAAGATAAAGTGGAAGACCTCTAAGGTCCCACCGGGCGTGCCAAAACTATTGTTGCAAATCAGCAGCACCCCCTGGATGTTGATCAGATTTCTAGTTTGATCACCCTATGCATCCAGTGTGATTGCACAACATTGAATCCTCTTCCCAAGTGTGGGACTTGCAAAATGGAAGAGGAATCTCTAGATTAGAGGTTGGTTCCTCAACTCCTCTGATCAGCTAATTCACTTGTACAATTGCAGAGGTTTAAACTCCTAAGTCTTCTCTAAATTCCAAGGAGACAGAGATAGAGAATGCAAAAAAGAAAGAACTAATGCTAATAGGTGATGCACCAAAGGAGTTGTAGACACCTGATGCTACATGAAATACACAATCCACAAGGAAACACAACGCACAAAACATGCACAAATGCTCAAAATGTAATGACAGATCAAGAAAGCAATGATAGATATATGAAAGGATTGAAGGATTTTAATCACAGAACATATATCAACATCTCAGATCCAATACAGTACATTACAGTGATCCAGAGGCAAGAAAAGGTGCTGCATTACATGGAAAGGTAAAATTTCTTCACAAATTCTCGCAAGGAGGAAGAAAAGGAAGTCAGCAGAGCTGAAAAAGTGTCTCTCTTTTTCGCCGAATGAACTCATTCTCGCTTTTACAAAGGCAAACCATGACCCCAAGAGAGAGAACCGCGAGAAAACGTGCAAGGGGTTAAACCATTGACCAAAATGCCATCAAAACAAAGCATGGGAACCCCGACACCCATTTCCCGACATTTTTAACCATGTTGGGAGAGAATGTAAGCCATTCTTCATTAAAAACGGTTGAAACGCTATTTCGTCCATGACCACGTGCTAGAGGTGTTTCTTGATTTTCTCTCTCCAAAATCCACCAAAATGCAAAAATTACCCTAGAATCTTGTAGATAATTTTACCAGCTTTCCATTGATATAAAGAACGTGAAAAACTGAGCTTTGGATCGAAAGATATGGCGATTTGAAGTTTTAGGGCAAAACAAGGCCAAATCGGGTCGGTGGGAAAAATTTTTGAATTTTTACCTTTTTGGTCATTTGGAAAATTTTCCAAAATTTCCCCATGCTCCACCAGTTCAGGTGCCACATGGCATGTTTCTATTGGCCGTGGGGCCATCCTTCAAAAAAATTTCTTGCGCCAACACTTAGTCGATTTTTCCAACTTTCTCCCCTGGGCACGTGGCAGCAAATGATTGGTCGGCGGGCCTGTGGGGAAAAATTCTTCCTTTTGAAACCTTTGCCAAAACACTTGGTAAAACCCAAGTTCTCCTCCGACCCCCGCCACTTCTTTGGACACATGGCACGTTATTGATTGGTCATGGCCTTCTAGGGGAAAATTTCTCACAAAAACTTCGCCGAGCCATAACTTGAAAAATACATGGAGTTAGGAGGAAAACTTTACCTTTCTGGAAAGCTGAGAAATAAATCTATCCAATGGTTCCACTTCTAGAAGGTTTTGAGTGCCTAAAAACAAAATTTTGTGACTGAGGCACAATAGAGGGAAGAATGAGAGGGAGTTAGCAACAAAATGAGCAGGGGCACATTTTGGATAATAAGTAGGTCAGCCGAGCTAGTGAGATTATAGGTAGAGGTGGCTTCATTTTGGCACTGATGGAGCCACCATGACACCACAGATATACATGAACTTGGTTATGGCCAATGGTAGGGCCTCCTTCTACAAGGCCTTGTATGATGATTTTTTTCCAGAGGGTCAGAGATTACCCAGTTTTAGTGAGTAGTCGATGGGTAGGTCACATAGATCATAAAGACCAAAGACATTGATGAGATGTATGGAGCAGCCACAAGATCCCCAGACATGGTATCAAACAGAGAGAATATTACATAGGTGATGTGCCCTCTGTCATATCGTAGGCCTCCAAGTCCCCATGAGGGATCAAGTCAAACATGACTCATTTTGTATTACACACATATGTATGTATTTCTGATGTATGCCTCTTATGAAGGCTCAATTTTGATCGATGATGTATGATGTATAATTTTTTGGATTATGCCTCCTAATGAAGGCTTATTTTTATTCATTCCCTTGATGGTATATTTTGTATCGATGATGTATATATTTTTAGACAAACATTATATACATGTTATGGACATTTGATGTTATACTTGTCATGTATTTATATGACTTTATGATGATGATTATATCATGATGTTGTTTTATTTGCTTCATCTCGTATGTATCATGATTAATTTTTATGATGTATCACATCATATGCTTTGATAAGATGTTTTACTACTCTACTTGTATCATATTATTGTGTATGAGTTAGTAGTAGATGATAACACTCTTTTTGATGAGATACTATATGATTTCGACCATGTTTTTATTATGGATATTGGTGTGGGGGATAGATTTATGATCATGCACAACCCCTCTTGCCCCATTGATGATATGATACATGATGATTAGCTTATTATACATTATTATTGTAAAACTTAGCATTCTCGTGATATACGATGTATAAATGATGTTTAGATGTGATGATAGATGATAGATGTTTATGATGATGATAACGAACAATGTGCATGGAAAAAACAAACACAAGCAAAAGTTAACAAAACTAAACAAATATACACATACAAAACAACACAACTATATGCAAATAAGAATGAACTTAGGCATACTTAACAACAGATTAAATTGGTACTTAATCTAAGTAAGTGAATGAATCCTAATAAATGCATATAACTCGATGATGAAAACACACCAATATTTACAAGTATGAAAGTTTAAAATGAACTCAATGCAACATATAATAGATCAAATAATATTTAATCTAAGTTAAGCAAATGAACCCACTTTAAATCATACAACATAAAAATATAATGCAATCAAAACTCTACAAACCAACAACTAAAAGTAATCAAACCACTACCTTATTTTTGTGGGATAGTTTTGATTCATTTTCTAATGTTTTTGGTGTCATTCTAAAGACAATTTTCAAGGCTATTGTTCACATTGTTTTTGTGATTTTATCCCTAAAAGGGTTTTTTAGATGTTTAGGTTTTCTAACATTTTTGAATGTTTTGTGTTTTTGCGAAGCGATTTTCCAAAGTGAGGTAAAGAAGCGTGGATGCCCCTAGTGTGAGATGGGAATATACAAAGGCATAATGCCACGTGTTATGTCCAAGAAAGAATATGTGAAGCTACCCCCAGTGTTAGATGGGAATGTATAAAGGAAAATCTTCACAGTGATAGACAGGAGTAGAACAAGCCAGATCAAGGCCGCAATGGATGAGCTTGAGAGGATTCCTAGACCTAAGCAACCTAGCCCTAAGAACAACAAGTATTACACATCCAGTTATGAGAGTGCTTGTAAACAATGAACCCTCCCGAGGTGCCGAGAAAACTGGTTTTCACCCAAAGACTTGCCCAAATGTGCCACAATTGTGTGGTTTTCACACTTGGATGACTTGTTTTCTTTTCTTGATTTCTTAGTTTTTTATTTTTTATTTTTTTCTTTCTTTTCTAAGGAACTTCTTATTTAAGCATAGAAGCGCTTGAGATGCATTACATTCATTGGTTCCTTTAATTCCTCACCATCTGAGTGAGCTAGTTTGTAAGCCCTTGATCCATATTTTTCGGTGACCACATAAGGTCCTAACTAGTTAGCCTCAAATTTTCCCTTCTTTTCTCTGTCTTTAACAATGTTTTTCTAGTTTTCTTTCAAAACAAGATCACCCATCTCAAATTGACGAGGTATAATCTTCTTGTTGTACCCTTGTGAAACCCAAATTAGATAAAATTTTAGGTGATTAAGAGCTCTTAATCTTTTCTAATCTAAAAGCTCCAATTTTTTCAAGCGAGCAACTTTGTAGTCTTCGTCCTTGTCTAGATAATCCCAGAGAGATATTCTCATGGAGACAAGCTCAATTTATAGGGTTATAATGGCCTCATCACCCTAGACTAGCGAGTATGGAGTGGTGCCATTAGGGGTGCATATGGAGGTTCGATAGGTCCAGAGGGTGAGATGAATCTGGAGGTGCCAATTACGACATGTTTTGCTAACCATTTTCTTCATGATTCGAACAAGGGTTTTATTTGTGGCCTCTGCTTGTCCATTACCTTGGGGGTAATAGGGAGTAGACCATTTGAGCTAGATTTGGATGCACTGGAACAACACTTTAACCGTCTTGTTATTGAAGGACTTTCTATTGTCTCGTGACAATGGAGGAGGGGATGTTGTAACGAAAAATGAGATTATTCATGATAAACTTTGAGATATGCGAGCTAATTACATAGGTTAAACGGAAAACCTCTACCCATTTAGTGAAGTATTCGGTGGCGGTAATGATGTGGGTGAGGCTATCTAAGGAAGTTGGAGTGAGCTTCCCTATGAGATTGATCCCCCATTTGGAAAATGGTCAAGGTGTTGTGATGGGTTGTAAGTTTTATGTTGGTACATGTATCAAGTTGCCATATTTTTGATAGAGTTCACATTTCTTGACATGATTGCAACTATATGTTTCCATGGTGGGCCAATAATAACCCACTCTCAATAGCTTCTTTGCAAGAGCCATTCCACTGGTGTGTGCTCCACACATGCCTTCATGTACTTCCTTAAGTGCTTGGATTGACTCAATCGAATGCACGTAACGGCGAAGTAGATTCCCATCATAGCCATGATGATAAAGGGTGCCTCCTAGGAGGGTGTATCGGGCTATATGGTGAATAAGGGTCTTTTTCTTGGTTTGGGTGATTTTAGGGGGAAAGGATCCATCCTATAAATAATTATAAATGGGATCATACTAGGGGGAAAAGGACCAACAACTTCACATGCCAAGCACAATTTTGGCATGTCATACGTAGGCATTTGTAGATGTTCAACAAAGAATGGCATCTTGTTTTCCTATGGTGGAATGCATAGTAGAGATCCAATTGTAGCCATCACATATGTTGATTTATTGTGCGATCTTGGTCTTTTTCAAAATTGATTCGAAGAAAAATACTCTCTCAGAGTTTCAACCAACTTATTATAGGGGATAAGCTTCTCATCTTTGACCTTGTATTTGTCATTGACCTGTTTGATAATTAGTTGTGAATCACCAATGACTAGTAACTGTCTGATATTCCATCGATGGACAACTTCAACCCGGTGATGAGTGCCTCATATTCCGCAATGTTATTTGTGTAGGGGAATCCTAGATGGAAGGCCTGTGGGATTATCTCTCCAATAGGGGTGATAAGTATCACTCTTGCTCCTGAACCATGATAGGTGAATGATCCATCAAAGTGGACTTGCCACATAATAGATTCTTCTATGTACATCATGGATGCGTCTGGGAGATCTAGACACAATGGTTCCATTCCTAGTAAGGGAGCTTCAACTAGTTGATCTACAAGCACTTGTCCTTTAAGGGATTTTTGATTTACAAACTCAATATCGAATTCACTAAGGAGGATGATCCAATTAGCCATCTATCCTGTTAGGGTAGGTTTAGATAAGAGGTATTTTAAAGGGTCAACCTTGGATATTAGCTTGGTTTTATTATTTAGGAGATAGTGGCATAATTTCTAAAAGGTGAACACCACAACTAGGAAAGCTTTCTCAATCTAAGGGTAATTTAACTCATAGGAAATGAGGGTATGACTTAAGTAATAAACCGCTCATTCTTTATGGATTAGGTCATATTGGGAAAGTAGTGCACCAATAGAAAATTGAGTAGCTAAAATATAGAGTAATAAGGGTTCACCTAGGGTAGGTGACATTAGAATAGGTGGACTTGCTAGATATTGCTTGAGTAGTGCAAAGGCTTTTTGGCAATCTGCTCCCCATGTAAAGGTAACATATTTCTTCAATAGATGCATAAAAGGATGGCACTTATCCATAAGTTGTGATATGAATCGGTTGTTTTCCTGAATTTTCCCTTATAGACTCCTTAGTTTCTTAAGATTCATGGGTGGAGGCATCTCTGTTATAGTCGTCACTTTAGTGAGATCCACTTTTATTCCTCTTTGTGAGATAATGAAAACCGGTAATTTTCCTAATTGTATTCCAAAGATTCACTTATTGGGATTCAACTCGAACCTTATTGTTAGGGAATAAGGGATAAAATATGTGGAATAATCCCTCACGAATTGTAACAATAGAAACTAATATGCAAAAATTATTACAGATCTCAAATAAAAGTGCTACGTCCACAAAGAATCACTTGCTCAAATTTTCTTACAAGCCACCACTCTCTCAATACAATACCTAGATCCATTTGGAGCTATGCTCAACAAACTCGACAGAATTCACAACCGAATTCAAAACACATCTGCAATGTTCTCCATACATATATCATATGCATAAAACCATATAAATAGAAAATTGTTTAAGCGAGCTTTACAAAATTGTGGTATCAAAACCATGGGAAAAACCATCCCATAAACCTATGGGTCAAAATTCCACCCATATGAGAAAATCACGTTTCCCGATATATCAGACACGTTTTAAGGCCCAAAATTCAGGGTCGCGCTCAAGGCCCGACCCCCCCAAACCCCGCGAGGATACATGAAAAGTGTACAGTACTCTTAGTGTACAATCTTCAACACTTTCACACATGAAAATAGGCTCCACAACCTAACACTTATAATCTCAAAGATGTTGAAAATATGCCTCAATACTTCATGATGTTCTTCCCTAGTTTTTTATTTTTCTAATATATCATCCACATAATCTTCCATGATATCATTCATCATATCATGGAAAATAACAGTCATGGCTCACTGATATGTTGCCCTAGCATTCTTGAGGCCAAAAGGCATGACCTGATAGAAAAATGTTCCCCAAGGGGTAATGAAAGTAGTCTTGTGTTGATCTTCCTCTATGATCTTGATTTGGTTATAACCTGAGAAGCCATCCATTAAAGATAACATCTCATAACCAGCATTTGAATTGACAATCATGTCGATGTTAGGCAAGGGGAAGTCATCCTTAGGACATGCTTTGTTGATGTCCCGAAAGTCGGTGCATATTCTGATACCAACTGGTTTCTTTTGAACTAGGACTACATTAGATATCTAGTCCGAATAGTCAATAGGTTTGATAAAACATGTTGCTAATAGTCTTTCAAGTTCCTCTTTGACAAGTAATGCAATTTGTGGATGCATCTTTCTCGCCGCTTCATAGATTTGGCATCTACATGTACAAACAACGCTGGTCCAAACCTGACATATCCACATATGACCATGCAAATATATTTGTATACTCTCATAATAGGGCTACAAGGGTATTATGTTCTTGTACTGAGAGTGAAGCTCCCAGCTTTATCATCTTAGGCTCTTCTTTTGTCCCGATGTTGACACTGATTATTTCTTCAACCAACATTTTTGATGCATCCTCCATCCATGTAGGATCAGGAGGAAGAGTCAAATCTACTTCCATATGTGGTTCAGAGAGATCATCATCTTTGAGTGGGTAAACTACTTTGTCCATCGATTTTTCTAACTGTTTTTCCACAAGTGTCTCAAAGAGGTTTTCACTATGTGTCTTGGTCTTTTTCTTTTTTGAGGCTTCTTAGTAGTATTTTTTCCCTCGAGCTTGTTGATATTCATTGACCACACATTTCTGCCTCTTCCCCAAAATATGCACATGCATCTAGATCAATGGAGAAGTCCTTTTTATGATCACCTATTGGAATTTTGTCCATGATTCCCATGAACTCTTCAATTGCCTCGTCATTTTGAATAGATCGATTATTGCGTGAAGTTGTTGATCCCAATCAATTAGGTCAGGATATACTAGGTTAACTTGGGAATTGGCTTGGGGATTTGTTTTAGAAAGGGTAAGGATGGTAGAATTTGGAAATAGGTTAGTAGAGGAAACATCTTCGTATAAGTTATACTTTGAGAATTTGCGTCATTTTCTGAATTAGATAAGTCAACCTCACATTCAGAGGAAGTGTCATTTATTTATGTAAGCGAGATCCCTATGACGCCGAATGTTAAGGCCGTGATTTTTATACTTTCGTAGGTAAAGTGGAATAGATTTAAATCTACCTTGTGCATCCAAACAAAGATCTAGCTCCTTGATATCCCATGACTTGCATCATGCGGTGTGCTTTGATAAAATGTGGATCTTGGTGACATGAAGCCATAGTTCCTTTGGGTACCCAACTAGTAGGCATATCTAGCATCTTCTCATCCGACAAGAGACCATTTGGAGTAAACGTTTCAAGGGGATTAGTGCAACTATCTTGAGTGCTTTTGGATTGGAAATATGGTTTGCCATGTGTCTTAGGTGACACTAAAAGATCATATATTAATAGGGCTTGTTCAAGATTGAATTGATCTCGCTAGACCGTATTTCCCAAATGTTGCTTCCCATGTAGAAAAGGGATTAACTAACATAGGAAAATTTTGATTGCATGGTGTCAATGTATCTAGATCTACATGATCCTTCATATCCTTTATTTGTAATGGAATCACAATATCCGTAAAAGGAAACTCATACATTGCTCGTGAGAAACTATGTAGCGCTCTACAATGTCTAAATGGTTCAGGGTCACCTAGAATGGTGATCATCAGTCCTTCATGAGGAAACTCAATACACTTTTGATAATTCGAAGGAATGACCTTTATGGCATGAATCCATGGGCATCCTAAGAGCATGTTATATGGGAGGTCCAAATCAAGAACTTGGAACTTTGTATCATGATAAGCATGCCCTATCTCTATGGGTATCATTATGGTATCGGTCGTCTCACATTCCTCATTATCATATGTCATGATGGTGATGGTATTAGGATCCAAGTCTACTTCTGTGCATCCCAGTTTCCTGAAAAGCTTCAAAGTGTAGATGTTCAAACCATATCCACCATCTACAAACACTCTTTTGACTTTACGATGAGTAACAAAGACTTCTATATATAAAGGCATATTATGACTAGGTTTGTTATGTAGTATCTCATTCTGGTCAAAGGAAATAGACTCACTAGAAGTGAGGTTTGCAAACATTGCTTGGAGATTTGTGGGATCTACATCTATGGATACCCCAGATCCATGAAGAGTTTTATACAATGTCTTTATGACTTGTTTGAGATTTTTAGAAGATCTAAGATTGAAATCTTAGCAGTGGTCTTCTCTAATTGGTCTAACAAGTCATACTGAGTTTCCTGAGGGACATATTGAGTAGGTTTAGATATTATTAAGGGCGTGTTTCACATTCCTACAACACAACTGTCAACTACAATTATAATGGTGTTTACTTATTCATCACATGATTGGATACGGCCTATAAGGGAATCAAAAGGATTATCTGTAGAGGTATATACATAATTGGAAACCTTATAATTATTAGAGGACTCTCATTGATCCGGCTTATTTTTCTCCTGTTTCTTATGGTTATGGAAGGGTTGTTTAAATATCTCCATTTTTGTGTTAGGACCTTCCCCAGATTCAGGTGAATCCACCTCAATCTTTCCTTCTTCAATAAGGTCATGTATATAGTGTTGTAACCTCATACATTTGTCAGTCTTGTGTCCTTTGACACAATGAAAGTCACAGTACTCATGCTCTTTATACCATCTTGGTTTAGGTGCATCTTCAGGGAAGGGTACTGTGGCTGGAGGATAGGTGACCATGTTCATGGTATCTAATTGTTTTAGAATTGTAGACAATGGTTCAATTAGAGGCGTGAAAGTTCGTTTTAGGCCCCTATCTTTGTCTTGATAAGGTCCTTGTGTGAGTTTTAGAAGAGGACCACTCTAGCCATCCTAGACTCTTTTGGAATCAGTGGTGTCATCTCCTATGACATTCTTTTTTTGTTTAAAAAACTTAGGCTTCTCTATAGGTTTTGATTCAATATGTTTATCCTTGGAGAAGGGTTTAATAGTCCCTTTCACGATTAGATCCTTTTCAATGTTACTTCCCTTCTCTATAACTTCTTCGAAGTTAGAGACATAGTGCATTTGTAAATGAAAGGCTATGTCTGGGTTTAGATTAGGTATAAAGATGCTAACCATCTATTTTTTAGGGATATTGCAAGGAAAATAGCTAGCCAAACCGTGCCACCATTGTAAGAAACGGCAAAGGATTCATTAGGTCTCTGTTTTACATTACACAATTCTAGCATGGTTATATCACTCTCTATGTTGAAGGAGAAGTGTCACACAAAATTTTCAGCTAATGTGGGCCATGTAGCGATTGTTCCCTTGGGTATGTGTAGAAACCATTCTAATGGTTGTCCTACCAAACTACGAGGAAATAAACAAATAAGGTAGTTTTCGCTATATATGCAACTTCCTGGCAAGCCATGTAGAATGTATTTTATATGATCATGAGGATCACCCTTACCTTTATATTTATCAAACTTAGGTGTATCAAAGTTCTTTGAAACGACATTCGTAACATGTCTCTATCGAAAGGGTAGGGACATAGCTCTTTGTATTGATATTTCTTGTTGTGGCCCATGTTACTTTCTTGTAGCATTGTGATCATGTTTTTCATTCATTTTATCTATTTTGTAATGAGGTGGTATTTTTTGGAGATGGTGTCCTATTCAGACTAAACTTTTAACACTTCACTATTGTGAGGGTTAGTGTGTAATTCACTAGACCTAGATTTATGTTTTTCTTTTCATGAAACTTTGTTTGCATCTTTAGATGTGTGTAAGCTTTCCAACCTTTGGCTGAGTTTAAGTATTTTTCTTTAGATGACCTCTTCTTCAGTTTGGTGGTCAACTTATGTGTCATATTGAGGTGGTATCTCCTTTTTTTGTGTTCGATTTCGACCCTATGTGAGGCTTTGAAAGGTACTCTTTGAGTTCCGTCATTTTGTTTTAGTGCTTCATTCTTAAAGTTGTTATTTTCATGACTAGAAGTAGAAACATATCCCATATCAAAGGGATTAGTGTGACTCATACCATGCATGTCGATAAGAGGAGGTCTTTGTGACTCTTCCTCATTTATGTTAATCATTTTAACAGACATGTCATGGTCTGTGGTAGCCTGGCTCCTAATTCTAGGACGCACATAAGTATTTGGTCTCTATTTAGGTACAAGAGATTGTCAAATCATGCGAGATCAAGGTTATTCTCTCCTTGTCATGAATTAGTTTCATTTCTACTTGGATCAACCCATGTTTCAATATCTTTTACTTCAGAAAAATGAGCATTTAGGTTAGTACCAGTAAAGGGATTATTCCATAGAGCATTGTTAACACCGAAGGGGTTCATCTCCACTTCATGTTCCATTCTTCTAGAATCATCCTTGTGATAGGTGGCATGGGTACTTTTGCTACATGAGGTTTATCTATATTTGACTAAGTTATAATCAACCTAAGTGTATCATAATTTATCTCACCTAGATGTCTCAAAGTGGCCTAGTATCTTTCTCTAAAGAATGATATGCCAAAAGAATCAAGGAGCAAATGATCTTCCCTAGGTATAAGTATATGCAATATCAATCATACAAGAAACAAATCATGCAAGTATAGGTATCCAATCAATCAATCGAAGAATGTATACCTTTCACTTCTAATGATAGTTTTGATCCAAGATAGCTAACTCGATGTCAATACTTGAGTCAAGTTCAAAATGAAAAAGGTGTAAGTATTGATAAAGTGTAAGTGTGATTCTCAATCAAAGGATACAACGATGAGTTTAGCAGCCAACAAGGCCTAAATGTTAAGGGTGATGATAAAAAAATGTAAACCACGTAGCTACACTAATTGGACACGTTGATCAAGCTTCGTGGAGAAGTGAGATATTAGTCCCAAAGTGGTATTGAAATGACACAAACAAAGTAAGTGACACCTTTCAAGATTTTGGGACAATGTCTGAACTCAAACTAAGTCAAAGTATACTAAGGAAGTGTTAAAATGTGGTTAGTGTATCACCACAATGCAGACACTTAGATCACATTTACAAGAAACGTGATGTAGGTATCTAAATTGTGTTGAGACAATGTGAACAAGGTAACACGTTCTAAGGGGATAAAATGATGAACCAATCCTAACTATGATGATGATATTGAAATCAAGACTAAGTGGCTATCAATATGTAAATATGTACCCACACACTTTAGACGTTTAACAACTCATCTGCAAAACATGGATGAGTGTAAATAGACAAAAAGTGGTGAACACTATCTATTGATAACACTCGTGAAACATGCCTTCTCTTGTCCCAAATGGGCAACAATAATGCAAAGGAATAGACCAAGTGGTGGTGAAACTAACTAGTATAACTTCGTAGAGTTTCACCTTGCCTTAGGGAAAGTGAAGAACTAAGAAAAAGTGATATGTTGTAAGCTTCATGATGAATATCACTAGACCCTAACTTCGATGGACTCTCCCCTTGTTCGTCAAACAAGGTTTTGACTCCAAAGAAGTTAGTGTTTCGTGATAGCTCTTTGACTCAATAATTTGGACTAGCATAAGTTGACCTCTTGAAGAAATGGCTTTCCTATTAGATCTCTTAACTAGGTGCTATAAACACACAATGCGAGCTTGATTTTCCAAGGAGTTACCCTTGAGTATCTCACTTTACTTTACGCGCCGAATACAATGATAGTAAATGCGTTATTTTGTATCGTTACTAGGGTTACAATATATTGTATGTTTTATCTCTAACTCACAAAATACTTACTATTCAAGTGGGTAAAGCGAGGTGCTTCTTGTTTTTTCCATGAGGTTACTCAGTGGTGGACTACTTTAGGGTTCCTAGAACCACCCCCATTTTTGTAGCTTAAGGCGTTATGCCAAAGGGGTTACATTCTAGTTAAGTGGATAGGGATGTACCCTTTTCTAAACCTGCATATATAATGTGTTGAATGTGGTGTGTTTTTTATTATTTTTACACTTATTTTGGTTTTTATCACACATTGTTTGGCAACCTATATGAAACACGTTGGTATTGTTTCGATCTTGATTCTTTCGCAAGTGTATTTTGGTGTTGCACATAATGATTAATAATTCTCCAAGTTTTCAAAACATCATATAAAGGAGATAACGCATTGTTTCGATTTCCAAGATCATTCTAAGATGCGAGGAAAGAGAATACATAAAAAAACCTCACTAAACTTGTAAAATGAAAAATACTTAATTAGATTACACGTAATAAAGTTCCTTTCAGCCAACTTTGAAGTTCTTTCCTTTAGAAACTTAATTGAAGTGTTTAAAAGCATAAGAAAACAAAATCAAATACAAACACCTTAAATCAAGTTAAATAATACACAAGAACACTGTAAACTACTATAAAAAAAACTACAAGAATTTCATAAAAACCCGATTATCAAATTATGTAACTTGTAGCAAAAATTAAATTTTGACAGAATGCATGCACACCCTTTTTGTGTGTGTGTGTGTGTGGATTTAGGTATGTACATGCCCCTTTTAACGTGTACGTGGGTCTATGGAAATGACATAGAGTATTTATGCCTGCGCATCCGTAATGATGCATGTGTGACCCTTTTAATGTGTGCATGCCACGAGAAGATATGTACGCATCTCGAGTAAAATGGAAAAATGACACAGAGGGTGGGTTTATGCATGTGTGTCTAGCATGATGCCTATGTGATCCTGTTAACGTGTGCATTCCACAAAAGATGTGTAATCATTTTTGGTTTAGTTTGTTGGTCAAGAACATGACGATGCATACACATGCCCTTTTTTTGATGTGTAGGCAAGCCTTTCAATAGGTATATTCCTTTTTATGTGTATGCTCGTCTCTGAAAAACCACCTAAAAACATAGAAACCAAAAACTAAAAATGCAAACAGGTCCTAAATTATTCCTTTAACTTCTTTTCTAACACAAACCCATTAAATACCTATGCTAAAGGGAGATTTAACACATATAATTTTACCAAATGCATGGATAAAACTAGTTTTCCTCAAAAACATAAAAATGGTTAGAAAAAGCATGTAAATGAAAAAATTTAAACAACTTCTAATGGACTATGGGGTTACTCCATGGCATGCCATATGTATTCATGTGTAAGTTGGTATAGCTATGGAATGAAGCCTAGAACACTCAAGAAAGCTTCAAAGCTTTCCAAACTTCAACAATGAACCATCAGTTTAGAGCTAAACAAGAACTATCTCTTTGCATGCATATATAAACTTGAAATAAACATTCAAACCCTAGCATATCTATATATTTCTCTACTCCATGAAAGCTATGAAAGATGAACCTATTAAAGCTCCTAACAATTAGTTATGATTTTTTTTCAATCAAGGGTTTGAGAGTGAGCTCTCACCATTAATAGCTTTCAAGGCCAATGGTTCATCCCATTTACTCAAGCTTGATGTTTTAGAAATGCAAATGGTTAAAGCAAAGATATCTCAACTGACAATAAAAATACTAAAGCTAAAGATGGCATAAGCTAGTCTAAAAATGGAGTGTTCTTAGCAAAAAGGGGGAGGGGTATGCTTGTATTTATAGGTTTCTAATCCTAGGAAGAGGAAAGGGATGTTTTGGACTCATGTGGGACTAAAGTCCAAAAATGCCAAACTCAAGTGAAACTCAAATTAGAAAGGTGAAATTGACATTTGGAAAGCTAAGTCTTCCTTTTAGAAAGTCAACAAAGGTTTAATTATCCTCAAATAGGATAATGACTTATAGAAGCCATTTAGAAGGGTGTTAGCATGATTTAGGGGTTTAGAAGAGGTTAGATAGGGTAATTCACTAGCGTAGTGTAGTCAATTAGCGGGTATTGGGATAGTTAGTGCAATTTTAATAATAAAGTTGTGTAGACAAAATTATAGGTGTCTACACCTTTGATAGTGACTCTACAACGTTGTTGGCAATATGTTATTAAGAGGTTGGAGCATAAAGTTACCAAGTGGTTGGTCAAACCCATTTCTTTGGCAAGAAAATTCCAAGTTTGCACTAAGATCCTTGTTGCTACTCATGCCTATTACTCTGCGTATTGGTGCCCTTCTCACAATTCGTCTTCCCGACTTTGTCAAGATACTCCTGGGAATTTTTATGGTGTAAAATTTCTAGTTCAACTGGTTTTCATAGATTTTCCTAGGAATTCTATTTCCTTCCTTGTGATCAAGGTGGCATGGGGATAATTGATGTCTACCAAAAAAAAATTGCCTTATGCACTAAATGGGTGATCCGGTGTTTATTAGGTAATCAGACATGGAAAATCTTGTTGCGCCATTACATTGAATCTATATCCCCTTATAGCGAAGTGTTGGAATAATATTGGATTACATACTATTATTATCACTTCAGCTCCTATCAAAATTATAGGTACCTTTGTTGCCAAAAGTTTATAGAAAGCCTTTGAGCTGGTTAAGCCTTTGATGTGTTGGGTTAGTGATGGTTTTCACATAAGGCTCTCTTTTAATTCAAAAATATTTGGTGGTATCCTATCATCACTGACGGTACTCTTCCACTTGCTAAAACTACGGGCATCAAAGTGATCTAACTCTCTATTACAAGGGAATTCATACCATTTAGGATTTAGTGCACCAAAGAGATTGGATTTCTTAGCTCTAGCTCAAGATGAAGTTCAATCTTTCCAATTCAAATCTTCCATCTATCTATAGAATTTAAGAGCTCCTGCTGGATGTTATGCTCCATAAATTGGGGCTTCAACCTCCTACAGACTTGGTGGCGTGATTGAAAGTGGAATCAAGAAATTACATTCCTCTGCTATAACACTAGAATCATTTACCATTTATTGAGCCCACTCTCGCCAAGCATTGATAAGCTTAATACTCGGTGGGGATTCAACTCTTAGCATTCCACTTGGCTTCTCGACTTTCCCGTGCACTGCCACCTTTTCTTGAGCCTAAAGTTAACCACTTTCTCCAGTGTCTTGTTTACCAAGGTCTACTTGTGGGTGAAAGGCTTAGTCATATTGGCATCCCTAATCCTAAATGTCCTTTTTGCTCTCACCCTAAGTCATTCAACCACATATTTTGGTCTTACCCCATGCTCAGATGATCTAGAAGTGGATCCATTCCTTATTTCAACCTTATCACCCTGAATTCTTCCCTTAACACTGGCCTTATTATGTGATTTGAGTTCTTGGCCTTGATAAATTGATACACTTTGGAATTTTTTGTGCCTATATTTTGTTTCATATTTGGAAATCTCACAATGCTTTAATTTTCAAGCATGATCAATCATTTTGCTTTTCCACTAATAACAAAGTGATTATTTTGTCTACTATGCACATTCAGATTCAAGCTCAAGCTACCAAGGTTGCCTTGGATTTTACACATCTACAGGATATTCTTGATCATTGGGGAGTGTGCCCTACATTATGAGTTAGGTCCCTCCAAATCCTTAGGTACCACCACCCCAACAGCCGCCACTTACGAGGCCACGTTGGAGGATCCGCCGCATAACCACCATTTTCGCTCTCCTTAGGGCCACCCTTTAGCCCCGTCCTCCTCTAGACTTGGCTAGAACCAACTCGCTAAGGGGGAAGGGAATTGTTAGCTCTCTATAGTGGGGATCTCTGCCGCTAACCATGCATACCATTGTTGGATCTCCTCCCCGAGATGGGGAATTATGGTTCCATTACAAATCTAGTTTCTGAACATGACAATTTACAGTGGATCCTTCTTCGGCAGAGCCAAATAGTGGAGCAATCATCCCTCCTTGAGATGATCCTCCCCTTCTTACAGTGTTGTGGCTTGTATTTGACTGTGGTGGTTGTTTATTTTCTAATGTGCTCTCTGGTTTCCCTGTGGGAATTTTGATGTATCCCTTGTGAAATTTTATGTTTTGTTGGTGCCCTTGTGGCCTTTTGTAGGACCGTGAGTTCTCTGGTCACCCCTTACTATGTAACTCTTTTTTATTTTAATTAATTTAATGGGCATTTCCAATAGTAAAATATAAAGACTCTTATAAGGAAATGAAATTTTTCGAAAAAAATTAACATGACACATCGCAGAAATTACTTTACATGGATTTTGATAAAATAAAATAAACTTTAAACTATGACACAACTATATTAAAGAAAACTTGTTACCAATAAGAGATAATAAACCAACCAACCCCAAGATAAAATATATATATAATCTCCAAACCCGCACAAGTATTCTATAGAAATTTGCACCAATCTTTTGTGTCTAAAATTGAGGCTATTAATGTCAAAGCCTTCAAAATAGCTAGTAGATGATGAAATATCTTCCATGTGTTGACAAATTTGATCAATGCTAATAGGATTAAATGTAATGTGGTCAACAATTTAATCAAATTCCATGTACACAAATATGACGCCAACGAAAGATTAAGTTGATGTTAGAAAAGGTTATGCACAGCTTTTGGTAGAACAAAAGAAAAACTTGGGATATGCAAACAATGGCCTCACTATTTGACTGCATATGCACCGATCTTCTCAATCAAGGATGTCTCTCTCCATCTTAAATCTTCACTTTGCACCATGAGTGTTAACTCTAAAGATCCACCTTTGTGGATCGCAATCGAATGATACTTAGGACTCGCAAATGGAAGACCTTGAATAAATGATTGGTTATATTCAATAATGAAAGAAACTTACTAATGGGTTCCCTACCTATGATCATGCAAATTGTATTATCCTCTATTCACCATCTATCCAAATCCAATTTTGAAGAAAACATCTCGCAAAGATAACTCGATAAAATCTAATTTCAAGTACACCTAAATACATAGAAAATAAATTATGAAAAAATTACATCACCGAGGGCAATATATTTGAACTACCCCATAATGAATTATTTTCTCATGATTTTTCTCTCAAGATTGACAGTATTGTGATACCAAATATGATATTTGGTCCATATTATAAATAAATAGAACACATAATTCGATTAATTCAGACATCTTATTATTAATTGATGAGTTACATATATAGATGAATTAACTCTTGTAGTGGTGTATTCAAACATGATCTTCAATCCCTACATAATATTAACTCATCTCCTAATATCTCTCTAACATCCCTTTATTCTCTCACACAACTTTAGCTATGTGAGTTGTTATCACAACTCACCAATATAATTAAACTATTACAACATTATATGAGTTGTTTATATCACAACTCATATATTACAAATACACACATAATATTAATGTTCACACTAACATATAAATTTCCTAACAGCCCATATATGAAACTAGCTACTCACTTTGAGTCCTTATTTTTATTTTCGTATATACCTTTACAAGTTTCTATTTTCGTGTGCATTGCTTGATTGTCACTAACACTTATATGCTAGAATCTTCCGTTATTTTGCTTGTGTCATGGTAAATACCATGTGTAATCCCTATTCCCCATGTATGATTCCTATATCATATGTGTACATATGTTTCGAGCTTCCTCATTTGGGTCACGTTCACATTTTTTCATCTCATGCACCCCAAATGAGTGCGGTTAAACATTGGTTGAACCTTTTCACCCTCCCAGAGTAGTCACGGATCATAGGTATAGAAACATAAACACCAAGAACATAATAAAAATCAATTATAAACAAGGCCAAAAAGACTTGACCACAAAACACGGCATGGACATAAGCGCCTAGAGTAGATAGGAACACTTGGGTGCTAGTGTCACACATGAGAACTCTGTCTAGGGGGAAATAGTTCCGAGTATTTTTCAAGAGTTGCATAGTCACATTTTTCTCTAGTTTCATATTGTAATCAGTCACTAACAGAACTAACTACTAATCTAGGAACCAAAGTAGGAATTAAATAAGGGAATGACACCTAGGGCATATACAAGACAACAATATTCCTAATGCATTTGTGTCACCTAAGATAAGTTACAAATTAGGTTTCGATCATCTACAAGTGGCCCTCATTCATAGGGAAGCGTTAACATATGGAGGAAAAAGCATGTCTCTCTCCCAATACACTTTCCCTTAACGGCAACATGTTGCCTAAATCCAAATTATAACTGGGATGCTCAAATCCCTAGTTTGGTGACAGGATGCCTAGATCCTTAGTATAATTGAATTAGATTAAGAATTGATCACTCTCAAATCTTCCAACCAGATCCTCAACATCAGGTCTATAAGCAGGAACAAATTTCTATCCCTTTATCTTTCAACACTCTAGGTGTACTCTAACCCCTTGGTTTAGCTTTTCCAATACGCATTTCCATTTTTACATATTTTCCAAGTTAAATTTCAATTACATTTACCTAGATTATTGACTACACTTATTTTCTTTTGTAGGTCCTATCTTATCCCAACGAAGGCAAAACACACAAGTAACCATGAAGCAAATCTTAATCACACTCTAGAAAAGATGACATTCCAAAGAACTACACACAAACACACACATCATTATCACTCCACACATGCAAAGGTCACCCCTAAGATCCTTATCCTTCCCTCTCCTTAGAATTTCATGGTACACATCTTACACTATTCCATTTGGCACGCTACAACACTCATTCTCGCATGTTATTGGGTACAATCTTCATTTGACTCTCTAAGGTATGCTTTTCTATTCTACTTTATATTACTTTGAATCCTTATCCACCAACATAAAGTGAGGGAAAATGTAGTCACTAAATAACACACTTAATATGTACATATAACCTATAAATATTTCATTTATATGCATGATTCTTAAGTAAGAGAACTAGTCATTAACACCTCTTTATTTTTATTTGACATTACTTTTATCCTTTTCATCTTTATTTCTGATTGAAAAATTATAGTTTTACATATCATCGACATCATACTCACTTTGATTTCATTTTTTATCCTTCGACAATCTTTACAAGACCTCCCATTAGGGAGAGGAGCGCTGGGTGTTATTGTCCCCTCCGAACTCTTTTGTCGTCTTTGTCTATTTTTCTTATCTTTTAGGTCTTACTTCTTTATAGTCTTCTTTTATCACCCTTGTTTATCCTTTCACTTGTTAATTATGAAACTTAAGAAAATGAATCATATGTGTGTGTGTGCACATGCGTGTGTGTGTGAGCACGCGCATGTGCATGCACGTGTGTGTGTGTGTGTGTGTGTGTGTGTGTGTGTGTGTGTGTGTGTGTGTGTGTGTGTGTGTGTGTGTGTGTGTGTGTGTGTGTGTGTGTGTGTCTTATTTAACCT
Source organism: Taxus wallichiana var. yunnanensis (assembly GCA_018340775.1). Lineage (NCBI taxonomy): Eukaryota > Viridiplantae > Streptophyta > Pinopsida > Cupressales > Taxaceae > Taxus > Taxus wallichiana. Next base: position 473,607,386 of record CM031236.1, on the reverse strand, counting down.
CATAAGGGGGGAAAGCAATCAAGATGCACATACTATTACAAGGAGATAATATTTTATATTTACTACATCAAGTAGAACATTTTGGCACTACATACTTCACCGTATTGGAGGTTTATTCTTAATTCCATGTCACATGTTTACATTTGGGACAAAGTAGTTGTATCGCACTATCTCTTTGTGCGATTGGCACTTCGGTATCCTAGCTCAAGGCACACTATTTTCAATCACACACACACACACACACACACACAAAAACTACATAGAGTCTAAAATGCAGTGTAATGCTTTGCAAAATTTACATTGGAGTGACCGTCAAGGCGAGTCTGACTCAAGAATATGCATATTTTTATTCATCTAATGTGTGCTTGAGTATTGTGTAGGTAGTTAGGGTTTATTTTATAGTACAGTGCGACAAAATGAATCTAATGTAACCTATAATAAACAAGGAGAAACATTAAGTGATACCAAAAGAACCAAACCCTAAGCACTTCCAATGACACCAACACCCATAACAGACTCTAATGCCTAGGTGAACTTTTCCCCTTCCAGAATTCCTATCCCCGAGATTATCGCTTTCAAAAATCAAACACGAGAGCTTGCACATCCCAGCATTTTCCCTTCCAAATTAGTCTCCAATCTAGAATAAGTTCAAACCTACAAATACAAGTTGAGTCATTCTCCAAACCTTGTCTCTTACTCTTGCTTGTATTTCCTTTTCTTGATCTTACTTGAATATTATTATATCCATTTAATCAGTAGTGTCCTTATCTTTGATTTAATTTTCATTAAATCACTCTTTGTTGCCTCATAAAAATCCTATACAAATCATGCACCAGGTGCACACATGTAGCTATCCCCAAACTAAAATATATGTTGACCTCTAATGTTTCCCTATGTTCCACCTACACAACTAACAATACTACTCCATTTTCCTTGTAGCATAATATTTGTGCCACAACCATACCAATAATAACCTTCCAAATATTCAGAATCTATAAAACAAATACAACACTCAAATGGAACATCAATGAACCTAGATGATACTCCTTATTTCCAATGTCCCACCATGTCAATGACTTCCTCTCTACGTTTCTCATTGGTACATCAAAAAATATGGGGACTCCATGAATGGGAAACCATAGAATTGCATGAACATCCTATGATGTCATTGCAACCTCTATAGTCTATCCACCATCCCTCCACACTTTGAAGGTGTTGTACCTAAACTCCCAATGGCCCAAAAACATTTGTATCAAATTTGGATCTAATGGGATCCACACCATCTACATAATGCCTCTACAACCAAGGCCCTATAACTACGTAATATCTTGTGTGGATAACCCACATAAAAAAATTTGGTAACCATGGTACATCCACTAATATCCATAGTTGAATCTTCCATGGCACCTACAAGAATATCAACCAAAAAATACCCAACAGATCTCAACCCAAATTAATCATAAAAATACACCTTAAATTATTAAAAATTCAAATTCATAAACTACATTAGCCATGTTGGCTTAACGCCATCGGCCCCTAATAAAAATCAACATTTCCTTACACCATATGCCCTAATAGAAAATTTTCATTTACCATTCTAGAAAATATCCCCAACCTAAATACCATCATCCATGTTGTGGTTAGTCATCCTAACATGGCCGAGCCCATCTATCTTAGGAGTCCCACAACATTTTTAGAATTAAATTAAAAACCTAACCTAATGAATCCAAAAATAAAAATACTCCCAAACCCATGTAAACTTTGACCCAATCTACATTTACACCACCTCTGGAACAAATTTCGCTAGTTACATTTTCCTCGCATAATTTTTTCAATTTTACTACCATTTTAAAAACAACACCTACCATGAGATTCATTCCATTGTGTGCCTTATCTCAACCACATCATTTTCCACCTCACACTCTTGTCACTTGTCTCTAAAATATCTCAAATTTGGTAATATCATATCTCATTTTAACTTAATCTCAATTAGAAAAGTGAAAAATAAATTCTTCCTTTTACTATTTATAGCAATTTTTATAACTAGTTTTGACATGATTTCCTTCCAATCTTCAAACCTTTATATATTCAAAACAAAAAAATCTAAAAACATATATTAAATTACTCCATTCTCATGGTAGTGAGCTGCTCATTTTGAAATATTACACATGCCTTTACCACATTCACCCAAAAATTCCCATCTTATCATTTTTATGCTCTACTACATCCTTCCCATGACCTTCTAGCTAGGTGATTTATGTTTTATTTTACTAATTATCTTCTATTTTTACTTTTCAATATTTCTCATTCAAGGTTCCATGCAACTATTGTGCATGCAATAGGAAATCCAAGTGACACCGACATGTAATTATGAGGTGGGTATATTTCATTTGGTATAAATCATTATTTCTTTACAACACTTTCATTACTATTTTACTTTCAAATTTTTGTTTCAATTTTACATTTTACAAGAATCTTTTTCTAAAGAATATCTCATGCTTTACTATTATGATACGTAATGATCTTTGGTTGGGGAATATGTATAAACCATATTTTTTTCACTTGCTAACCATTTCTTTTATGTAGGGTTTTCGATGCATTCTCCTTTTAAGCGAGTGTCTTAAGGTCCTGTTGAGATTGGGGTGTGATCTTACTTGGTCATGTGGTCTAGACTAAAACATTTTATAGATGTCACTATTACACCTTAATTACCCTATCCTTGCCTTATTTCTTCCCTTTGTGTACAAATTACACCCATTATGTCCACTTGTCTCATTATGTCTACTTGTTCATGTTTGTTGCATGTTATTATCCTTACTTTCAGTCACCATGTAGCTTCTTCATTTATCTATATTTATATTTTTCCTCCATCTCATATGATTTTCATCTCTTGAATTTATGCTTTCCCCAAGGCCAGCACCTTCTCTCATGGGTGATGATGTCATTTTTGGATTTTCCATAACTAATGTCATCACCCAATAGTGATGGTGTTGGTTATATATATTTTTCTTATTTTTGATAAACCACCACCAAACAATTACTTTTTCATACATGAAGGCACTTCTAGCTCACATTTTTCCCCACTATTTCACACCTACTTATTAGTTTTGAGTCTTGGAGCTTACCTTTGTGCATTTTAGGTCACCATAGTGAGTTAGGACTAGAGATCTTCTTATTGATATTTCCCCTTCTCCACCCATATAAATTATCTCTTGGTGTTATTGTATGTGATGGAGGGAGGAAGGATGAAGACCTAGAGGGAATCCATGCACATCAAGGAGTTGCACTCAACTGAGATGAAGTAGCTTCAAGATTCAAAAAAGCATTCAACCATGAAAGCAATGTGCATGCATTAAGGGAAACAAGACTCCAATGGAATGCTCATATATCAAGAAGAGAGGTGTACATATAGGGGAGTGTTGAGTAACTCCCATGTAGAGATAATGATGCCTCCATGATGGAGAAGAGGAGTTACTTTCTGAAATGGGAATGTAACTCCTATGACACACACTTACACATATGACATATTCCATAACATAATATGTCATAACTAACATGACACCTATGATCCATGCTCCCACCTAAGTGAGATGACTCACCTAGTGAGGTGGAAATACACCTAATAAATAAATAAAAGGTGAAAAATACCACTCACACCAACACCCCCCTTCATCATAACTTAGGATGAGGCAAGGCAAGTCAGCAAAACACACAAAAATGAAAAAAATGGTCCCGACAACTAAGCTTGATGAGGTACCCATGCACAACAAAAATATCAAGTAGTGAAGGAAAACCCAGTGGGAAAAAAATCCACTTACAAGAGATAGAAAAACTCCCCTAAACAACTAAGAAGAAGGAGGAGGAGAGAAGAATAAGTTTTATCTAGCCTCCCAAGAATATGAACCTGTCACAAGCCACCATGTACTAAGTGAAGAAGAAGAAGATCCTTGAAGTGACAAGGTGTTGTTCCAATCCAAGGAACAATGCTCGTATGTGAGGTAGAAGTGTCAACTACTCCATGAAGGAATGGTGATCTTGAAGCAGTGGCGAAGAAGGAAGGTGGAATGTCCTGAAACTGTGAAGAAGTGTGCCCAATGCCTGATGAGTCCTGAATCATAGTACCTACTCCCTAAAGAGTCTGCAGTGGAACAGTAGGTGGATCAAGATACAACTCCTCAAGATGTGGCAAGTGATAAGTGGATGGTGGAGGTGGGTCCCCATCATCATGACAATCAACTATGCTAGAAGATATGTCCTCAACATTAGAAGTGGGCTCAAAAGTATCATCAAGTCCAAGTGATTCGGATGAAGAATCTAAAGGAGGAGAAAAGTGAGAGGAGTACAATGAGTGTGATGATCAACTATACCAACTACAATAATAGTGTCACTTTGTAGCTTTATGACATAAATTGAATCCGTAATGAACTCAACCTGCATGCCTGTCCAAGGTGAGTGATCTGATAAATTGAAAGGAGATTAGTTGAAAGTGAAGGGATACTAAGAACATTGTTGAAAGTACCACCACTCACTTCAACATACCCTCTCCTAAAAATTTGTGCAATAGTGTTGTCACCAAGCTGAATAGAAGACATGTCACATGGCTCTAATGAAGCAAAATCAATATTTGATGAGGCCATATGATGAGTTGCACCCGAATCAATGATCCATGTAGGAGTAGGTGGCATAATTGTCACTAAAGATATTCCCTTTGGTTTCTCCTTGTTTGATTATTTTCTTTTTTTCTCTTTCACTTTCCCTTTTTCATTGTCTTTCTCCTTAGAACATTCATGAGTTGATGAAGATGATTTGAGAGAATATGGAACTCTGATGTTGTGTTTCTCAAGAAGACTCATGAGGAGATCAATATTTTCTTCAAACATTTTTTTCATCATGTCTCGCTCATTGCAATACCCAAATTTGATCCGTTCTTTAGGAGGTTTGGAACTAGAAGAGGAAGTGGAAGAGTTGGATTTTGGTTAGTCCTTTTTCTCATGATCCTTGTTGTTATGTTTCTTCTCTTTTGAATGCTTCTTTTTTTCCTATCCAAAAATGAGAGCATGGGATTTTTTGGATTTGAGAGTGCCCATATGAATTAGCTTATCATATTCCCTAATTAAATCAACAATAAAATCATCAAGTGAGGGCATAGTCCAACTTTTACCAAGTGCCCTTTTTTTTATATGGAAGGTAAAGACAAAAAAGAGTATTCTGGACCAATTTTTGCATGGACTAAATGTATGAGTTGTGGTTCCTTTTTGTCTATTCCACAAGCTACCAACTACAATTTGAGAGATTTGAATTTGGTGAAGAAGTCCTGAAGGGTGTCAAAACTACTAGGACTAAGGCTAATCAATTCATTTTCTAGTTAATGTCCTCTCATATCATCTTGTTTCCCAAAAAAATTTGTTTAAGGCATCCAAAACTTCCTTGGGTGTTTTTGCAAAGGAAATATGGAGTTGAAGTTCTAGAGACATAGAAAGAGACAAAAAACCCATTGGCTTTATCACATTTATCAAGCCACTTTTCCTTTTCTGCATCATCTTTAGGTTCAACTTGTAATCACGTAGTTATCCGGAAGATTTGTTTCTTTTTCAATTCAAAATACATAGCATCCAACCATTCGTGATAATTGAAATGGGTAAGAAAGGGAATTACATTGGGATCTATGGTAGAAAAGGTATGCAAGGGAATTCCTAAGGAAAAAAACCACAAACAAACAAGCCCCGAATGCGGAGCTAGAAAGGGGTCAAAATGTGGGACCCGCAAAGCCAATGATAACACCCAAAAAGAGGATAATTTTTTCCCTAAAAATTTTCCTATTTCTTAATTAGGAGTGATACAATTAATATTAATTAATATGTAATTAAGAACAGTAGAAAAAAATGGAGAAGGAAATTTTTTTCCTTAGGGTGGAGAAGAAACAACTCACTTGGTAAGGTGGTTTGGCCGGAAAGCTAGCCCCGGGTGTTAACGATTCGGTAGGGCGTTGACCGAGTCAAAAAAAAGTTGTTCAGTCGACTACAAGTTGGGATGGCTTGTACAACCAATTTGATTTGGGTTATGTTAATGGATCACCGAGTCGCAGTGGTGAGTGACGTCGAGACGAGGGGTTCACGCCACATCGGATCAAGGTTGGTCAAGTCAGTCAAACAAAACCATTGCGTAGAGTGAAATGGTCACAGTCCACATGTCGGTGGAGAGGGATTGTCGAAGGTGTTAAGAGAAAAATGTAACTATCAAACGCAGAACCACGTGTGTAGGGTGTAACCATTTTTGTGTTAAAGAGGCATGATTCCATTGTAGGGAAATGTCCACATGTCGATGTCAAGAGAACTATAGAGAAATGGTAGACTAGATCGCGCAGAGACCCCGAGCAGGTCAAGGAATCACATGAACATGATAAGGATGGATGCATGATGGTGGAGCTAAGCAATCCAAACTAGTTGAGCCGATGGTGAATTCAACTCAACCAAGCCGAGTAGGACCAAAACACCAGGGGTAGAGTAGAAGGCTATTACGAGATGAGCTAGAACCATGAGAAATGGCCAAAGTATTGTGCCAACACAAGTGTAAACGAAATGAGTTGATCAATCCAGTTGAATGCATGAATGGCGTAGGATATCAATGCACAAGTTGATGTTCAAACTAATGCAATAAAGAACCTTGTAAGGATGAAACCGAGTCAAAGACAAAATTGGAATGAGCAAAACAGAACGAGTTGAGCCAAAGCAAAAATGGGTCGGTGAGTTATTAGACGTGCAACTAAAGCAATATAAGGTGAGCTATTTGGATAGCTTGGTTCTTAGGTCCACAAGTTGGGGTCAATTTGGTCCTTAAGTACAAGCTTTACACCTTATATAAAGAGTGGATTGAAACAAATAAGTATCCCTACTATCTATTATGATGGTTATGGGGATCTAGCCCTCTTTCTCAAAACTTTTGGCAATTTATATAAAGAGTGGATTCAAACAAATACTTATGCAACAACTAAGCTTCTAAAAAAAACCTTAGTGGGTGAGGCCCTAGAATGGTATAATCAACTTCCTCCCAATTCAATAGTTGACCTAGAAATCTTAATCAAGGCCCCAGTTTCTGAATTCCAACAACAAAATCTACCCTAAAATACCTTATAGAAATTCATAAATCTTAAACAAGGAATGAATGAATGCAAAATGAGAGTGATCGTGACTATGTATCTACTAGAACAAGAAAAATGGTTCATTGATGGTTATAAAACCTAGGAGTGTACAAGACAGAATCACCCGCAAGAGGGAAGGATCACCCCAGGCGCTAATGGCTGATTCAGGTGCCTGTGTCTACTCATATTCTCAGAACCTAGTCTTTTACGGGTCAAAATTTCTTCGTTTTTATTCACTCTTTGTCACTCTGATTTCATTGTTATATTTCTGATCACACCTATAACCTACAAAAAAATGACTAACTACACATGCCCACAAACCACATCAAATCTAATAAAAATATGCAAAATGGGGATTCGAATGACCCCAATAGTCACCCAAAGAGTAAACTTACGATTGAGTGTTACACTACATCTCAAACTCCATGTAGTTCTTTATTTGTGTGTATCCATGTCTTGGGTTTCCCTTATGTAATTTTCATGATGATAACGGGCTAGATCTAAATTGTCCCAAATATGCAAAAATGTGTGTGATGGAATAGAATGAACTCCCCTCCTATGTAGTGTATGCAGACCAATGAAACCCTTGTCCCTTGTATGAATGTTTTATATATTTACTTTTTTGTTCTCTTATGTCTTTTTCTAAGCTTAGGTGGTGATAGATAATCTTATAGTGTTTGGCCCCTAAATTGAAAGAAGTAACTAATTATATAATTCCCTTGTTTGAATTTCGTAATTAAAAACTGAAATACCAACCCAAAGTGTTAAAAGGTGGCCAAGAAGGAAAAAGGACCCAAAAGAGTAAGAAGAATAAAGAGAGGGAGAAGAGCGCATAGGTGGGACATGAGTGCCTAGGATCTTCTATCATAACTAGGCACTAATGTCCAGTGTCTCACAAAAGGTAAATTAGTTAAGTGTCAAAAGAACTCAGTAAGATGCATAAAACCATAAAGTACAAGAGATAAATCAACCAAAAGGCCAAAAGGAATTTACAACCACTATTTTCTTGCTTAGGAATCACATATAGATTAGTATACTTTAGGACCTAGAAATGAACCTAAGTGTATATATTTTTGTCTACATTTGCCCCCACTTTATGTTGTTGAGTGAATACTCGATAACATAAAATAGATAAAAGATGTGTACCTTGTAATATGAGGAGGAGTGTGGCCAATATCATGTCAACTGGACAAGTAGCCATGTGAAGCATGAAGTGCTCTTAATGTGAAGTGTGAAGTGATCGTAATGTGAAGTGTGGCAACTAGGAAAGGGAGGTAGACCCTAGGGGTGAATCGTATGCATAGTAGTGTGTTGTTAGAGATTTTTCTTGTTTATGTGAGTTATTGCTTGTTGCTTGTAAGGACAGACCTGAAAAGAAGAGCAAGAGAGTAGTCAATGTCCTGTATATGAAAAAATTATGGTAATGTTTGTATAAGTAAGTAAAAAGTGTGTAAAAGTAGTAGCTAAGGAAAGAGTGCACCTGATGTATAAGAGAGTATAGGATAGAAAATTATCTTTTTGTCTTAGAGATGTTGTCAAATGGGGTTGGGAGTGATCAATTCCCAACCATGAAAGCACCGAGCCACGGATTTGAGCATCCTTCGCAAAAGAGTGAGGTGTTTGGGCGATCTCATGCCAATAAAAGAGTGTTGGGGAGAGAGGTATGTTTTCTCTCCTTCCATGGCACTTATCAACCGATATGTGTCACTACAGATTAGTGTAGACACAAAATATATTCACTGGGGTACATTTCTAGGTCCTAAAGCATATTAATGTATACACGATTGCTAAGAAAGAAAACTAGTGGTTGACAAATCATTTTAGCCTTTTAATTGCTTTATCTATTGCACTTTACTTGGTTTACAAATCCTACAAATGACTCTGTCGGCACTTGATTGATATATATTTTGATGACCTCAAACACTAACACCCATCTAGGACATAAGCACCCAGTGCTCCTATCCCTCTAGTACTCCTACCCTTCTTTATCTTCTTACTCTTTTGGGTCTTTTTCACCTTTTGGTGACCTTTTAAAACCTTGGGTCAGTATTTCAATTGTCAATTATGAAATTCAAACAAGGTAATCATATATACTTAGTTACTTCTCTCAAATAAGGGGCCAAACATCATAAGCATTATTTATCACCACCTAATATTGCATAAAGGCATGAGAGCACTACAAGGCATACATCTAGAACATTCATACAAGGGACAAGGGTTGCATTATTCTACATACACATCATAGGAGGGGAGTTCATTTTATTTCATCACACATATCTCTCATACTCAATACAATCTACATATAGTCTGCTATCATCATACAACTTTCATAATGGAAACCTAGGGCATCATTACACACACAAGCATAGAGAACTACATGGATTTTGAGATGTAGTGCAGCACTCGGTAGTAAGTTCACTCTTCGGTGACCGTTGGGGTCAATATGACTCCACATTCTGCATCTTTTTATTAGATTTGATGTGGTTTATGGACATGTGCAGGTAGACATTTGTTTTGTAGTTTATAGGTGTGACCGGAACCCTAATGGTGAAATCAAAGTGACAAATTAAATGTTGGAGTGAAGACCTTCTAACCCAAAAAAATTCAAAACCTAAGCATATGAGCAAACATAGCCATTCATATCGATCACTAAAGCACCTAGGGCACTCCTTTCCTCTAGTGGGTTCTTCTTTTCTAGACCTTACTAAGTTTTTAAACTCTCACCGAGCCTTTACAACACTAATTCCAGCTAGATCCAACACTCATATAGTCTTGATCACCTCTAAATCAGTTGATATTAGCTAAGTCATCTTCCTCTCTCATTTGCTTAGTAATTTTACATTGTTGAATGCTTATTGCTTGTGTATACTATACATAATTATCATAATATCATTTGTTACAATAGTTACTCTAAAATTAAAATTTAATTCAATTTAGATTAAATCATTTGGTGAACCCCAACTCTTGATTGAATACTCAGATCCTCATATTGCATGCTCTACCGGTTGTGTTCTTCTCCAAACCCAAACCCTAGTTACATCATGACCTCTAAATTTACTCATGATACGACACCCTCACAAGTAAGTGTCACTCCCAATATTTTCCAAAACCCACCTATAAATATTGATAACACATCATATCAAGCTATCTTGGAGTCAATTCAAGTTTTACACCATGTTTTTCAAGATAAATTTCAAGCTATGGAAACCACGATTACATCCCTCAAAGATGAAATACAACATCTCAAGGATGCTTCTCATGCCCATGTTAGTTCTTTTATACATCATCTTGATCCTATGTCTACTACATGTGCATATGAGTGAAGTAAAGGTATTACTATAGAAAGTACCTCTCCAATTCGATTGGAATGCTAGAAAACATGATATATTATTTGAGCTACTCGATAATCACTTAATTACTTTCTTACCTAATCATTACCACCCTCCTCATTGGGTTATTTGATACAAAGGTCGACCATATTGTAATTACCATGGGATTAATGGACATTGTGATGACAATTGCTTATGTTTTAGAATAAAAATATGACATCTAGAGCATAAGGGTTTCATTTCATTTGCTACACATCATTCTTCTCCATGCTCATCTCTAGTTACCAAATCCCAATGGGTTCCTAAATTTGATCCCTCTATGTCTAGTGAGCATCACACCATACTTACTAATGTTCCTTCTCTAATAATTCAAGAGCCACCTATCCAACCCAATATCATACCACCTTTAGAAGTACCTACCCCATTACCTCCTCCTATTATGTCATCTACAATGTTACCAATCACAAATATGCAACCACCATTACAGAAAGAGCAACCAATTCCCCTGCCACAAGCTAAGATCACTCACCAACCTCCTAAGTTTAAACATATAATTCCTTTCGATTTAGATAAAGACTATGTCAATGTCCTGGACTGGATAAAGCTTAGGATGTCGATGAACCATTTAATATGTCATATGAGCATTTTTTCACATTAAATTTCAATCCTAGAAATGTGGTTGAATCTGATTTTTATGTTGGCCATATCCTTGATTCTACCTACTATTGTGATGACCATAAATTTTCTCATTACACATTTCAACATCTGCCACCATGGCATAGTTTCTCTTGCATCATTGGATAGCTTTCCATCACTTGCAAACTTGGGGGGCGTCACACTTTATACCCCCCTCCATCACCATTTGATGCCTCTATTGTCTACTCTTAGTTTATTTGCTACACCGCACACTCCATGCTTCACAATCAATCTTTCTTGTCACTCATACACTTGGATGATGCACTTGTGTTCTCAAGGTTCATTCATGAATTTTGATGGCATTAAATGAACCTTACTCAAAAAATTGGTGGGCATCAAACTTCTCCCCCTCCATCACTCTTGAGTATCTCTATCGTCTACTCATAGCTTATCTACTACACTTCACGCTATGAGCTTCATGATAAATATTTCCTTCATGCCTCTACACTCAATCACATGCAGTAAACACCTTTGCACCCATTGATGCACTCTCCTTTTATGGTTCATACTTAATCGTTGAGGTATTATTCCACTAGGGGTAACATAACTCCTCTCATTTGCACATCTTGGATATCATAGCATACCATCACAATCAAATAACATTTGCACATCTTGGTTATATTTACTCTTGCTAACTTATCCTATTTACATGTTACACTTTGTTTCCTATGCTATTTAGATACTTAGTATGTCATTATTATTTTATATACACACATGCACATTCACTTGGTATCTTGAGGTGAATGCATGACATTTATAAAATTTTACACAATGCATAATGCTCAACACTGCTTTTTACCAGTCCCATCGAGGCTCCTGGGGCATCTACCTTTGTTACTCTCCTACTCCACATAACAGGTCCTATAGTTACAATATTTACTACTTACTTACTTTTCATTGATCTATACATGCTTTGACATACTATTTATCTTTTAACATGCTAACAGGTGCTTCATGTGTTGCATTTTCCTTGCAAGATTATATACAATCATGGTTCTCTATCACTTTTGTTTGTTATTATTTGTTATTGTTTGCGGGATATGCCCTATGTCATGCTTGATCATTATTTTCTTACATCCACTTCAGACCTAATTATCATGTGACATTGTGAGTGATATCCTATGTATACAACCCGCTTTTAACAGTACCTCTTGTCTTCATACTTTCTTTCTACACTATATTTTATCGCATGCTATCTCTTTTACACTAACACTTGTTTTCTAGTCCAACTTGTTTGAATATGCCTTGGTTTCTACCATACACATCTCCTAACCCCTACAGGTATCTAATCTATGATATGCATATCAGTTTTAGGTCCTCTCATTTAGGCCTCCTCCTACTACATTCATCACATGCACCCAAACAAGGGGGCATCAATTGGGTGAACAAATTACCTTTCCAAGCAACTCGTAGCTCCAAAATAGAACAACACAATAAAGAAATGGAGAAGGAAGATAGTTAGAAAGTGGTCCAAGATCGACTTGGATCATAAACACAGAAAGCGACACACTAGTGCCTAGTATCGATCAGAATGGTGGGCACTTGTGTCTGTGTCTGGGAAAAAATCAAAACAGTTTCTCGGTTCAACATAATCTCCAATAGTTCACGGTATGGATCCACATGTATCAGCACTTGCCTTCTTACATACTTCATTATAATTAGCTACAATTAGTTAAAAATTAGGACATGGCAATCATGTAATGGAACTTTAAGAAGTGTTGTGGAAGGAGAGAAAAATATACCTCTCTCCCCAACACTCTTCTCTGTGTGAGATCACCCAAAACTCGCTCTTGGTGTGAGATTGCCCAAAAACTCACCCTTAGCGTGATATCACCCAAAAAAATCACCCTTAACATGAGATCACCTAAAAACTCACTCTTGGTGTGAGATCACCCAAAAACCTCACCTTTGGAAACAAGACACTCAAATCTAGCAACATATCCAAAGCAAACAAGACAACTTTCTATCCTTTACTCTCTTATACATCAGGTGCACTCTTTCCTTAACTATTACTTTCTACACATTTTTACTTACTCATACATACATTACTTTGTTTTTCACATACGAGACTTTGAATACTCTTTTTCTCTTCTTTTTCAGGTCCATCCTTACAAGAAGCAAGAAGCAACTCACATCAATAAGCAAGAGCTTCAACACCATGCTAATATGCATACACTTCGCACCTAGGTTCTATCTCCCTTTTTCTAGTTGCCACACTTCACATTACAATTACTTCATGCTATCGGATATAGTTCTCTTTGGTTTATAAGGTACGCATCTTCTATCTACTTTATGTTATCGAGTATTCACTCAACAACATAAAGTGGGGGCAAATGTAGACACAAAATCTATGCACTTGGGTATATTTCTAAGTCCTAAAGCATACTAATGTATACATGATTCCTAAGCAATAAAAATAGTGGTTGAAAACTCCTTTTGGCCTGTTCTTTCTTTATCTATTGCACTTTATTGGCTTTACACATCTTATAGCTATGTCGGCACTTGACGGATTTATCTTTTGATGACCTTAGACTCTAGCACACAACTAGGAAAAAAGTGCACATGCACTCATGTCCCTCTTGGGTGTTCCTACCCTTATTTATCTTCTTCTTACTCTTTTGGTTTATTTTTTCCTTTTGGTCACCTTTTAAAACTTTGGGTCGGCCTTTCAGTTGTCAATTACAAAATTCAAATAAGGGAATCATATATATACTTAGTTACTTCTCTCAAATAAGGGGCCAAGCATCATAAGCATTATCTATCACCACCTAAGCTTGCACAAAAAGGCACAAGAGCACTACAAGGCATACATCTAGCACATCCATACAAGGGATAAGGGTTGCATTATTTTGCATACACAACATAGGAGGGGAGTTCATTCTATTTCATCACACACATCTTGCATACTCGGTACAATCTACATCTAGCCCATTATCATCGTGCAACTTACACAAGGGAAACCTAGGGAATCATTACACACATAAACACATAAAACTACATGGATTCTAAGATGTAGTGCAACACTAGGTTTTAAGTTCACTCTTCAGGTGACCACCACTCGATGACTTCACATTCTCGCATCTTTTTATTAGATTTAATGTGGTTTGTGGACATGTACAAGTAGACATTTTTTTATAGGTTACATGTGTGATTGGAACCCTAATAGTGAAGTCGAAGAGAAAAATTAAATATTGGAGCGAAGACCTTCGACCTAGAAAAATTCAAAACCTGAGCATCTGAGTAGACACAAGCATCTAGATCACCAATAGCACATGGGGTGCTCCTATCCTCCCGTTGGCACTTTTTTCATGTACATTCCTAAGTTTTTGAACTCTCACCGAGCTTTCATGACATTGTTTCCATCCAAATCCAGCACTCGACAATCATAATCATCTCCACAACTAAGTCATCTTCCTCTCTCATTTGCTTAGGGATTTTACATTGTTGAATCCTTATTACTTGTGCATACTTGTATATAATTATAATAATATCATTTTTTACAGTAGTTACTCTTAAATTAATATTTAATTCAATTTATATTAAATTAATTGACACGTCTCGATTTGTAATTGAATTGTAGCCAAATAACTAAATTTTGTAACTGAAGCCAAGTGTATGATATTGTAGATCCGTATTGTAACTTGCTAGAAATTGTGTTGAACTAAAAAATTGTCTATTTTTTTCCCCCTGAACACATGTTCGTAGGTGGGACATAAGTACCCACCATTCTTGTCAAATACTAGGCGCTAGTGTGTGCTCTATGTTTGTGATCCAAGTCTAATTCTGACCACTTTGTAACTGTGTACCTTTTTCATTTCTATACTATGTTGTTTTGTTATGAATTTTTGTGATGTTGGATGGGTGATTTTATCACCCAATAGTTACCCCCTCATTTTTCAAGCCATGCCATATATATTAGATCATCGAAGACTCTTAGAATTCGAGAGGCCTATAGATCTAGAGTTTGAGGGTGGGACATATCCCATATCTATATATAGGGACATGGTGTGTTTGACGAAGGTAGGAGGAGGTAGCCCAAACGAGAGGACCTAAAAATGATATGCATATCATATATTGGATACCTGTAGGGGGTAGGGGATGTGTATGGTAGAAACCAAGGCACATGCAAACAATATAGGCTAGAAACAAGTGTTAGTGTAAAAGAGATAACATGCAATATAATACAATGTAGTAAACAACTATGAAGACAAGAGGTACCGTGAAAATTGGGTTGCATACATGGGACATCACTCACAATGTCATAAGACAATCAGGGCCAAAGTGGCCATAAACAAACAATGATCAAGCAACACATATGGCATAGCCCGTAAATAGTGGAAAACAATAGTAAACAAGAAGTGATAGATAACCATGGTTGTATAGAATCTTGTAAGTCAAATGTTATACATGAAGCAATCGTCGCATGTTAGAAAGATAAGTATTATGTTAAATAATGTATAAATCAATGAAAAATAAGTGATAGTAACAAAAAGTAGTAAATATTGTAACTATAGGACCTATGATGTGGAGTAGGAGAATAATAAAGGTAGATGCCCCCAGGAGCCTTGGTAGGACTAGTAAAGAATGGTGTCGAGCATCATACATTGTGTAATAATCAATAAAATTATTTCATTCACCTCTAGATAACATGTGAACACGCATGTGTGTATAGAAAAAGATAATGACATACTAAGAATCTAGCTAACATGTGAAACAAAGTGTAACATGTAAATAGTATAAGTGAACAAGAGTAAATACAACCAAGATAAGTATATTTCATGTGAATGCGATGGTGTGTTGCGATATGCAAGATGTGTGGATGGGAGGAGCCATGTTTCCCCCTAGTGAATATGTGTAGCACAAGGTTCATTTAGGAATTACACCCTCAATAGTCAAGTATGAACCATAGAACAAAAGTGTTTCATCAAGTGGAAAATGTATTATATGTGATTGTGATTTAGATGTTAGGAAATATTTTCTATGAAGCAAAGGGAATAAATTATAACAAATAAGTGAAGAGTAGATGATAGATACATCCAATAGTGATGGGGGGAGACAGTGTGATGCCCCCAAGTGTGTGAGTGATGGAAAGCTATCCGACAATAGAAAAGAGTGAGGGCCCTTTATCTAATATCCAAGAAGGAGAAGGCATGTGACCATGGTCTAGGACTGGTGGTGTAGGAGATTAAATATGCATATGTGAGGGATATTGATGTGGTAAAGGAGGTGGAGAACACCTATAGGAATGGGATTCCCAAGTAGGGGACTTAGGCTAAAGAGGTGGACTAATGGATCGGCGAGGATAACAGGGTCATGATGTAGGCCATGTACAAATGGGAGAGATAGGTGCAGAGATATATGTAGACTTGAGAGGTGCAAGAGGCATAGATGCTATAATCGGGGCTGAAACAAAGGGGAGAATAGGTTGAGGGAATGATGTGCATGGTGGAATACCTTTGATGGTGACAAATTTTTTGTTATGAATGAACTTAAGGCATAAGTGGAATATGGAAGGGATAGATTGGGCAGCCCAAATCCAAGGGATACCTAAGACCATGTCACAACGCTTGATTTCAGATGTAACGAGGAACGGTGTTGGTATGGTAAGGGACCTAACAGTAATGGGAATGATGATACATTCGTGAGAAGTGGGGACTGCAAATATGATTTGAGAGTATGTAAAATTAATAGCCAATAAGAGTGCTAGAGAGCATGCATTGGAAAGGCACGAGGGATGTACCATAGTATTGTTGACTATATGAGCACTAATATAAGCATTAATATGTAGTGAATCAGAGGAAAATGTAGCATGGTAGTCATGATCCAAGAATGTAATAACTGGTGGTGGCATGTCAACAATAGCAATGAGAAAATCAAGTGGTGTCGATGAAGAAGGAGGCACAACATGATATGCATGATTTGTAGAGGAATCAGATAGTTGGCTTGTCATGATTAGGTAATGGGTCATTGAATATTTTAAGCTTTGATTATCATTGACCAGTTTAGAAGTAGATGACTCTGGAAGCTCAATTGCATTATTATTGATAAGATCTTGAATAACATGTTTGATCTTAAAACAACGATCAATAGAATGCCTATCAGTATTGGTGATAATCACAAAGGTGTGTGTTTTTATCGTAGTTATGTCCATGTGGTTCGAAGGATCTAGATTAAGTGGTAGAGGGAGAGTAATCGATTGATTTTAATGAGTTGTGGTAATAGGAGCTAAGGTGTGTAAGGTAGCTTAGTAAAAGTGCACCTTGTGGATTGCAATTGAAGCTTGGTGGTGTAGAAACAATGTGGTGATTAGCTTTAGAGTCGGTAGGCTTAGTGGATGGTTTGAATGTGGATTTTTCTTAAAACTTTTTGGAAGATGAAGTGGAATAAGTATCATAATACTTCAATTTTCCCATAGATAGTAGTTTTATTTCATGCAATTTGAGCATGTGACATAATTGATCAAAAGAAGGAGAAGTCTCAAAATGACACACTCTTAGAGTGGAGGCAAAAGGATTTGAATGAATAGATCTTGCAATTCTGAATCAGCTAGAACATTGGTCATTTTGGAAAGGTTATTCTTATACCACAAGACATAGTCCGTAAGATGTTCATTAGATCCTTGTTTGATTTTAGCTAGTTGTGCATAGGATATCTTAGTGTTGATATTCATATAAAAATGAGCAATAAATATGTCAGCTAAAGATGTTACCGAATGGACAAGTAGATCATATAACCATCATGTAGCATAGTCATGTAAGCTTCGAGGAAAAAAATTTCCAATAGTGTAAGGTCATCAACATAGTCAAGACATATAACGTGAAAGGAGAGAAGGTGTTCTTGAGGGTTTTCATGGCCATTGAAGATAGGAAACTTAGGTGCGACGAAGTTAGGAGGCAATGATAAGAGGAGATGATAGGTGCAAAAGGGCTATGTAGGAGTAAGGAATATAGAGATAGAGAGGAGGAGGATGAGGCTTGTTGTAATGGTGAATTTGGTTTTGCTAATTATGGTACAATGAGGCAAGTTCATGAGTTCCTGAAGAGGATCCAGTTGTGTTGGAATTATTGGGAGGAATGAGAGGAGCGATGGTGGTAGAAATATAAATAGGAATGGTGGAAGGTGGGGTGGAAGTCAAGGTGACCAAGGAGGAACCCATGATAGGGAGTGTGGTATCATCTCAAGAATTTTTAGTAGTGATTAAAGAATTTAGGACATGTGGAATATGTGTGGGGTGATTGCATAAAGTAGAATGGAAATTAGTGAGCTTGTCAACATTAGTGTTCTCATCGTATGAGTGTTCATTATCAGAAGCTTCAATATTTTCAAGAGGAATGTTGATTGAGTTAATTAAGGGATTATCAGAGTCAACCATTGGTTTAGAGAGCTTACGGGTAGATGGGGGAAGCTCAATGTGCTCAAGAGGACCAAAACGACCACTACGGGTGATGGGCATAAAAGAAGGCCTTGAAGCAAGGTAGGGTTCAAGCGAATGGGTTCACCAAATGATTTAATCTAATTTAAATTAAACCTTATTTCAGAGTAACTTACTATAATAAATGATATTCAAATGATTAAATATAGTAATATGTAAGTAATAAGCATTCAAAGATGTAAAACCCTAAGAAAATAAAAGAGGGATGATGACTTATATGATTCTGCAAACCCGAGAGTGATCGTGACAATGTATTTGTAGGAACAAGCTGGAGACAATGTCAAAATGGTTCGCTGAGGGTTCTAAAACCTAGGATTGTACGAGATAGAAGTTCTTGTAGGATGGTTGGAGCACTCCATGCGCTAATGACTAATATGGGCACTGTGTTCCGCTCGTATACTCGGAACATGATATTTTCTAGGTCAAAATATCTTCGTTGTTATTCATTCTTTATCATTGTGGTTTTGATGTTAGATCATCGATCACACTTATAACCTACAAACAAATGAATACTTATTGTAGACACATAATTACACACTTGGGTACATTTTAAGGTCCTAAATACATAGTAGCATTCTTATGATTCCTAAGCAAAAAAACCAGTAATTAACGATTGTCTTTGGCCAATTTTTTGTGTTTCTTGTTTTCTATTTGCTCTTACACACCTTACAACCTAGTTGTTATTTTACTTATCTTTTATGGCTCTAGACACTAGCACCCAACTAAGACAAGAGTGTCCAGCACCCCTATCCCCTCTTAATTCCCCAACCCCTGTTGGGGTTAACACACCGGTTGTATAGATAATATATCATAGCTAAGCATACATGCAAATAAAATCAGATATTCTATCAAAATAAATATACATAACAATAGATATAAATCAACACCAGATTTAACGTGGTTCACCCAAAGGTGGAATACGTCCACCAAGAAATAAGCCAATCTATTATCTAAAGCTTTGATAAGATACACAATCAAAGATTTACAATCCTCCACGCCTCTCAGATGTACAATAATTTCTTTCTCTCAAGCTTTTGCTTCTTCTCCAAGAATTATCTCTCTCACAATAATCATCAAATTTTGTAAGTTCTTCTTAATTCTTACTTCTAAACCCTAGCTTTTATGCTTATATAGGCATATACAAACTTAGGGAACTTAGCCATGCAATTACAATCAATATATCTACTTTAATACTAAAAATAGATCTAATTCCCGAGAGTTAAATAAAAACTCCCGCACATGTAACCAATGTCAGCTTAGCCCTAACCAATGTCGGTTCTTTCTTGCCTAACCAATTTCAGTCATAGGTGACCGATGTCGGTCCCTCCATAACCGATGAAGGTCACTTTGTTTTCTAGCAAGTTTTATATTGCATGTTAATCCGAAGTAATTGATCTCGATAACTCAACAAACCCTTTTCCACCTTATTCACTTCTTTTGGGTCTCTTTTATCTTTTGGACACATTTTTCACTTATGGATCAGCCTTCTAGTTGTCAATTATGAAATTCAAACAAGGGAATCATATAAATACATAGTTATGTGTTCAAAATTAAGGACCAAGCACTAAGCATATACTATCATCACCTAAGATTGCATCCAAAGGCACCTAAATCACTCTAAAGCATCCATCTAGCATCCACTCAAGGGATAAGGAACTAAATTTTTGCATACACAAAGATAGGAAGGGGAAGTTCTTTATTCCATCCACACATTTTACTACATTGCTACATTCTAGCTACAAGCCCGCTATCAAGTGCATCTTACACAAGGGCATTCTAGGGCATGATTCTTACACACACTCACAAGAACTACATGGAGTCTGAGATGGAATGCAATGCTTGATTGTAAGTTCACTCTCGGGGTGACCACCGAGGTCAATATGACTCCCCATTCTGCATCTTTCTTTTCAGGTTTGATGCAGTTTATGGGATTTTATAGGTAAACTTCTATTTTACAGGTTACCCGTACCCTCAGCATTCATTGTGTGACTCTAAGGTGATCAACAAGAAGTAACATCGATGAATTTGAGACACGGTGAAAACTAGGTTGTGACTCTTTGCGCGATCATAGGTGCCCAGAGAGGAGGTCATCGGTGCCAAGGTGCCCCTCGTCTGTCATGGATGCCCATGTCTAGCCTTGTTCTTGCATTCCAAAATTTAATGCGAGAAACAATGAAACTCTTCCATGTCTATTCATCAATTTTCCCAGTTCATATCACTTCCGTGAGTTACACGTAAATTAGCTAAGTCCTCTTTCTCTACTACTTAGCTGCTTAAGGTTTTCAAAACTTAAATCTTTGTTTGCATATGTCATTTCCTCATTTTAGCATTTATGCATTATTGGTTCATAGAGTGACTCAAATATCTAGATTCAAATTAAATTAAATCATCTACACATGCTCACAAACCCATCAAATCTAATAAAAAGATGTAGAATAGGAGTCGGACTAACCTTGATGGTCACTCAAAGAGTGAACTTATGATCGAGCATTTTACTACATCTCAAACTCCATGTAGTTCTTTATGTGTGTGTGTGTATTTGTGTCCTAGGTTGCCCTTATGCAAGTTGTACGATGATAGTTGGTTAGATCTAGATTGTCTTGAATATGCAAAAATATGTGTGATGGAATAGAATGAACTCCCCTCCTATGTAGTTTATATAGACCAATGCAACCCTTTTCCATTTGTATTAATATGTTGGATATGTAATTTGTAGTGATCCTGTGCCTTTTTCCAAGCTTAGGTGGTGATAGATAATGTTTATAGTGTTTGGCCCCTAAATTGAAAGAAATAACTAAGTACATATATGATCCCCTTGTTTGAATTTAGGAATCGACAAACCTGAAATGACGACCCAAAGTGTTAAAATGTGACCAAGAAGATAAAAGGAACCAAAAGAGTAAGAAGAAGAAAGAGAGGGACATGAGCACCTAGGAGGGACAAGAGTGCCTGGGTGCTTCTGTCCTAACTAGGTGCTAGTGTCTGAGGCCATCAAAAGGTAAATCAGTTAAGTACCAACATAACCTGTAAGATGTGTAAAGCTAGTAAAGTGCAAGAGATAAAGTAACCAAAAGGCTAAAAGGAGTTTTCAAC
This sequence comes from Taxus wallichiana var. yunnanensis, assembly GCA_018340775.1. Taxonomy (NCBI): domain Eukaryota; kingdom Viridiplantae; phylum Streptophyta; class Pinopsida; order Cupressales; family Taxaceae; genus Taxus; species Taxus wallichiana. Next base: position 473,585,698 of record CM031236.1, on the reverse strand, counting down.
CACTAGTTTTCTTTCTTAGGAATCATGTATACATTAGTATGATTTAGGACCTAGAAATGTACCCAAGTGCATAGATTTGTGTCTACAATTGTAGATACTTCTTTAGATGAGCCAAACGTAAACGACACATGATCAAGAATTTCTCAAGCAAGGAAAATATATCATCAAGTATGGCTTAATTTCCATTTTTATTCTTCTCTTACTATTTTTAGCAAGTAAAAAGGGGGATATTTAACAAGCCTTCCAATAACATGAAATGCTCTTCTCAAGTATAATGTATGTCAAGGACATGGTGTGTAAAGGTGTAGATTGGTATGAAGGTACTAGGATTCTTATATAGCTTTCCATTTTGGGAGAAGCTTGTAACCTAGTGAATGTGGGATAAAGTGAATGTAGAATTAGAAAGGGATAAGTATGATTAGAAGAGATTAATTAGAGATTAACAACTCATGGGATTTTGGGAAGGTTTAATTAATCAACTAGGATTAATTAATAGACCAAGTTAAGCTTATAGAAGCCATCTGAGAATATTTAGAGAGGAAATTGGTAGAATTTGAAGGGTTTAAGAGGGGATTTAACCAATAATAGGGTTTATTGATTAAATATGAGATTGAAAACTTAATTAACTAATAATGGTTAATTAATTAATTAAAAGAGGATTATAACTAATGAAGTGTCATTAATTGGCATCCGAGATGAGGGAAAATCTGGTTAGTTAAAAAAGTGTGGTTAATTGACCAAGACGAAGGGGAATGCTAGCTAATTAATGGGAAATTCACTAATTATAACGAAATGACAAGAAAAGAAGACAATTAGTGTAATTTTAGTATTAAAATTATACAATTGAAATTAGGTGTCTACAAAAAGTATTATTCACATTGAAGCCTAAACATCCACAATATTCCTTGGTGAAGATTTAATGAGAAACTTAAACTAGAACATATGGCTTGACAATGCGACAATGATCTAATTATATGTACATGAAACACAAGGATCTTATGTTTGGAATCTCCTAACTCGAGGATGTGGATTCTCATGAGTGAAATTGATTTAATGCACGCCTATTACAAATGAGTAGAAAAATTAAAATTGCCACCGTATACATGGATGAGAAGGAGTTGGTTGCCATAATATTTTTTTTTGAAGGAATGGTTGAAAAATATGTGATTTTGTAGGCGAGTAGGGACGTATCATGAAGCAAAAACAAGCTAGGAGTCGGTGTGAATATGCAAGAAACCGATATCGACTATAGATATTTACCAAAAAAGGGTAAGGCATCAAACACCAAGAATACTCGGATATTATTACATAAACCCAACCCTATCATATAAATTTTCATAGCAAAATACGTAATGCAATAGACTTTAAATCAACAATGTTCAACTTTGGCCATACACCACCAAAGTGTTGCATACTCTGCAGTGCTGATACTTGAACCCAACACCTTTGAAGACCATAATACTCATAGACAAACCTTTAATGCTCTCAAAACGCACTTTGGACTCTCATTACACCTTCTCCGATACCAAATGTTATTTTCGATTAGACTAAAAACATAAATATTAATCTCAATTTTTCATTGAAATTTCTCCATCCGAGAATAATACAATATATAATGAGATGCAAATCCTATAAAATAGGAAGTTTCTCTAACAACACTCCAACAATAATCTATCACAAATTATATACGTATATAATAAATAACACCTCTAATAAAAAACTAATTGTTAATATATATCACTATTTACAAATGTAATTTATGCCACGGTAAATTAACAATCACCATGACAAAACTAATTTCCTAACATGTATAAACAAAAAGTTCAAACTCAACCCCTTTTTTCCCATGGAAAGAGGTTGGATTTATATTCAATTTTTTTATTTAGTTAAAATGTGTTAGCTTAGATATCTCTTCTTAGATTTAATTAGAAAACATTGAAAAAGAAAAAGAACATGGAGATAGATTAGATTTCATTTAGAATTTCATGTTTTGTAGCTTGAAATTTTGAGACTTCGTTAACCTAATTTTTGTTGTGTCACAAGATGTTTGTTAACCTTCGTTGTTTATCACCTATATGTCACACTTTGTCCGCATAATTCACATGTAACGTACCAAAAAAATGATCTCCTAAAAACCCCAAAACACATCAAATTGTAAAGATTAAAAGATGCAATGGGGAGTCGGATTGACTCCCAACGGTCACACCCGATAGAGTGAAATTACGATTGAGCACTACACTACATTTCAGACTCCATGTAGTTCTCGTGTGTGTGTGCAAGAATCGTGCCCTAGGTGGCTCTTATGCAATATGCACTTGATAACAAACAATAGCTAGATGTAATAATGTAAGTAGATTCATGGATGGAAAAATGAACTTCCTCTCCTATGCGTGTATGCAGAAAATGTAGTCCTTTATCCCTTAAATGAAGTTATATGGATTCCTTGGTGCTCTTGAAATGCTTTTGGATGCAACCTTAGGTGATAGTAATAGATGCTTAGATCTTGGTCTTTTATTATGGTCACATAGCTTTATATTTATATGATTCCCTTGGTTGAATTTTACAATTGATAACTGGAAGGCCAACCCATAAGAAAATAGGATTCCCAACAGATAAAATATTCCCAAAAGAAGTGAGTAAAGTAAAGAGAGTTCAGGGGGTGCCCAGAGGGAACAAGGACCCTAGGCATTGGTGTCCAAAGTCAAGAAAGATAAAGCAATGGATATCATACTGGGCAGTAGGGTGTAAGAGGCTAGAAAGAAAGCATGAGACACAAAAAAGGAAAAGATAGATTTCAATTGCTAGTTTTCTCACTTAGGAATCATATGAATAGTAGTATGTGACTATGACCTAGAAATGTACCCAAAGTGCATGATTTAGTGTCTACATTTTCCCCACTTTATGTTGTTGAGTGAATACTTGATAACATAAAGTATATAAGATATGTGTACCTGATAACCATGTAGATCGATGGGGAAAGTGTTTCGAGGAGAAAAGAAAAAGAGTGGAGTGATAAAAATTTGATCCAAGTATGTAAAAGTATGTAAAAATGTGAAAATGAACATGTGCATCTGATCATTGACGAGTGAAAAGGATAAAAAGTGTCCTAAAATGTTGTAGAAGAATGAGTTTTTGGGAGATCTCATGCCAAGAACAAGTTTTTGGGCGATCTCATGCCAAATGCAAGTTTTTTTGGGTGATCTCGCGCCATGAAAGAAGAAGTGTTGGGGAGAAAGGTCTAGTGTTATTCTCCATCCCTGACTATTTCCTGAAATTTATACACCACTACAGATGGTGTGATCCTAATTTGTTCCAGTTCAATCTAAGTAGAAAAAGAAGATATAATGCATTCGATTCTTTGGAGGATTATGTCTGTGATGTGCAAACTACCAAAACTGTGTTGCTCTTAAAAAGTGACTATAAATGCCCCCTGGTCATAGGTACCCGTGAAGGGTCGGGGGCACCCAGTGCTCATGTTTGTATCCGAGTGTTGGCGTCTATGTTGAACTGAGGACCTAAGTCAAATTTTGGGTCATTCCTATGCTATAATTGTGTTTTGTTCCCATGTTGGACTTTATTGTATTGTATCTTTATACTTTGTTGTGCGAGGTGACCGATTCACCCAATGTATGTCCCCCTCATTTGGGGTGCACGTGATGTTGTTAAGAGGATACAACCCAAAGGAGAAGACCAGCAACTGATATGAAATTGAAACCCTTTAGGGGAGGGAATGTGCATGGTGGAAACCAAGGCACATGTAAAAAAGTGGCTAAAAACATATGTTAGTGTAATCAAGGCAAAATACGCACATAGAAGAAAATGTGTAAAGTAGCAAGTAAGAAGATAATGTAGACCTCGAAAAATGGGTTTCAAATATGGGACATCACTCACAATGTCATAAGACAATCAGGGTCAAAGTGGCAAAAAGCATACAAGTAATGAACACACAAGACATAGGGCAAAGCCCGCGCAAATAATGGCATATAATGGAAAATAATGAAAAATAATAGCAAGCAAAGTAACAAACAACCATGGTGGTAAATACTTTCGAAAATATAATGTTACACATGAAGCACCCATTAGCATGTTAGAAAGATAAAAAGTATGTCAAAGCATGTATGGTCTGATATAGAGTATTTTTCTATGAAGAATATGAATTAGTACAAAATGAAACAATAACATTTGTAGTATGTAGGAAAGTAGAAGCCCCCAGGAGCCTTGATGGGACTGGTAAGAGGTATAGTGCCAAGCATTCGTGTTACATGTAAGGATCTGTAGAAATTTTGAATTCACAACTATAGAAAAGTGAACACACATGTGTGTCTATAAAATACAATGACATACGAAGTATTTGTCTATCATGAAAACAAAGTGTACATGTAATGAGTATAAGCAAGCAAGAGTATGTGCAACCAATATATGCTTTATGATGTGAATGAGTGAGATGGACTGATATGTAATGTCAATGTGATAGGAGAAGCATGCCCCAGTGGATGTGTATGAGTATGAGAGGAGTTTCATTTATAAAAGACCCTTGACGGTTAGAATGAACCATAAAACAAGAGTGCATCATCGGAAATGGTTTGAATTGTGTGCCTTAGATAGATAAATCAATAGAGCGTAGAGCATAGAGATGAAGGGAAATTATTATTATAATAGATCCCTCAACAATCATGTAAGAATAGTAAGAACACAAGTGCATCATCGGGTAATGAGGTGATCATATGGAAATCACCTACTAAAGATGGAGATACCTACAAGGCATGGTGTAAGTATGTGAAGTGGTAGCAGCATGAGTGTAAGAGACAAACTAAATGTCAAATGGAATGGTGCTAATGATAAGAGATGTAGTGGCAGGAAGCACATATGTCGATGAATTAGGTATCCATTAAGATGTAGCACTATGAGGCGAGATGAGATGATGTGGTGATAGATGCACTAGGTGGAGGACGTGGATGGATAATGATTTTAGGAGATGGATGAATGAAAATATTAGAAGCGGTGGAGGCAAAAGTGAACAGATATGGAAGCACACTTATGAGGAATGGGAGAAAGATATCGCTCATGAGAGTTAGATCCAAAATAAATAATACCCTTATCTTCTAATTGTTGCAACTTGTCATGAAGGGAACAACAATCATTGTCACGGTGGCCATTGATGTGGTGGAAATTACAATAAGGGTGATCACGCTGGTGATGTAAGTGATGAGGAGGATGATGTTGATTAGAGGGTAAGAGAATTAATCACTTATCAATAAAAGCACATAATACATTATGAAGCTTAACAACATGCAAAAATGCAATGGCTCCCGAGTGGGAGATGGAGAAGTCTTAGGTGGAGACCGGCGTGGTGGAGTAGATCAAGGATTCTTATGTAATGGAGGGTATGGAACTTGCCTACGAGGTGGAGGAGATGGAGACCTTAGAAGATGCTTAGTATATGGTAGAGGATAAGAATTAGGAGATGATGAAGCATGAGAAGGACTAGAAGGAGGTTTTATAACATGTGCAACAATTAAATCTTGTTCTAAATCAATGAATTTATAGCATAAAAGTGTAAATGATTCACATGTATCATATTGTAATTTTTCTTTTAATGCAGAATCAAGCCATGAAAAAAATAAATTGCTTCTCTAGATCAATAAGCTGAAATACTAACTGATGCATGCAATAATTGAAGCATAAAATGTAATCTATAATAGGTTCTTTCTTTCCTTGATGCAAGCTAGGTAAATGATCATGTGTGACTCTAGGACCATTGTTAAGCATAAAGTGTCTAAGAAAAGCATCTTCCATTTCACAATATGTACTAATAGATCCATAAGGAAAATGGGTATACCATTGAAGAGCATCATAAAAAGACTATGAAGAAAAGATTTTAGTAACAATTGATCATTAGAATAAGAAGCCATAGCTAAACGATAATGCTTAAGATGCGAATATGGATTGCAGTGCCATTAAAACATGAAAAGGTAGGCATGATAAAATCCTTAGGAAAATTTGAATTGTGAATTTTCTTTGGAATAGGATTTCCATGAAGAGAGTTATTGTCAATGGAATCATAGTAGGATTTTATTTTGAGAGTAAGAGATTGAACTTGAGATTGTAAATGGCCAACAACATGCATGAGTGATAAAATATCATGTGAAGGAATCGTAGAAGAAGTGAGAGGCACATGAAGAGGTTGAATTTTTCCATTATGGGTGATCATGGGAATGTGAGAAGAAGAAGTGGAAGGTGAAGACTCTATGGGAATGCTAGATGTAGATGTAAAAGAAATAAGAGGAGGTATACTAGTAGGAATAGAAGAATCAACATGAATATCATCTAGAGAAGAAGAAGAGGAAAGAGGAGGAGAAGAACATGGAATATCGACAAAAATGTTAGTAGTAAAATCAGAAGAAATAATAAGAGGTGAACTAGTATGAGTGGTAGAATCACCATGAATGAAATTGGAAACAACCTCGAAGTAAAATAAAGTGGAGTGGAAAATTCACATTCAACCATCTTAAGAGAAGTAATATCCTCACTAACATGTTCATGATCGGAAAATATGATCAACAGAAAAAGTTTCACATGCAAGTATTTCATCAAGAGATTCATCAACATATAGAGAAGTAAGAGGAGAAATGTAATAAAAAATATCATTGCAATCATGAGATACAACTTTACATTCATCTTGACTAGTATGAGAAACATCATCATGCACATGTACATTTTCAACATTGGAAGTAACATCATTTTTATCTACATTGTCACATGCAAGACCAAACATAAAATCTATAATAGTGCTATCTAGTGCTATAATAGGTTGAGAAGAAGGTGGAGTAGCACAAGTGCCCATAGAAGAACAAGGAGATAATTTAGTGAAGTTTTGGTTAGGTGAAACGATGCTCACACTAGAGTTGTAAAAACTAGTAGGAATATTATTTTTGTGGGAAAGAAGTTGTCTTTGAACTTCGTTATCAAATTGAGAATTGTCATAAAGGGAAAAATTTTTAGCCTCAACAACATCATCAAGGATAGGATTCACACTAACATGATGCATGTTGACCTAGAACCCCAAAACAAGCAGTGGGATTTAGGTCGTTCGACCTTCTATTAAGGATGTACACGGGAAAAGTAAATGGATATAAAATATGTACAAAAATAGAAAACATGTAAAAAAATTCATCCCAAACTCTAGTCTTTATTTATTTTGGATAAATCATTACATTGGTCTCAATAACATGCATATTCTTCTCACTCTATCTCATACAATTCATTCCTTATAAAATTCTCTCAATATGGCACTCACACATTCATTTCTTATGATCTCGTCCCTATACAAAAAGTTAATTATAATAAATATACAAAATACATAACATCCAAAATTCACTTCTTTTGATTTGCTCCTTTGTCGGCTTCTATCATCACGTCTTGGCTTGATTTTTCTTCATTCCACGACATCATGTCGATTCCGTCTTCCTAGAGTATAATGCGGCTTTTCCCCATATTTCATGACTTCCTAGTCTTTTACAGATTTCTTTAGTTATGTGTGGATTCTTCCTTTTATCTTTGGATTCTTCCTTTATCTCGTGGCTTTGTGCCTTGTCTCACAGCTTTCCTTTTTCCTTCGCGGCTTGATCCAACTCTAAACAATTATTTACCGACTTCGGCGGCTTCATTTTTATGCTTGCGACTTATCCACAATTCGATGAAGAACCCCGTCAACAATGCATATCTTGCCTAGGAGAGGAGGATTTATTGTTAGCCATGAGGTTTTTATGGATCATAGGGCAAGGAGTTCTAAGAGAGGGGTTCACCAAATGATTTAACAAATACTAAAAATTTGTAAAACCCTAGATATTGTAGAATCACATGTAATATACAAATAAAGCACAAATTTGACACAAGCAATAAGAAAATGGAAATTAAAACCCTAAGTGCAAGAGAGGGAATGAGAGACTTAGTTGATTTCACAATTGATCCCAAAGTGTGCCAGATGAAAATTGATAAACATGAGGAGAAAAATATCACAACCACATCTAGAAAATTATGTGACTTCGAGAATAGGTCGAACAAGGCTCCTCGAATGGGTCGGGTTTCTTGGGCATTGGAGAGCTCTGTTGGTCACTCGTGATCAGAAAATGGTCATAAACTTATTTTTGTTGTGTCGCAAGATGTTTGCTAACCTTATTTGTTTATCACCTCGTATGTCGCACTTTGACTACTGAAATTCTCCCGTAACGTGCAAAACAAATGATCTCCTGTAAAACCCCAAAACACATAAAATCCTAAAAATAAAAATATGCAAATGGGGATTCAGAATGATTTCAAAAATATCAAATTTATATTAAACCCTAATTACAGAGTCACAATGAAATAATAAGCAATAAAGTGATGATCGACCTAAGAAATAAGCTAGATAAAATTGAAACCCTAGGTGTAAGAGAAGGGATAAAGTACTTAACTGATTTCGCAATTAATCTTGGACTGTGTCAAAATGGAAAACTAATAAACATGAGGAGGAAAATATCATTATTGTGCCTAGAAAATTGTGTGAGTGCTGGAAATTATGGGATCGGGGCGCTTGGATCAAGTCAAGCGTGCCTGGATCAGGTTAGGGGTGCCTGGGAGTTGTAGACCACTTTTGGGTGCCCGTGACTACTCAAAACCTCATAAATTTATTTTCACTATGTCACATGAGTTTTGCTATCCTTCATTGTTAATCACATGTATATCATTGGATGTCCACATAATTCACTTGTAACTGCAAAGAGAAAGAGCGCATGCAAAACCCCAAAACACATCAAATCATAAAAATAAAAAGATACAAATGGGGAGTCGAATGACCCTGGTGGTCACCCGAAAAAGTGATCTTATAACTGAGTGTTACACTACATTTCATACTCCATGTAGTTCTACGTGTGTGTGTGTGTGTGTAGAATCATGCCCTAGGTGGCTTTTGTGATAAATGCACTTGAATAATGAGTAATAGCTAGATTTAGTAATGTAAGTAGATGTGTGCATGTCAAAATGAACTTACCCTCCTATGAAGTGTATGCAGAAGAATGCAGTCCCTTGTCCCTTAAATGATAGCTATATGCATGCTTTAATGCCCTTAGAATGCCTTTGGATGCAACCTTAGGTGGTGATAGTAAATACTTATTGTTTGGTCATTTATTATGATCACATAACATTATATTTATATGATTCCCTTGTTTAAATTTCATAATTAACCATTAAAAGGCTGACCCATAATAAAACAAGATGCCCAACAACTAGAAGATGCCCAAAAGAAGTGAGCAAGATATAAAGAGGTCGAGGAACCCATAGGGGATGAGGCGCCTGGCGCTGACATCCTAGCTACGTGATAGTGTTAAGACTCGTAAAAGTGAAGTATCGAAATTCAAACTGGGCAATAGGGTGTGTAAGGCCAAGAAGGAAACTAGAAAGAAAGTAAAGAGGCCAAAGACAATGGTCAATTAGTACTTTTTGATTAAGCTAAAAGTGGATTTATATGCCTAATATGAATTTTATTGTAGCGATAAATGACAATTAAGTACATAAATAATACCCAAGAAAACTAAGAAATAAAGTATAAAACCCTAATTACAAGAGGAGAAAAAGGTATTTAGCTTATTCACAATAAAATTTGGAGTGTACTGGAGTGTTGACTAGATGAACAGAAAGGTAGGAGTTTTGTACAGAGACCCATGAAAAATGTAGATGTGGAGGTGCAAAGCTAGATAGGCGCACCCGGGAAGGGGCAAGAATACACCCACGGTGCTATAGACTCAAAATAGGTGTCGTGTCTGCAAAAATTATTAGAAAATCAACTTTTTAGGGTCGTAAGTTGTTCTCTTTTAGTCACTATGAGGTTGCACAATGATTTTCGAGTTCGTTGGAAACCTGCAATGAAATATGATCCTGCAAAACCCTTAAATAAACATCAAATCCTAAAAAAGAAAGATGTAGAATGAGGTTTCAGACTATCCTTAGCTATCACAATGGTGAACTTACGAATGAGTGTTGCACTACATCTCAGACCCAATGTAGTTCTATGTGTGTGTGTGTGTGAAATCGTGCCTTAGGTGTCTCTTGTGTGTGTCGCACTTGATAATGAGAAAATAGCTAGATGTAAAGAAATGTAGTACATGTGTGCATAGAAGAGAATGAACTTCCTTCCTATGAACTTTATGTAGAAAACCAACCCTTGTCCCTTATGATGAATGTTAGAATGGATGTTTTGATGCTCTTGAATAGCCTTTGGATTCAACCTTAGGTGGTGATAGTTAATGCTTAGTGCTTGGTCCTTTATTATTGTCACATAACTTTATATTTATATGATTCACTTGTTTGAATTTTGTAATTAACCCCGAAAAGGTTGACTACCAAAAAGATAAGATGCTCAAACGGTTAGAAAGGATCCAAAAGAGGTGAAAAAGGTATAAAAGGGTCGGGGGTACCCAGAGAGGACAAGGGCACTGCGCTTAGCGTCCTAGTTTTTCTCTGGTGTCCAGGATGATAAATGTCAAAGTATGAAGAGGTATACTAAGAAAGTAAGGGTGCAAGACCAAAAGTGGCAATAGAAACCAACAAAAGGTGTCCAAAGACATGGGTTAATTAGTACTTTTCTTACTTATGAATCACATGAATAATAATATGCAACTAGGACTAGGACTAGATAATTACTCAATGTGTGTGATTTAATGTTTACACTTTTCTCGCTCGGGAATCATATAAATGCAAGTATCCGATTAGGACCTAGAAATGTACCCAAAGTGTGTGATTTAATGTCTACATTTGCCCCCACTTTATGTAAGTAGATAGAAGATGCATACCTGATAACCATGTAGATCAATGGAAAAAACATGTCGAGGAGACAAGAAAAAGTGTGGAGTGATAAAAATGAAGCGTGGAAGCTAGAGAAGAGGAAGTGACCCTAGGGGTGAAAGTGTATGTGTATATGTCGTGTTTTACCTTTTGTCATTGTCACTTGATGTGTTTGATGATGTGACTGCTGCTTCCCATAAGGATGGACCTACAAAAGAGAAGAGCAAAAGAGTAGTCAAAGTCATGTATGTGATAAATTTGATCCAAATATGTAAAAAGCATGTAAAAGTGTGTAAAAATGTGAAAAGGAACATGTGCACCTGATCCGTGATGAGTAAGAAGGATAGAAAGTGTCTTGAAGATGTTGTAGAAGAGTGAGTTTTTGGGCAATCTCACACCAAGAATGATTTTTTCAGGCGATCTCATGCCAAGTGCGAGTTTTTGGGCGATCTCATGCCATGACGAAGAAGTGTAGGGAGAAAGGTCTAGTGTTATTCTCCATCCTTTGACTACTTCCCAACGATTTATACACCACTATAGATGGTGTGATCCTTTTTGTTCAAGTTCGATCCAATTCGATCCAATGCGAATAGAAAAAAGGAGAAAGCATGCATGTTGATTGTTGGAGGATTGTGCTTGTTTGGTGAAAAATATTGTGTAAACTACTAATAATTGTGTTGATATAAGAAAAATATTATAACTACCCCAGGTCATAGGCACCCATGAAGTGTCGAAAGTGTTTGGGCGCTAGTGTCAGAGTGGGCAGCGACATATGTGATGTGCTAAGGACCCAAGTCATATTTTGAGTCCTTTCTATAACTGAAGATTGTGTTGTTCCTATATTGTGCAGGTCTGAACCATGATTGTCTACTCTTCGAATGGGGTGACCGATTCACCCAATGTATGCCCCCTCGTTTGGGGTACATGTGACATCGCTAGGAGAATATGGCTCAAAGGAGGACCCGATGTCCATATGAAACTGAATCCCTACAGGGGGAGGGAATGTGATTGGTAGAAACCAAGGAACATGCAAACAAAGTGGCTGAAAACATATGTTAGTGCAAACAAGACAAATACGTATATAGAAGACAACATGTAATCTAGCAAGCAAGACAACAATGTAGACTACTAAAAATAAGTTTCAAGCATAGGACATTGCTCACAATGTCGCAAGACAATCCGAGCTACAACGGACAAAAGCATACAATGTGCACACAAGAAAAGAGCAAAGCCCACAAACAAGGGCATACAATGGAAAATAATGATAAACAATAACAAAAAAGTAATAGACAACCATGGTGGCTAATAGTTCCTACAAGACAAATGTTACACATGAAGCACCCGTTAGCATGTTAGAAAGATAAAGAGTATGTCAAAGCATGTATGATTCGATATAGTAGTGTGCTAGTATGAATAATAAATAGTATAAAATGAAATAATAACACATGTGATGTGTACGAAAATAGATACCCCTAGGAGCCATTGTGGGACTGGTAAGAGGTACTTTGCCAAAACTTTATGATGCGTGTAACGATCTATGAAAGGGTTGCATTCTCAACTAGAAGGCAAGTGAAATCACATGTGTATATAGAAAATATAATGACATACAATATATCAATCAAGAATGAACCATAGAACAAGAGTGCATCATCGTGTCAATGGTTTGAATCACGCACTAAAAAGATATGATCGAAAAAGTGTAAAGCGTAAAGAGTGAGTGAGTGTGATCAGGTTCATTTCAGATTTAGACCCTCAACAGTTGAGTATGAACCGTAAAACTAGAGTGTGTCATCAGGTAGTGATGATGTGTGAGAATGTGATGCTAGAAAGATGTATCATGAATGCACTAAGTGTGAAATGTGTTGTGTGATGGTGTGAGGTTCATGAATGTAGTGAGCCCTCAATAATCAAGTGTGAATTGTATCATGAGAATGTGTCATCGGAAATGATAATAAAAGGGTGTATGATCAGGGGATAATTTATGAAAGTTCCCTAAACATCTCTAAATGGTGTCAGTGTAGAAGATCATCTTGGGAGCTTTCCAACGACTGTGAGAACGTGACAAACGGACATCGGGAGCTCTATATATGTTCGGTCAAAGTTCAATCAACGGAAAGTCAACTCTGGTCAACTGGTCAATATTGGACCGAATCGCACTGTGACACGTGGCTTGCCAACACTCGTCGAATTCACTCGATTTGCCTATCGGGAGACGACAAGTGGACTACAGGATTATTTCTATTCCACATTGTATGGGTCGAAATAATATTATTTTGGTAAGGTCACTTTTTAAACGCCACATATATGTATATATTAATGTGTATACATTAGTATTAAAACATGCATATGTTTTGAGTTGTTTGGGAGGCATTAAGACTTGCCACGTGGAAGAAGGAAATTGGAGCGGTGGTAAGGGGGCCCATGCGTGGACTGTCCCATGTGAAGGATGGAGTAGGTAAGATAAACCTTACCCAAATAATAAAGGCGGTCAAATGTGGGTTGAATACCCACTTTAGCATATAAAACCGCCCTCTTCTCCACATGGCCGCTCCACATGGCCGCTCCACATGGGATTTTTATCCCTTAACACATGCAGCCATGCCCAAAACTTGGGTTCTAACCCATTAAAATATTCAAATGCGGCTAAAGTGGGTATTAATCCCATTTTCTATGCAATCCGCCCATTAATGGGTATTTGATCCCAAATTACATGGTACGGGCTAGGTTAAAAATAGCCTAAGGATGATATTAAATGCATATTTTTAGGACCCTAAAAATGTATAAATAGGGTACCTAGTGCATGGTAAAGGAGAGATATCACACACAAACTCGGAGAGAAGCTCATTCCTAGAGCGCTGGAGGCGAAGTCCGAGCCAAGAGGAGAATGAGAAATTGTTGTGTGAAGACCTAAATTATTTAGGCATTGTATATTTTTATTGTTATTGACCTATTATTTGTTAGGCAATAATAAATGAAATATTTGTGGCTAGGAGTTATTCAAACTACCTAGTTGGCCCATAGCGCCACACCAAGTACTTGTAAATCCTGGATTGTCGACCGGAGTGCTAGCTTCACATTGTTTGCGTCGGGAAGGCCGATCACAGCCGAAGGAGATTGTACACCAGGAAGGTGGAAGTTGGGTGCTATTTTTCACCCTTGTCGTCCGAAGAACTGGTGTACTATTGGTAGGCAAGTAAAATTCCATTAGGTTTTCTTGTGAAAGTACTATTATAACTTACAAGTTTTGACTAGTGGAACAGTTCGATCACGAACCCGAGAGGCGTAGGCAATTGTCGAACTCCGTAATCAATCATGTGCAATTGTCATTTTTGTCTTGCATTATTTTAAATTGATTACTTAAAAGGAGTAAATTATCAAGCAAATATTTAAAGCCTATAAGGGTCCGAGATCGTCGTAATAATCTGATTATTTTCGGATCGGTGTATCGATGATGAGTAGAATAAATAGGCACCTTAGAATGCTTTGAAGGCGAGGACTAAGCGTGATACCCCAAGTGTGTGATGCAAAGAATAATAAAGTAACATCGTCTAAAAGATCATCATTGTCACACCAAATCCAAAAGGAGATACATCGAGAAATTGATAATCTATAGTATGAGGTTGATCATATAAGGAGCCATTGCGGCATAAATTATACATGCCCATTGTGTATTCTTCATTGGTGAAAGGTGTTGGTGGACATCCATGTGCATACCAACAAGTGAGATTTTGTGAATAGCAAAGAAATGAGACATTGCAAATAAAAACATGGTTGAAGGGCATGGGAAATGAAATGTCAACATGATCAGGATCTAAAGTGCCACTAATGTAATCAATCCAAGAATTCCCTAGAGTGACTGGAGAAATGCAAGGAGTGCGTATAAAAGAAACTGATAGATAGAAAAAGTAGAGGCCATACGTAGCGATATTGTGAAAATATCAATGATATATAAGTGGTAAAAAGACGGAGGGATGAGATCCTCTAGTGTGAATCCAAGTCAAGCCAAGCCATCATATGTGCAAATAGTCTCAGAGTAAGTGGGATTAAATGGAATGTGATGTCAATAAGAGTTATTCATGAAAAACATGCATGTGAAAGGAGGAAACACAGACGTAAATTGTTTATAAGAAGACGAGGAAGGTGGTATGATGTCCAATGTATGGACAAGCCCTCGATAAAGTACCATAGTAGTAGGAGGACGGGTGAACCTGAATTGGATGGAATGATGTTTAATGCACAAATAGTTCCTTCGAGCGGAGCTAAGTTTTCTAGATAGTCCATGGGTCACGGATCAGCTGCATGGCACATAGTGGCGTAAGTCCAAATAGGTAATGTAGTGGTTAGATCAAGATTGCGGTATTGGAATAGGATACTATTAGCGAACTGTATATTCAAAGTCCTCATGTAAGAATTTAACACACTAGCACACCGATGAACTATAGAAGGCATTGCTTGCATTTTGTGAAGCCATGGCCTTTCAAGTAAGCAATTATATGGAACATGGAAATCAATAACAAATAATACTATAAGAATTGTTCTTGGCTCAACTATGATAGGTAAAGTAATAGTGCCCATGCATGTATGCGTAGTAGAATCACATGCATGGAGAGAAATAGAGGTTGGGTTAAGATTAGCTACTCAAAAAAGGCCTATATTCTAAATGAATGATAAAGTACAGAGATCGAGTTCAAATCCATTATCAAATAAAGTTTTCTTAACTCCCTAGTTACGAATGCATATGCATATATATAGAGGAGGATCATTGTCATAAACAAAACTATTGTCAACAATAGTAGATGGAAAAGTAAGTTATTGAGATAATGTATCTACAAATGTCTGATAAACAATGTCTAGATGAGTAATAGAAGGAATACAAGTATTAGCCAAGAGATTAATGATTTTAATTCGACAATCAAGATTGACTAGAAATAAATCATGAATGGAATTATCCATGATGAGAGAAAATGAGCAATGCAAGTATGAGGACCCTAAGAGTGTTCAAATGAGATGGGTTCACCAAATGATTTAACAAATATTAAATTAATGTTAAACTCTAATTGTAGAGTCATAATGAAATAATAAGCAATAAAGGGCATATCTAACCTAAACAATAAGCTAGATAAAATTGAAACCCTAGGTGCAAGAGAAGGGATAAAGTACTTAGCTGATTTCATAATTAATCTTGGACTATGACGAACTAGAAAAATGATAAATAGAAGGAGGAAACTATCGTTACTGTGCCCAAAAATTTGTCTCGAGTGTTGGTAATTCTAGAACCGGGTGCCTAGATCAAGTCGGGCGCCCGGGAGCCGTAGACCACTTACAGGCGCTTGTGACTACTCAAAACCTCTTAAATCAATTTTCGTTGTGGTATGCCCAGATTTCATCCTGAAATCTGTGATTACCCTATCCACAAAAAAATTCATATTTTTAAAATAATGGGTCGTTTTGTGTTTTTATTGCTAGAAAGTTCTTGTATTGCGTCAAGATATTCCCAAAGAGCCATATTAGCCATTTTTGTCAAATACCCAGATGCCCAAAATTATTATATTCTATCGTCGGGATTTGTTTGCGAGAAATTTGTATTTAATTATTTTGAGCCCCGTTTGAGGCAATTTGTGCTCCGATTTAGCCCTGTTGTGATCAAACATATCATTATTCCTATATACCAGAAGGGTTTTAACTAGGAATAAGTTTTGGACTTTATTTGTGACTTTTGGCAAAAAAAAAATTGTGTTTTTGTGTTTTCCCGTTTCATTTTCTATGAAATTTCTCTAGATCAATTCCTTTGCCGGTTTGGCTTAGATTCTTGGCCTGAAGTAACGAGGATCATATACGCACGTTATGCCGAAGGAAGTCACCATCGGAGGTCCGGTTCACTGGGAAAAGATGAAGTCGCACACCAAAAAGCCTCTTCTGGGCTGGCCGCATTTTTGGAAAACAAAGAATCAGAGTGGATAATGGGAAAATTAGAAGCAGCAAGCAGGTGGGAATTTTGTACCTACCTTGCAGGGTACTTTTTCCCATGATAGAAAAGTCACTTAAGTTGCAGTGGGAAAATTAGAGGCAGCAGGCAGGCGGGAATTTCTTACCTGCCTTGCAGGGTAAAAATTCCCATTGTGGAATAAAAGAAATATCACTTAAGTGAATCATGGGATTTTATTGCCTGCCTTGCAGGGTAAATAATCCCATTATGAAAGTCAAGTGACTTAAGTGAATCATGGGATTTTCAGGGCTGCCTTGCAGGGTAAATAATCCCATTGTCATGTGATTCTTAAAAATAGAATTCTATATGTCAAAAAGTGCGCCCCCTTTGGAGAAGTAAAGGCAGCCTTTAAATTGATTAATTTAATTAATTATTCACCCAAAATAGGTGCCCAGGCTTGTGGAAAAGTCAACAAAGGCAAAGGACAAAAGGTGGTTGAAAATAGATTGCTCTAAAATTAAATAAATTAATTTATTTAATGGCAGCCCCTTCATGTCAAAAAGTGCGCCCCTTTTGGGAGAAAGATAATACTTTTTAAAGTATTAAATGATTAAATTAATTCCTATTTTCAGTGGCTAAGGTTAAAGCACACTGTGAAGCTTAAGTGAAGTGAAGAGTGGATGATTAAATTGAATAAATTTAATTTATTTGATGGTTGTCCTTAAACATGCAATTTTAGCACATCAGTTAAAGAGAAAAGCATGATTTTTAATTAATTAATTGCCAGGAATAGGAGGGGCAATTATTAATTATATAATTATGAGGGTTATATAAGCATGGGCTGCCATAAGGATGAATTAATTAATTCACAGGTAAAGAAGTGCAGCCTAGAGGAAAAGTGTGCCCCATTTGAAGAGGATTTTTGCTCAAAAGAAGGTGAAATCAAGGCTAAAAGCTTCCAATTTTGGCGCATGCATTGAAGGAGGTTGATTTGTGTTTGCATAATTGTTTGCATAAGTGATACAGGTGCTTAGGTGAAGTTGGAAAAATTCATGCTCACTTTGCATGCAAATAAAACATCAATTTTTGGGGGAGCAGGCTTGAATAGTGCAGATTTTTATGATTAAAATTCACTATTCATGTTCCAGTTGCCATCTTTGTCTGAATTAATTACAGGAATTCATTACAGGTGCTTTACAAAAGAAAAGGAGCTTTAATCAATGTCCAATACATTGAATATATCCTTCAAATCAAGAATTATCTAGATCTCGCACTGTTTTCAAGAATTCCGAATAGAGTAAGAAGAAAAAGAATCGTTCAGACAAAGATAGACACAACCATGGCAAAGAAGGATGAAAAAGAGAGCACAACAGAGTCATGCATCACTTCTAAATTTGTAGACATTGGAAACACAGATCTAGGTCCGGAACCTCTTTCTGAATTGATTGACAGATCTAGAGCTGGAAAGACTTCCCTCATGCGTGCAGTCAAAAGCAGTGGAATCATTCGAGCTGCAACATTTCCATTCACATCCCAGCTGCCAGAATTCATTATGGAGTGTGCTAGATCTAGATCTAGATTCAGATCCATAATTGCAAAGGCTTCATCCTCTTGTTTCAAATGCAACCCGTGAAGAAGTCAGTGCGTGGAAAATTCCTTCTAGGATCTTGTGCATGTGCTCCCAATCTTCCAGTTGAAGCCTTCATTGAAGTTGCATTCACCCGAGTGCTTTCCAGAATTTTTAATTGTTCATATGCAATTAAAAATAAAGAGTTATGGCAAACATTGCACTGATGCATGTACTGGAGAAGAACTGCAAAAGCTTCAAGGATAAAAGAGAAGACAAGGCGAAGGCAAAATCCAGCTCGCTTCCAGATCCAGCTTGTTGTTTCCAGATCCAGTCATTTCCAATTCCAGCTTGCTTCTAGATCCAAATTTACTCCGGATCTAGTTTGGTGATAATCAAAGGCAAAAGAATCAGCTGCATGCAAACATGAAAAAGGACAAAACTATAACTTTTCTCTTCCTTCTTTTTTCCTCCGACAAAGTAATTGAGCGATCAATTAAATTATACAACTTAAGTGATTGGTTTAAAAGCCATTACTTGAAGAAGTCAATTACTTGGAGATAGGTGGCAGACATGCAAAATAGAAGGTTCTATTTTCAGTTGCAAATCATACATGTCATGCAAAGAGGAATTCCAAGAGGGAGATTGCTAGTTGTTTCCTTTCCCACTTCCACATGTGCCAGTTCAACTAAAAGCTTCCGACTTGTACTTTCCCTTCTACATTCTATAAGTAGAGGAAGAACCTTCGGTTAAAGATCGAAATTTAAGCGCAAGACCTTGTGTTCCGACTTTGTCTTTGAAACCCTTGAGAGCCACTTGAAGCAAAGGAATATATAGGAGCATATTTATGGAGAACTTTGTGTCATGGTGTATTGTGTTTCTTACTTTTTATCTTAGATCTTTTAATAGACTTTGTGTTATTTCAGATCTAGATCTAGAGCTACCTTTGCTTATAATTATGTGTTTATATCTATTGGTTTCTTCTATGTGCATGCAATCAACTCTGCTATCTATTGATTGGGATGCACATCTTCCCCATTTCTTCTTTGTGTTGATATAATTCCTTTTCCCTTCTTCTATAAATATTTCCTTTCTTTTAAACAACTGCTTACTTGTTGCAGAACTGTTCAGTTGTGGTTCATGAACTGAGTAGTTAAAGTAAAACCCCATTTAGATATTAGCATAATTTAATTGAAAAATCTTACATGGGAGCCTCACCGGTAAATGAGGGAGATTTATCTCATGACTGCCTAGGTTTTGTGCTATGCATAAAATCTTGCCAACACGTTATGTCGCACAGGTGTCGCTAGCCTTCGTTGTTAATCATTTGTATGTCGTTTGATGTCCACATAATTCACATGTAACCTACAAAGAGAAAGAGCAACTGTAAAACCTCAAAACACATCAAATCCTGAAAAGAAAAATATGTAAATGGGGAGCCAGACTGACCCCGCGCGGTCACCCGATAGAGTGAGCTTACAACCAAGTGTTGCGCTACATTTCAAACTCTATGTAGTTTTGCATGTGTGTGTGTAGAATCATGCCCTAGGTGGCTCTTGTTCCAGACACACTTGAATAGCAAGAAATAACTAGATGTAACAATGTAAGTTGATGCGTGGATGTAAAATGAACTTCCCTTCTCTCGAAGTATATGTAGGAGAATGCGACCATTTTCCCTTGAATGATAACTAGATGGATGCTTTAATGCCCTTAGAATTCTTTTGGATATAATCCTAGGTGGCGATAGTAGATGCATAGCGCTTGGTAATTTATTATGATCACATAACATTGTATTTATATGATTCCCTTGTTTGAATTTTGTAATTAACCACTAAAATACCAACCCATAAGAAAACAAGATGCCCAACGGCTAGAAGAGGCCCAAAAGAGGCGAGTAAGATACAAAGAGGTCGGGGGTGCCTAGAGGGGACGAGGGCACAAGGTTCTTTGGTGTTCGGACTCAAAAAAGTGAAGTATCAAAAGTCATACTAGGCAATAGGGTGTGTAAGGATAAGAAGGAAACCAGAAAGAAAGCAAAAAGGCCAAAGACAAAGTGTCAATTAGTACTTTTCTCGCTTAGGAATCATATGAATGCAAGTATGTGATTAGGACCTAGAAATGTACCCAAATTCCATGATTTAGTGTCTACACAGATCGACCACAAATGGGTCACCCGATAAAGTGAACTTATGACCAATCATTGCACTACATTTTAGACTCCATGTAGTTCTCGTGTGTGTGTGTGTGTAATAATCGTGCCCTAGGTGGCTCTTGTGCAAGATGCACTTGATAGCGAATAATAACTAGATGTAGCAATATAAATAGATGTGTGGATGGCAAAATGAACTTCCCCTCTTATGCATGTATGTAGAAAATGTAGTCCCTTGTCCCTTGAATGAAGCTAGATGGATGCTTTGATGCTCTTGAAATGCCTTTGGATGTAACCTTAGGTGATAATAATAGATGCTTAGAGCTTGGTCCTTTATTATGGTCACATAGCTTTATATTTATATGATTCCCTTGGTTGAATTTTGTAATTGAAAACTAGAAGGCTGACCCATAAGAAAATAAGATGCCAAATAGATAAAATATGCCTAAAAGAAGCGAGTAAAGTAAAGAGAGGTTAGGGGCACCCAGGGGGGACGAGGGTACCTGGGCATTAGCATCTTGGTTGGGCGTTGGTGTCCAGAGTCAAGAAAGATAAAGCAGTGGATATAAGACTAGGAAGTAGGGTGTAAAAGCGCATAAAGAAAGCATGAGACATAGAAAAAATGCCAAAGATAGTTGTCAATTGCTAGTTTTCTCACTTTGGAATCATATGAGTAGTAGTATGTGACTAGGACCTAAAAATGTACCCAAAGTGCTTGATTTAGTGTCTATGTTTGCAAACTAAATGTCGAATCAAACATGGATAATAGTTTCAAAAATTGAGTTATGTACAACCAAACATACCACTTTCTATTACTTACAAGCTAGCAAACATCCTAAAAACAACCTACAACATCTCCAAAACATAGTTAAACCATTTCAATCTCCAAAACAAGTTCAAATTAAATAGCAACACTTGTTGATCCACATGACAAGAAACCCATTTCATGAATTATTTAACCAAAGTGTCCTCACGACTCCCATTCAAGGCTTAAACTACCTACATGACTCTCATTCTAGCCACCACACACTTATATAGCTCATGATCCATCTATACCATCTAAAAAAACCTCAATTAATGTTGTCTTTATGTTAACCTCCTGGATTATAGCTAGCACCACACAACAATCACTCCTCCTTTGTGAATGACTTTGGGAAGTTAGGTATTTCAGGTCGAGTTAGAAAATTCCCTCATGTCCCCACTCCTCTCGAGCCACAAAACATTCATGATGATATTTTATTTGCACTAAGACAAGAAGTATTTCTCTCTACTCCTTCTCCCACACTCATCATGTCACAACTCATCATTCTTGATGGTGAAGATGCTCAAGGAAACCATCCCATCCCTCTTCTCATGAGACAACTACTTCCACTAGATATTTGAGCATCTTCTCTTGTATTGTCTCCCCCTTTCAATCTCCACGTGAAATTTCCATGTCAAGGTTAACCATAGTCCAAAAATAATTTTATCTCGCATCACCTAACCTAACATTCACCCATCCATTAACCATGACATAGACCAAAAACTATGCACTACCATTATCCTTATCAGATCATTGACCACCATGAGAAAGTCCATAAGAATTTTTGCTACCTTTGACGGGTAGGTCTTACTCTCTCAAAAACATCTATAGAGAACCTTCCTTCCCCCTTGCCCAAATCTTTAATTTCCCACACCCTCTTGATGCACACCATCTTCATACCATTTGTTATATTATTAGATCATCACTTTTTCATCCCCTACGTGGACTGCTTTGGCCCAACCCACAAAGAGTTAAGTATGCACAAAATGTCCCTACACTTTTTGATGTGTATAGTGCCTAAATCTCCTACAAATTTGGGGTAACCAATCTAACCTATGGGAATATTCACAAAGGTTATATATAGGTGGAAGACCTTTACACGATGTCTATTCACAATGATTATTAATAAGGTGAGGTTTGGATCATTAACAAAAAAGTATAAAAGAGAGGGAAGGGTAGGGAAAAAAAGTGATTTAGAATTTTTCCTATCTTAAGATTACCTTGAAGAAAACACCACCAACATGATATGATGTAATATTTAAACAACTTAGTTCACTACTTAAATCCTCACAAATCTTGGGTGAGAGAATAAGGTAAAGTGAATATTTTTCTTGCATGCATAAGGTAAAATAAAAACAAAATATAAGTTCTTTCTTTATAGTTTATAAAACCAAAATAATGATTGAAATGGCCATTGGTCCAATTCAATTAAATTCACAAATTATAATGAAGTCAATTGAAGATTCCAATTTAACATCCATTTCATGAAATGTTGCATAAATTGTTGATTAACAAAAATGAAGAGTTCCTAAATGTCCTAATATGGGGTATTTATGGTTTTAGTGTTAATCTAAATAGGAGGACTAAAACATTGTAAATGAACTAAAGCAATATGAAACAAATTAAAATAAAATGTATTAAGTGACAAGTATCATCGCGATGTGTTGTCGTTATCGCTATCATCGTCGTTGTTGTTGTTTGTTGTTGTTGCCCCCAATTTGACTACTTGTTTCTCATACGGTGGACCTGCAAGGAGAAAATGATCAAGTAGTCAAATATGTATGTATGTAAAAACATTATGTAAAGTACACAAATGTAAAGTACGCTAGAATAGAAAGTGTAAATGGAAAAATGGAACATGTGCACTTGATCCATGTTGAGAAAAAGGGTGTAGAAGGATATCCTGTAATGTTGTGAGTTTTTAGGTGATCTCACGCCACCCTGGATGAAGAAGTGTAGGGAGGAAATGCTCTGTGTCCTCCAACTCTAACTACTTCTGCTGAATTTTTTTAAAGAGATCTTTGTACTACATTGGTTTTTTGGGAGATCCTATGCCACTGGACAGAGAAGTGTAGAGAGGCCACCCACTGTAACCCCGATCCTGTGACCGCTCCACAAAATTTCCGAAGGACACCATGTCTGTTAAGGCCATTGTGTATGGATTTTGTAGACTGATCTGAACTCACTCGTTGTGTGTGAACTAGTGTAGATATGTTATATTATTAGAAACCATCAATGATGCCCCCCCTCTTTGGGGGTGTAGGCGATGACCCTGGAAGGATAATGCAGCCCCAAAAGAGGACCAACTACACTATGACCTTATAACCAACTCAACCCTGAAGGGGGGGAAAGGAAAACAATGGGTAGATACCAAGACGCACACAAAAAGGGGATGACTAGCTAATACAAGTGTTATTCCAAGCACATGCATGCAAATAAGTGTAAAAGACACATACAATGTAGAAAAACTACCAAATACGGAGTGTAAACACACAAGAAAATAAGGAGACCACACAAAGACGGTTTCAAACATGGTACATCACTCACAATGTCGTGAGACACATAAGGCCATAATGGTCAAATAGCAGACAAGTGTGCACACAAGAAAAGGGCAAAGCTTGTAAAAATGGTGAACAAAGCGACAAGTAAAAACAAACATATAGTCGAGGAAACATGTAGTCCTGCAAAATAAGTGTTGCACATGGAACACCCATTAACATGTTAGAGTGAAAACCGATATGTCAAAATGTGTATGAACCAGGTAGTAAAAATGCTAAGTACAAAATGAAACAATAACACATGTATGAGATGAATGCTGATGCCCCCAACGACCAACATAGTAAGGGTAGAAGGTGAGCATCCATACCGCATGTAAATTTCATGTATCTACGATCACACTTGACAAAGGCATGAACACGCATGTGTGTATGATAATTACATATAGAAATGCAAGCTAACATGTGTAATAGAATGAGCAGGCAAAACACTAGTAAGCAAGAGTAAATGCTACCAAGACAATGCCATATGTTGTGGATGGATGGAATGGAATGATAAGAGCAATGTGCCCCCTGAGTGTATGGGAGTGTATGCAATGAGGTGCATTTTGTTTTCCCCTTAGTAGTCAAGAATGAACCATAAACAAGAGTGCGACATTGGGAAATGGTCGAGTAGTGTTGGATGGGTCTAGCACACTATGATGAATGTGGATGTGTAGTGGTAATGAAATGTGTGACATGGGGAGAAGATGTGCATGGACCGCATAACATAAGCGTATACCATGACTTTTTCAATATACGAGTGACGACTTATCCCTAAGCTTATATCACTATAAGATGAGTGCATGATGATGAGATGTATGGAAATCTATGCGTGGACCCTATAGCCTAAGCGTATACCACGACTTTGTTGGATAAAGGAGTGATGATTTAGCCCTAAGCGTATATCACTATAAGATGGAAGAAGAAAGTGATGATTTAGCCTACAACATATGTCACTACGAGATGGGTGATGAGGGTGTATGAAGCGTAGATAAGTAGGTGGTGGGTAACAGAAGGTGGTGATTTTATCACTAAGCGTGGACCACTACGTGATGAATAAGGTGAGGGTGGGGATTTAGCCTAAAGCATATACCACTAATGGATGAGTAGGAGAGGTGATGATGTAGTAGAATGATGTAGAAGAGGATGATAGAAGTAGTGATGATAGGATGTAAGAGGATAATGTAGAATGGGTGAAGGGAGTGGTGATTTAACCTAAGGTGTATACCACTACGGGATATGTTGATGAGTGTGGGTGACGATATAGCCTAGAGTGTTGGTCACTAGTCGATGAATGTGGTATGATGACATGTCACATGTATGTAAGGTCCATTTGATTGGTAAACCATCGGTAGTCGAGTATGGACCGAGGAACTAGAGTGCATCATAGGGTGGTGAGTGTAAGCGCATAGAAGACAACAGTGTATACGATCAAGGTGGGTGAATATGTGGTGTAGACAATGTAATGTAGTATGTGGGTGAGTAGAAATAGAATGTGTTATGACGAGAGATGAAAATAGACCCAAGTAAAAGGAAATCTAATGTAGGGTGTAGAATAGGTAGGATGTATGCATGTAAGGTGGGTATGGAAGGTGCAATGCAATAAGTGTATAGATAGGAATAAAATGTGTAATGATAAGAGAAAAACTAGACCCAAGTATAAGGAAATCTAGTCTAGCATGTAGAAGATAGATGATGTATAAATGACTAATAGATAAGGTATGCACATGGTGATGTAAGATGTAGGCTATGTATAAAAATGATGAGAGGGTGTATATGTATAGGTCTAGTAGTGCAGTGTGCGGGGTTCAATGTAATGGGAATCCCTCAACAGTCCAATGTGAACCGAATCACTAGGGTGCGTCATCGGGTAAGGAGGGAGTGATTAGAAGGGATGATGAAAATGTTGATATGCACGAGATCAAAGTAGTGAGACACACAATCATAGTAGGGTGAAGATGGGGGGATGCATAGTTTCTATGCCCCCTAAGTGATAATGTGAAAAAGGGGACTATGAAATGCCATCAAGCAAATCATCGTTGTCTTGATCGAAACCGGCAGGAGTGGCGTTGGAAACTTGGTAAGTGATAAAATGAGGTAGATCATATAAATATGCATTACGACGAAGGAGATAGGCATTCATTGCATATTCTTCATCCGTAAAAGCAACTAGTGGGCATCCATGAGCACACCAATGTGAAATGTTAGGTACATATGTAGGAGAAGAATCATTAGCAATGGAGATAGTACCGAAAGGCATGGGGAAGGAGAGTGAGGAATGAAGCGGTCGAGTGTACCACCAATATAATCAAGCCAAGATCATCCAAGTGTAAATGGAAACCCACAGAGGAGTGCATGTAACAAATATTGTTAAGTGAAAAACCCATAACCCATAAGCCATTGTAATATGGAAATAACCGTAATAAAGATGGGGTGAATGGGGAGGTGGCAATATGTCATTAAGCATCATGCCGAACCTGGGTAAGCAATCACATGTATAGATAGTATCAGAACTAGTGAGATCAAGAGGAATGTGTTCCCAAAATGTCCTATTTATATATAAAGTATAGGTGAAGGGTGGTTGTAAGACTACTTCCGGGGAGAGGTAGATGAAACTGCGTTGACACTTTGTTAATAGAGCCCTTATATAGGACCATGACATTAGTGGAGGGAGGATTTTTGAAGCGGTACTCTCTCCTGGGCCATCGACGATAAATGTTTCTTCAAAATAAGAATTGTCAACACCGAGAGGAGTAAAATCAAGTTTTTGTAATGTTTCATCAGTGAGTTCGACAACA
This sequence comes from Taxus wallichiana var. yunnanensis, assembly GCA_018340775.1. Taxonomy (NCBI): domain Eukaryota; kingdom Viridiplantae; phylum Streptophyta; class Pinopsida; order Cupressales; family Taxaceae; genus Taxus; species Taxus wallichiana. The sequence goes on along the minus strand of CM031236.1, from coordinate 473,559,101 downwards.
TTAACCTCATCATCAGACTTGGTGGAAACATCGGTGTGTGCATCGTCTATTTGGGTAGCATTATCGAGGATGTTTGAAGGTGGTGAAGAAGTAGGGGTGGTGGTGATGGAGTGCTAGCAGGGACAAAGACAATGGGTGAAATAATAGCCGAAGTGTGAGTAGATATAGCAGGAGAAGGAATGGTAGGAATAATAGAGGTGGGTACACTAGATTGGCCGACATCATATTGATCCAAGTTAGCATATAGAATAGGTTGAGGTGGTGGGACAGGCATAGAAGTGACAGGGTCAATGCGACAATATTTGAAGGGTTCTAGGTCAATGGTAACAATATGTTCATAACCATCATGAAGGAATTTGACACATTGATGTACAATGGAGGGTACGACTTGCATGGCGTGGATCCAAGGCCTGCCTAAGAGGAGATTGAATTGAAAATAAACATCGAGGACATAGAATTCAGTAAGAATGGTTTTTGGTCTAACTTGAATATGAAGGGAGATTGTGCCTAAGCATGTACGAGTGGAGGAATCATAACCACAGATGAGAGTGGAGTTACGAGAGATGAGACTATCATTAATGCCTAATTGTTGTAAGAGGGAATGGGCACATAGATTAATGACAGACCCATTATCAATAAGGACACACTTAATACAAGTAGTACTAATGACGGTGGTAATGAGCAAGGGTGCACAAGGGTTATTATGGGTGGCAAGTGATATGTCTTCGTCTGTAAAGGAGATCAAATGGGGTAAACTATAAAGAGATTGAATGAGATGGGAAAAGGCTTCAGTAGAGTGATCACGTTCAACATGAATGACGCGAAGAGTAGCCTCAAGTGTAGTCCGACATTCTGCAGTGCATTATGTAATAAATCATAAAGGGATATCTTAGCTGGTGTATTTTTAAGTTGGTTGATAATATCATAGCCTTTAGGAGCAGTTGGTGGAGCGATGGATGCAACTGGTGGTGGTATGGAAACAGGTGGACCATCGATGGAGTGAGACGAGTGTGAAAAGTAGTGATTATGTTAATGGACAAGTCCGATGGGGGTGTGAGAAAGTGAGGTGGATGTTGAGTGTAGACACGCATGAAGTTGGTTTTGGTAGTAGTTATATTGGTGACCTTGGTAGGTGTATAGGTGGGGTATGAAGATTGGGCCATGACCTGATAAGGGGAGGACATTGTAGGAGAAAGGGGGTGAGGACAAAACCCTAGAAGGTGGTGGAAAGAATGGTCGGGTTCACCAAAATGACTAACAAAAATGAAGAGTTCCTAAAAGTCCTAATATGGGGTATTTAGGTTTCTAGTGTTAATCGATTAGGAGGACTAAAACGATGTAAATGAACTAGAGCAAAGGTATGAAAAAATGTAAACAAACTGTATTAAGTGAAATCAAACCCTAATATGCAAGAAGAGAAGGGGGAATGACTTAGTTGATTGAGACAGACTATCACAGGTGCAAACTAGAACTCGGCAATGTAGACGAACACTCAAGGGCCCTGCGAAGGGAAAATCAAGACTGTCTGAGATGACACAAATGCCCGAGAGTGTACTTGGGACACCCCGGTTTGCAGGTTTAGGCACTTAAAACAATATAAATGCTCAAAACCCTAATTTGGTATGGTCGCTAAGTGTCTCTGAATACTCTTTATGTCTGTCACACTGGATTTGTCGATGCACCTTGGATGATGCCATGCACATGAAGAAGAAGAAGAAGGGGTTGGACTGACCTCAGCCACCAAACCGGTGGACTTATCGTTGAGCACTACACTACATTACGGACCCTGATGTAGTTCTGGTGAGTGTGTGTATGTCGTGCCCTATATGTTCTCATGTTTGTTGCACTTTGTGTAATAGCAAGCTATGGTAGCTACAAAAGATGTAGATAGTAGAATAGAATTAATAGAATCCCCCTCTAAGAATGTGTGTGATGCAGACTTCCTAGCTTGAATGTATGGTGATATATGGATGCAAGTGATGCAATAGATGCAACCCTAGATGGAGTGATAACACTGATAGGAAGCAATGACCTAGGACCCTCATTATGGTATTATAAGCTTTATATTTATAAGGTTATCAAGTTTAATTTCACAATTAATCCCAAAAATGTTGACTAAGGAAAAGATAAAGATGACCAACAACTAGAAGTGACCCAAAAAGGAGTGAAAGAGGCTAAGCATAGATCGGGGTACCCAGAATGGGACCAGGGTGCCCCAGTACAAGGTGGGGTGCCGGGAATTAGGGCTAGAAACTCGGGAAGTTAGAAAATGGGGTGATAAGTATTGGGGAATACGCGGAAAGACACAATAAAAGATAAGAAAAAGGTAGCCAAAGGGGGTATTAATTAGTACTTTGTACACTTGAGAACCTTCTAAATAGTAGTATAAGATCGGGCTAAATATTGTCTAATGTGCAATGTTTGTGTCTACAATTGCCTAAGAACACCTAATCAATCATACATAAATTGTGATATAATGTTTTCTTAAACTACATAAATAATTATATACTAAATTTGCATTCATTAATAAACCACAAGCTTTCAATGTTTAGCTCTTAATCAAAACTAAAACATGACAATTATTTGAATTAACGAGAAGAGAAGACACATAACTTCATAAGATTCACAATGAACATAGTGACTCCTTAATTTTGCTTGTAAGAAAAAAATAATAATAAAAGGGTCTCGTCATATTAATAAAAAACCAATGGAAAAACACACCTTGCCAAGCTCACATGTAAAATAATCATAGAAAAATAACTAACTCTAGCCTACGGATAGACTATTCTTAGAGTAGTAATTTCATCCCAAAATAGTGCCTAAGATGAGAGCTTGGTTAATAATCACTACATGTTTTTAATCTCCACTTCAAGTGCAAATTCAAGTTCATTATGTGCCTATTTTTTATCATGCAAATTTCTCACGTTGCTCTATTTGTGCCCTATCCATATTTGGATCCCATTGCTTATTATAGTTTGGATTCTCTATGATTGTGAATTACAACCTGGGACTCTACATGTCCATTCAAACTCAAGTAAAACTCAAAAAGTGCTTTTATTTCCAATTTAATCTCCTACTCGAGTTTTATAATGGAGGTTGTATGAAAAATGGCTTTCGATAATTTCAAACCTTAGCTACTCCTTGTATGCGCTAACAAAATCAGGGACCCACACCATTTGAAAGTGCAATCCAAGAGATTTCTAATGAGCATGACCTTGCTATGTTTTGAGCTATATCATGACAATTATTACATGTTTCCTCTTGCTCTTGAATTTGACCCTTTTTGAGATGATTGTGATTAGACCACACATAATTTGTGTTGGGTTTTCATGTCTTTAATTATTTTGACCTCATTTGATTTCCCTGTGTATTGGCCCACATGAATTCAAAGATCTATTACTAGACCATGTGTCTAATGAAATCGACAATCCATAATTGGTCCATGTGTTTGATGAAACCAGTGATCCATGATTGGTCCACATGTCTCGGTTTCTTGTTGTCATGTATTACAAGCCTTTGACTTCAATGACCTTTGAACTCGCATGTTTGAGTTGTTTATTTTCTTTTCGAGGCCTCATTACATCTCCTCTTGCTCTTGATTTCAACCTTTTCCGAGATGCACATTATTGGACCTCATGTATTTTATTTTGGGGTTTTGAGCCTTGATTGTTTTAACATCATTTGACCACCCCGTATGCAAGCCCGTGAATCCAAATATATGTTATTGGTCTCATGCGTGTCTTATGAAACCAACAATCTATGTTAGGTCTATGAGGATTTTGCCTTCCGATGCCGCGATGCTATCAAACAGGGCATCTCTTGGATGAATGTGCGCATTCCAGATGCAAGGAAAAATGGGTGTGGTGGGAGGGTTCTTTACCAAAACATCTTACACTTATCCCCTATCCAAAACCGATTGAGGACTCTTCAAGCCCCTCGGAGGATTCCCTCCCACAGATGGAGTCACAAGCTCCGATCTCTTCTACCCAAGCGGTTGAGTCTGAATCTTCGATGGTTGGTGCCCCGTTGCCCCTCATCAAGGGTCACATTCCCATCAATAATCTTGAAGTTGTTCTTTCGATATTCGAGGAAGATGGTAATGAGGATTGTATGGTGGTGGAATAGACGAATAAAGGACACAATAAGCTAAAATCCACTAGCGTCTTGGACAAGGATTGAGTCTTGTCATGTCTTGTGTTTTTAACCCTCTATCCGGGGTGGAAGAATTTTATTTACGGGCCATTTTTCCTTTGTGTATAGGTAGTTAGTTGTCTATGGCCTGTTGTTTGAATTTTGTTTCACATTGGGCGGTTTGACTACCTTTGTTTTGGTTTTTTTGTGGTATATCTATGTTTTCAGACCTACTCTTTCTATGTTTTTTTCTTGTATCTAAGTTTTGACCCTTTTGTTTTACTAGGGTATGGTCCCCATAAAAAAACCATTTACCATTAATAAAAAAACATCACACGAGGCACTTTACATAATATGGTGAATACCACCCATAATTATACATGGGTGATTTTATATGTATTTATTTATATTTGATAGAACAACTCAAGGTATCTGTAATTGGGCGAAGGGATTACATTAATTGATGGAATATTTGCTTAAATTATGGAGGGAATATATAGATCCAACAATATAAAGAAAGTGAAAAACTAAATCAATGATCACCTTCAACTACGCAACTCTTTTAAAGGGGCATCCATGCCATCAAAATCACCTAGATCCATCAATGCAAAGTAAGCGAACAAACTAAATTAATGATCACCTTGATCTCAATAGCTACGAATACAACAATTTGAATCACAAACAGAGTTTTCCTCTCTATAGATATGTTTAAAAGTAATTTCTTCAAACAAGTTAGACATTTCCTTTATACTAGTTATAGAGTTTTGGATAGATGTAGAAGTAGTACCTTTACCAATAATATTATTAATAATGTTCAATGAGTCTCCTTCCACTTCCAATCTAACAAATCTATGTTGATAGGCTATAGAGACCCCCCAATAAGCAACAATCCGCTTTAGCAACGTGATTTGTTTGAATTCCAAGATTACAATGATACCCAAGAATGAATCTTCCTTCAAAATCACGGAAGACCCCTCCAAAACTAGCTTTGTCGGGGTTTCCTTTAGATGCCCCATCAAAATTTAGCTTTATCCATTCCTTGCTAGGTTTTTCCCAACCTTGAAGCCTAGGATTATGTGTAGGAAGGTCAGTTTGAGTAGGACTTAAACCCCAATTCTTAGATAATTTACTCACTTTGAAGAATTGTTTTCTTATGTGGGGCTATGGTTGAGAAGTTTGCATTAATAGCGTTAAAACAACGAGTTCCAACTTTCTTTTCCAATTCCTTCTTCCCTTTAAAAATCCGCCTATTTCTCTCTTTCCAAATTTCCCAAGCCAGGTGCATTATAGAAAGGGTCCAAAGATGTTTGAGTCCTTGACTCCTAAAAGGGCTAAACCATTGGGACCACAGTTTTTAATGGAGCATGGGAAAATCCACTTGAAAGCACTATTTTTAACCATGTTATTTTTAGCCAAGTGCTAAAAATAGCCAATCTTCCAAAAATAGCTAATCCTTTGCGTGGAAAATATAATAATAGGGACATTTAGGAATTTTAAAAAACAAGTTAGCAAGAGGATTTATACAGGAAGTTGGATATGCCCTTGAGAGCTTTGATACAAATATTCCACGCACTCGTAATCGGTGACATGGCGAAATACAATAAGAGAACACATTGTGTACGTGGAGCAGTACCCAGTATATCACGGTTTGCCAAATGGCACATCCATATTTTGGAAACAAGGAAGCAAGAGGCTATATATATAGAAGCAAGATACGCCCCGAGGAGCTTTGATATGCATACACACACACCCAAAGCAGTACGTGTCAAAATACAAAGAGGGAACACACCAAGTACGTGGAATAGTACTCAGGTACATCTAGGTATATCAAATAATGTATTGAGGTACTATTCCACGTACCATGTGAGTTTTTGGGCAAACCTGCAAGAAAAAAGGCCAAAAATCGGATTTTTTCCTTTATTTGGTCAAAAAAAAAGTCAAAACGAATTTTTTAAATTTAAAAAAACTTACCCTAAAAACATCTCCAAACTTTTTTTAAACAACACCACCACATTTACCTCAAGATCTGCAAAGTCCTTACTCAGGGTTTCATAATGGCCTTCAAATATTTTGAGAAAATGGGAGAAACCCTTTCTCTTGAACACTTCCATGGCTTTAGGATTAACCCCATCTAGATCAAAAGGCTCAGTTCTCACAAGATCACCCCCATTTGAAAATACAAGCACCAGTTCGCAGAAAATCCTAACTTCAGATTACTCAGAATAAAATAAACAATCATAGCAATGTCGATGTTACAAAGCACGATGGAAATAATGACACTAAGGTGACACAAGCGTATCCAATCCCAAAGCTTCATATCATCCCACCATAAATTCACACAATTCATATAGCTCTTATACATTATTTCCTAACATACCATGACCTTGTCATTATTACCCAGTGGTGACGTGTCCATGTTGATCTTTTTGGAGGTGTGCTCGCACCTTAGTATCTAAAGCTTCTTCATCATTGATTAATGTCATATCGTGACAATTAACCCCCTTTCGTGATTAGAGACAAGTATCACCCTTCACACATTTTCGTGTTTTTAAATTTTAACCTCTTTTGACCTTTCGCTATGTGTCCTGAAACGAAAGAGTTGTGATTGTTCCACGTGTCTTAGTTTTGGGTCTTAACTCTCGGGTAATAGATTACTCGACTCGTGACATGTGCCACCTTTTATAGGCCTTTGAGTCTCGTCACCTTCTCTATTGTTTGACTTTTTAACTCTCCTTAATACCCCGAGTCACATAATGGTTGCCACATGTCCTCCTGCCAGCTTGTTCATCTCTTACAAACAAATCCCTTGAAAAACACCTTTTAATTTCTGTAAATCGAGAACATGTAATTGGTCACCAATTTGAGCTGTGTTTGCACATACTCTTTGTATGATTACTCGCGAACATGAATATTGAGAACTTAGTATAAATGTGAAAATAACTTAAGTTTGTTTTTGAACCATTAGCGAAAACAACTTGAGGTTTTTTATTTTAATTTTTCCTAAATTTGATCTAGCGATAGATCGTTGTATACGTCTTCTCCAAAATGATATATCTAATGTAAATATATATTGATATATAATAGATTGAGGATTTCTATAGTGGTGTAAACTATTATTTGAAACATTTTACGCTCTACATACAAAATGCCCCTTTCTTTCAATGAGGAGCAGTACCTAAGCGAGTTTAAATGGAAGAAGCGGGCAAATGGGATTCGTGTGCCTTTAAATGAGGAGCAGTACCTAGTTCTTAGCAAATGACCGTTGCAGCCTCGAGCCTTGAACCTAGGAGCATACCATTGCATTTGCAGTCGCTCTTTATTTAAACCCATCATTCAGATCATATCGATACCTTTTTCTTTATTTCCATCGCTCTCTACAATTTCTCTCTGCAGTATCCTTCGTTTACAATGGCATCCGCAGAAGCAGCAGCAGAATCAGCGGGAGCCCTACCTCTTCCACTTCCACTTCTTTTGAGGAGGTTATGTCTGGTGATTTATTCTACTTCTCTGACTTACATTTATCCAGATCTCGCTGACACTTTTTTTTTTATTGCCACCAGGTAACCCCAAATCCCCTCTCCCCTTCAATCAGGAGCACAAACATAGCTGTAAGTTTTTACTTATTCTTTTGAACTTTCATCCAATGTTGCGCTGGTACTCAGATGTGAGATACCCATTTTTATTTTTATAATTGTTTTCATGGACCGACTGGCATTCGAACTTAGGACCTTCCTTCACCATGCTGGGCGTGTTTTGTGAGTTTGGGGTTCTGTTCTTGCTGAGATACCATGCTATTTTCCATAGACTAATCTATTTTCCCCACCTCTACAAACATTCCCCTGAAATGCCTGTTCGGGTTTATTCCTCACACGTTATGTGGCAATCTTGTAAATTGTGCTATCTGAATTTTCGTGATTGTATCTGTGTGTTTCAGTTGCAGGATCTGAGCGAATCAAGAGCAGATTTGCTAAGCCGGATCCACAACTTGAAAAAGGTACCATGTAGTGCAGTATTGCTTATCTCTTCCTTTACCTTTTCCATAGAATTAGTTATGGACATCTAACCTAGTTCTTGTCTGGAAACCCTAGGATCTGCAAGAATGGCGTGGTAAACTCGACACTCAAGTGAAGACTTACAGAGAGGTTTGCACTATTATCTGGAAGAATACCGTTTTAGGGTTTATGTTTTATTTATTTAGGCTTTAGGGATTTTGCAGATAGCAGAGTCTTTTGTTATTGGTCGCTATGGCAGAACTGTTCAGTACTGAGAACGAACGTATTTTGTAATTAATCCTAGTATAATTTTTTGTTTTATTATGATTTAAGTTTTGTAATGCTTTTTGCAGGAGCTTGGAGATTTGAAGAGTAGTCTTAACCTTGAAGTAGAGCAACTGAAATCTGTATGTTGTCTTGTCTTGTAGAGAATCTAGAGTTACACTGCGCAGGGTGCTTCTAGTAGTTACTGATCTAAGAGATTGTTTCATTATTAACATTATTTATTTACCCAGGAATTTGAGGATCTAAGAAAGAGTTTAAGAAAACAGTTGGATGATGCCACTAACATTGGTTCTATGGTATGTACTGTTGATAGTCTTCTGAAGTGAATGCCATGCAAAGATGAGATGATTTTAGTTCTACTTTTGTTGAATGTGCACAAGTAGGCCTTTATTCCTCTTTGGCTTTGCTGGAGGATCACTGTCATTCTGTTGTTCATATCTGTTTTATCAGAGAATTGTACTTCTGTAAAATAAGTGCTTAAATGGAATGTGCTATTTTCCTACAGATTCCTGGCTTAGACAAGAAACTGGAGGAATCTGTTCCTGATTTGATGAAGAATATGGACCTCAACAAGGTGGACGAACCGGATTCATGACCAATCATTGAATTGTTTTATGTATTCTTCAGACATATTAGCACCATAGTTTTATATGCTTGTCTATATATTGAGACATGTTCTTTGAACCTAATGTGTCAAATTTCTCAAGCATCTGAGCTCACATGGCCTTATTCCAGTTTGAAATTGTTATGCTATTTTGAACTTTTGAATGGAGTAGATAAACACTGCATGTTCTTTGGGAGAGAATGACTCTAAGCTACGGTGGACATATTGAAAATATGTGGTTGTATGTGCTTCCATGTAAGTTTGTTGTGTTTGGTAAATTGGTATTTGTATGTAAAATCTCCTTGAATATAATGTGATGATTTTTTGATGTTAAAATTGCTTGATCTCAACTTCAAATAGGAGCATATCAAACATGTGTGAGCTCACTTAATATGTATTCTGGTACCACCAGCTGGAAGATGTTTTTAAAAATATGTTTTCTTGTTTTTGGGGATGGGATGGGTTTCCAAATTTTGAACTTTCAAATGGAGTGGATAAACACTGGATAATGAAGGACATGTAACTGATCCCCTGATGTCACTGCATGTTCTTTGGGAGAGAATGACTGAAAGCTATAATTGATGTATTGAAAATTTGTGGTTATATATACATTTGAGTTTGTTGTGTTGGGTAAATTGGTATTTGTTCTTTGGGACATGTTACTGATCCCCTGATGTCACTGCATGTTCTTTGGGGAGAGAATAACTGAAAGCTATAATTGATGTATTGAAAATTTGTGGTTATATATACATTTGAGTTTGTTGTGTTGGGTAAATTGGTATTTGTATGGAAAAATATCCGTAGATATAATGTGTGGATCTCAACTTCAAATAGGAGCATGTGTTTTCTAGCAAGAGCAGCTGGAAGATGCTTTTTTGAACCTGCTTTTTTTGTTTTGTATATAACTAGGTGCATATGTATAGATACTTTTGCACATCAATATCTGCTGTGTTTGTGCTGAGGTTAGGTGCTTACACCTACACCAAACTTCTCAAGCATGTGAGATCATATACTATTTTGAACTTTCAAATGCAGTGGATAAACACTGGACATTTTTTTGGAGAGAATGATTTTAAGCTATAATGGACGTATTAAACAATTTGTAAGTAAAAATGTTCTTGAATATAATACTTCTTATGATTTATCTGAACTTCAAATAGGAGCATGTGTGTACTGGTAAGAGCGGCTGGAAGATGTTTTTTCTATATAAATAAAGATTTATATGTATCAATATGTGCAGTTACTATTGCACATCAATGTCTGGTGTTTTTGTGTTGGTTAGGTGCCTACATCTACACCAGCACACTATGTTGACCCATCTCCAATATTTCATCCCCTGTTGTGAAATGAAACCCTTATTTAATAGAAGGATTGGGATTAAAAAAATTAGCCACTGCTGGGAGAGGATTCTATCTAGTTCAGCAAAATACACGTTTGGCACAAAAAATCAGAGGATAACTATTACTTCAAAACATTCCTTCAAGGTGCTTCTCAATTTAAATAACTATTGATAGTTCCTGAAATAGTCTGGAAAGCTTATATATCTGACCACAAGAATTTGACTGCTAAACAATGCTCCTACTACCTAAGTTTGGCACAAAAAGTCAGAGGATACTTCAAGACATTCCTTCAAGTTGCTCCCCAATTTTAGGCAGTGAATAACTATTGATAGATACTGAAAAATTCTGGAAATCTTTTATATCCTGACCACAAGAATTTGTCTACTAAATGATGCTCCTACTACCTGAGTTTGCCTTGTGGTGGATGCACCAAAATCTTTGGAATTTGACTGCTAAACAATGCTCCTACTACTTTGACACAAAAAGTCAGCGGATACTTCAAGACATTCCTTCAAGTTGCTCCTCAATTTTAGGCAGTGAATAACTATTGAACGTACTGAAATAATGTGGAAATCTTTTATATCCTGACCACAAGAATTTGTCTACTAAATGATGCTCTTACTACCCGAGTTTGCCTTGTGGTGGATACTCCAAAATCTTTGGAAATTCCTTCCCTTGAACCCTTGTAGTTGATAACTTAAACATTATTGCATGTTGAATTTGAGGTATGTTTACCCAAAATCATAACTATGGGGTAAATCACTTCTCAAAACACTGGTAGAAGAAATGGTGTACCTTGTCTCATGTTGTAGGCCATTGTAGATAAATACAGATGTATGCAGAGTGTCGAGGAATGGAGTTTGAACATGGAGCAATTTCTGGTGACAAGGAGATATTGGCAAGGTTCACTTCTAATATTCCCTACAGGATGGACTTAGGAGGCAATTGGGTTGTTTCTGTTTTCAACTACAAGGGTTCAAGGGAAGGAATTTCCAAAGATTTTGGAGTATCCACAAGGCAATTTGAGGTATGTTTACCCAAAATCATAACAACTGGGGGTAAATCACTTCTCAAAACACTGGTAGAAGAAATGGTGTACCTTGTCTCGTGTTGGAGGCCATTGTAGATAAATGCAGATGTATGCAGAGTGTCGAGGAATGGAGTTTGAACATGGAGCATTATATATGGTGACAAGGAGATATTGACAAGGTTCACTTCTATTATTCCCTACAGGATGGACTTAGGAGGCAATTGGGTTGTTTCTGTTTTCTGTTTTCCCATTTGCAGTCCACATGCTTTTGATGATCATTTGCTTCAACAGGAGGTATTTCAGTCTTTCATCAACCGTTGCCTGTTGCAGCGCATAAAATTAATTGTTTAGTTTCCAACAGGAGGCACTTTTGATATGATCATTTGCTTCAACAGGAGGTATTTCAGTCTTTCATTAGCCCTTGTCTGTTCCAGCGTCTAAACATAATTGTTTAGTTTCCAACAGGAGGCATTTATTATAATTTCTGCCATGCTGCTGTTTCCAATAGTAACAGGGAATGCAAAGTTTGGAAAGGCAACTGATATCCAGAAAAATTAAAGATAATTTTGACAGAGAAATGTGCAAGACATTGGTTTTCAAATGATGTTTGCATGCAATAAATTTGAAATTTTCAATACTAGTGTTCATCCTAAGTAGCATTTCTTAGTTGTGGGTTATTTACATATGAAGTAATCGTGTAACATATGCAGAATATTAGCTTGTACAAAAATCAACACTTGAATGACAATTTTTGCAGCAAAGAAATTGACTTCGCAATAACATAGCTGCTAAAAATGATAGTGTAATCCGCCAAAACGGATTGCATTAGTCTAGCACTGCTTAAGCAGTGCTTATAAGCTAGTGAGTGGAATTGAAACCCAACTGATGAGTTCTTCACATTGTGTGCCTGAAATCCAAGAAAGGTTGATATATGTTTGAATGTTGCATGCATGATTGCAGTTTAACATCCTGCAATCAATGAGTATAATGGTATGAAGATGGGCTTGAAATATATAAGAAAGATATGCACAAGATGTTTTCTTCCTATATACAGAGTTTACCCAAGATGCATATGAAGTCTCACTTGCATGCATTGTGTAAAATAGGATAGAGAGCCCACTTGGGTGGCAGGAACAATCAGAAAGATGGGACTCTTCCTAGTCTAGACCTTCCACACTTTCATGTTGTTACAGAGAAGCTTGTGAGAATATTGGATTTAACACTTGGGTGTAGAAAAAAATCAGAAATATGAGATTTTTCCTAGTTTAGAATCTCCGTACTCTCATGTTGTTGCAGAGAAGCTTGTAAGGGTATTGGATTTTACCCTTTCTCTCCAACATCAACACATCTGAATACAACAAAAGAAGGTTGATTACTTAACATATTACTTCTGAACTGCGCCTACAATGCTTGGAAGAGTAAAATTCTTGCAACAATATATAATCTAAAGAGTTCAAAGCATATTATTTTTATATGCTCAACTTAAGCTGATGCTAATTTCAAAATGCTGGCTTTAAAACCCAAATATGCAATGGTGTTATAATGTATGGTGGTGTGCACTAAATAAATTTAAGTTTTGGAAAATTTCCAGCTTAAATAGCCATGGCATCATAATCAATTTTTGTAGTCCTTATGTTTCTTTTTATTGAAAAGCTTTTCCCCATATAAATATATATGAAGTACAAGCTGATCTTATAAAAAAAGTGAGTGGATGAGTCACGTAGTCGCTGCGGCTAGGGGTTCCTATTATGGAAAGCCTTACCACGTTGCTGTGGGGCACACAATGGATTCACACTAAATAACAATGGATTTCTTATTGATTTAAAGCTTTCATGACATCTACATTCACACATGCTCTACTATGGAGCTTGTAGACTCTTTCTTGAGCTATTTAGAGTTGGCATATCCCTATGAACCTCTAGACACTACAAAAACATACCTTGCGAACAAGGTTTTCTAAATTAAAATACAAAAACAATATAAAACAACAATAATCCATAAAAATCAAATATTGCCACAAAAAACCTAAAAAGTAAAAATAAAGTTGATCTAAGGCATGTCGCCCTCACTTATCCTCACCCACTCTCATTTAATGTTGTCACATCTACATAACCACCCCACCTACCCATTTGCATGCTCAATGCACAATGGACCGTTATGATCACAACTCTCTATGCATATTTCACCCATATCCATCCCAGAGTCTTTTGTGCACCCTAAAATTATAAAATCATACTCACCTTGTCCCTCCACTCTTCTTGGTTGTTACAATTTTGACTATTGATCACGCACATGTTGTTTATAGGTTTTGCTAAAGGAGCAAAGAGACCACTTGGACACCACGAAGCTTGTTGCACAATCAAAGTCCATAATTTCAAAAATGTTGTTAATCTTGCTTGTGATTGCTTTGCAATTTTCAATGATCGTGCTCATGACTAGCTTGTGATTGACAAAACTTCCAATCAACCAAGACACCATCTACAATCAACGAGATATACACAATAAAACCTTGCAACACTTTGCTTGGTCTCCTCGGGCCCTCGATCAAGTATATCATTTCATCTCAACATTTTATTTGTCATTGCATGTCTTATATGTTATTAGTTCAACCTTGAAAAAGCTAGGGATCTTACCAAGGCAAGTCCTCTAGCCACAAAAACAACTAATATTTTTCTAAGTGTTTTGCATGTTGATTTAGATTTAGATTTTGAGATTTTAATCCACCATATTCAACAAAAACCTATGATGTCCCTCTCTTATTCAATGGCGACAACATAAGCCCATTTTATTTAGTAACATTGATTTGAAATTTGATAATATGTCATCTAACACATCTTGCGGGGTGATCTAAATATAGGTATAAATTTTGACAACCATTTGTTTTTCCACATTTGCCTCTCAAATCTCCTTCACATCTACTTATTCTTTTACATCATTTCAATTTTCTTCCACATTATCGTTTGCTTGACATCCATTCAATTTGTATTCTCTATACCTCATATTTCACGCAATCATCATCTTATCGGACCCATGCATTGCAAGGCCACATTACTTTCTACCACACGTGTTCCGAACAATAGTTTTTCTCCACTCCACGTCCCCTCGATGTCATTCTACCACAACACTTCACATCACTTCATATCCTACCACATATCTCTTTTCACGTCCTTGTCTATTCGACACTATTGTACATCCACAACACTCGACACTTGTCTTACTTCATCTTCACAATCATATGTCCTCCACGCTCTTGTCATGTGCTTCAACTTTGGACGCAAGCTCATCATTGTCCTCTATGGAGTCCCTCTCCACATTGACATCGTTGTAGACACTAAAATTTGGTAACTTGTCCTTCCACAATGCCATTTTTACCTTGTATCCTTGTCAAGATAAATGCTTACATTTAGAATCCAATCTCATCATCTCTCTAGCCATTCTACAACTTGCTTATCTTTACACCATGCTCTGTCGACAAATATGGAAATATTATTCAATCAAAGAGGCATAAAACATTTAATATTCATTGCACAACTTTTAGTTTAGGTGTTTCTCTCCTTTCCAAAACCGTATAGAAGGTTCAAGATGTGGAGTTTGATCTTGACCGACTTGTATGGTCTTGCCCCTTCTCAATCACCGACTTTGCTTTTGATGCTAAATCATTCTTTGGGTCATTTCATCTTCCTAGGGTCGGCCTTATCATAATATCTCACCTACGAAAGACTATATAAGCAATTCATTATCACATTATAACTCACTTAACATTCTTACAAGCTACTATTGCAAACATCATTCCAAAAGCACTCAAAGAGTTCCTAAATTTACTCAAATCAATTACACAACATCTAGGGCAGTCCCTACTACGACTTTGAACCACTCAACCAGGTCATGGAATCTAGCTTCACTCATCTACATGCATGCAAAGATCATAGAGTCAAGTCCTAAACAAGAGAAAAGTCACTCCAAGCATTGCAAAAAGGTTTCAATCAACACAAGGGTTAGGTCACATAGTTGAGTCACACCATATCTCACTACTACCATGCTAGGTACATTCTACACTACGCAGTTAGCTTGCTATCTTGGTGTCAAGAGACACAAGGGCACCCTTAGAGGTTGGTTAGCTTTATACACTTGCACGAGCACCTAAGAGAACTACATGAGACTTGATTCCGCATCGAGGATATGTAGTGCAACACTGGGATTGGTTCAATAGTTGGGAGTCTGACCACCCATGGTGGTTCAACACTTGGGAGTCTCGACCACCCATGGTGGTCCAACCTTAAGCACACACATATGTTTTCTCCTTTGGTTTGTTAATGCTTTGATGAAGGGTTTTACATGTTATTAGGGTTTCTACTTTGTTGCAGATCATGACAGTCGTCCCAAGAATGTCCGAAGAAGAGCGACACATAGTGAGCAATAATACCAAACAAGCGAAGCACCCAAAAAGTTGTAGATCTCCACTATTTTTAGTCCAAAATCGTACAATCCTCGTCCTAGACCATACAATCCTTGCCTAAACTGTACATATCCTATATGGTCCTAAACTTGTAGGTTCGTCGTTCCAAAATTCTGTACAAAATCCAAAGTCTCGCTTTCTCATGTTCCACTTCCCACACACTTAGATCATTCCGAATCTTCTTAAACAACCTAAGTATTTCTCTCATCTTGTATTTTGAACAAGTTACTTATTGTCTATCAATTTCTTAGTTCATTTCAAGTTGGAATGCATTATTCTGGTCATGCATACTTGACATTGTAAGTTAATTAGATTAGAATATTCTACATGTTACAAACCATTGCATCATTTTCATTAGGAAATCTAATTAGGATGTAAACATTTGGTGAACCTGACTCAAGATCAAATATTCAACCTTCTTTCAAATCCTATTTGCCCTAAGGTTCCGTATTTGCATTATATATTCAGATCCAAACATGATTTTCTTTTTCTATCATGGCTTCTTCCCCATGGTCCTATTGTACCTCTTGGTGAGTATCTTCACATTCACCATGCATGTCGACAAATTCTTTTCGCAACTCATACAAACCAAACACGTTCCTCTAAATGCACCATGGGAGTATGCCATCTCTATGTTTGTTGTTATAACTCTTGTTCCTAATGAGCTATTAATTATACCTAGTATTCCACATGCACATGATAAACACTCTAATGGTAGTTACTATTATGATGATGCTCTTAGCACCGATCCTCATGGCATTGACATAAACTCTAATGGTGGTTACTATTGTGATGATGTTCTTAACACTAATCCTAATAACATTGAACATGATGATCCTTCTTCTTCCATGGTACATGATAAAGTTATATGTCATGGTCATGAGTCTATCTCCTCTACTTCAATCGACATGATCTGATTAATGCAATGCCACATGATATAGCCGAGTATCCTTTTGTTATGGACAATGTTACAATTGCATGTACAATTCAACATGATGACCTTATTTGCATGATACTTCACTAAGACATGATGAAGTAGAACATGTTGACACTAAATATCTTCCTCCTATTATGCCAAACATATTTACGCTAATGCACTTGCTCCTCCTACTCTTGTCACAAATGATTTACACAATACTAGTGATGATGTCTCTACACATGGTGTTCAAATCCTAGCTCATAATGATATACTTTCACCTATACCTAGTGTTTCATCTCCCATGACTATACCTACTCTTAATGCAATAATAGTGCATATCCCTTTGGGGAAACCCATATCCCCCTTCATAATGATGCAATGACTATAGATTTTACACATACTTTTGTGCACATGCCTACGTCCTCATCTACCGCTGTAAAAAAAGACTACAATAATTTCCTATGACATTTCTTCTATTAAAAACAAGGTACTTGGCTATTCTATGTTGATTACATCCTATATGCATAATACTATTGATGCTAATGTTACTTTTTTACACCCCAATATGTTTTTGTTGCTCTAAATGACTCTATATCACATCTATTACTCGTGGTTGACTTGGTGTGTCTCCTCTTTTTGAGGTTGATACATGAAACCCTATGGCACTAAGTCTCTTGTGTCCCCCTTACAACATGGGATTCATCTTGATAATACACCTATGCTTATTACAAATGCGACTAAGCATTTTGTTTCTATAGGGTTCTCCTCTCATACTCTTATTCACCAATCATCCAAGCCACATACCAATGTCAACAGGAAATCTTTGTCTAGGTCATTGACTGGGTCACATACTACTCATCATGAGACTCCTTACATTATTTCTTTTACAACACATACTCTACTTTCTACATTGATCATACATGAGCATAATTTGCCTCTTCTACCACTTAAAGGGCTCATATCTCGCTCTGCCTACCACACATGACATGCCTCTTCATGAGGCCCTCATAAGATATATCTTGAGCTAATCCCCTTCTTATACATAGTTATTTTTTAAACATTTCAAAAACATTCAAATATGATCAAAAATATTAAATCAGGACTGTGTTAGTTTTCTTGGCTAGCCTATTGCTTTATACATTGTGTTGGTTACATTGACTTGATACATAACATATTTATTGTTTCCACACATGCATTCATGAGGTATCTTGAGTTTTATGCAGGACACTCACAAATCATTGCACAATGGTAGGAGCTAGTTTGGTTCCTTGCACTAATCTCTTGAGGGGATCTCTCCACACTTTGCAGTACTTTTGTTTCATTTCATGCTACTTTGCACCTTCCTCATCATGCTTATTTACATAAATAGTGTTCATTGATATATACTAGATGAATGGAACAAATAGATGTGTCTTATGCAATGCTAACTTGTCATTAATCTCTCTACTATCACTATTACTCATCGTTACACATGTTTTCTATATTGTTGTCATTAATTATTTATGTTGACTCATTCCTTGATTGCTTACTACATGAATTTTTTGATTGCGATGTTATGATTGATTGCTTTATGCGACCTAAGGGCCTCGCTTGTTTTGTGACACCATGTGTGTCCCGAGTTTGTGGCTTCATGTCTATTTTGTGTGTATGCACTTGCTTATATGATTGTGGCATATTTTTCCTTATACTACTATTTTCTTGTGACACCATGGGTGTCCCCATGTTTGAGGCTCCATTCCTATATTTGGATATGATTTTACATGTGTTTGCTTACTTGATTGCACGTTGTTGTTTCTTTTCCTTTGATGTTTCTAGATTATATTGATGCTTACACTATTGTTTTTGTTATGACATGTTTTCTATGTTGATTACAAACTTGCTTTAATATGGAGTAGGATATGGTTATTATTATTATATATTGTTACTCATTTCTTTACACATGTATTTTTACATGTATCTTGTTCTTTGTGCTATGGTTGCTACCGTGCATCACCCCTTTTGTAGGTACATATTCTCAATGGTGGTCATCACTTCAACCCTCCATCATCCTCCTACATATTATCAAACATATAATATGGACATTGGAAGAATCCTTTAGATGCACTATCTCATCCTTAACATATTGTATTGCAATATTCATGGCTTGAGTTTGGGCTTAAAAGGCATGTTGTAATGCCGAATAGAGTCTAGGATATCCTTGTGAAGAATAGCATTGCTACATCATTAGTAGATGGTGGATTTGGAGTGGGAGAACCATTAGGCATATCAAGTTCCTTTTAATAGCATTGATTTCATCATCAAGAATAATAGGAGGATCTACTTGAATAAGTTCCACCTTTACAATAAGTATGGAATTCATACTAACATTTTCCACATTTTCATGTACATGAGGCATAAGAATATCATTTTTGCACACTAGAGAGCATAGATATAAGTAGTAACATCATTATGAATAAAAGCAAGAGCTTTTTACATGCATGCCCTTTATAAGTAAGAGAGGCATTAGGATGAATCTAAACATGTTGAAATAGGTCATAAATGATATCCTTACATGCAAGATTAAGATGAAAATCAAGGAATGAAATGGTGGGGTCACTAGAACAAGCCATGAGAGCATAAAGCAACACAAATCCTAGGATTAGAAGAAGAGTCATATAATGAGGAATGTCAAAAATTAAGAGACCAAAAAGTGATGTTTGCAAAAAGTGACAATCCACCATATTTAATATTAAAGTTTTTATTTAGAAAAATAAAAGAGGTATTTTAGAATCTTATTATTTTGAACAAAAACCCCGAGGGGATTTTCAAAAAAATGAGTAGTTTTCAAGGTATTCCCTTATTACTAAAATTAGAAATTTTGTAATTTTGAAAATTGTGCTAAACTTTGGGTAGATAAAAAAACTTTGTTGTTTAATATCCAAAAATAATGGAAAAACTCAAAGGGGTTTTAAAATACGTAACATATGTCCAAAAATAAAGGTGGGTCCAAAGGTCTTTTTTAGCAAAAAGTGATCATCACCAAATTAATTAACATGACTATAACTAAATATAGAAAATGATTTTATGAAAAAAAAGAGGTATTTTAGTATCTAAACATTAAAAACAATAACCTCTTGGGGATTTGCAAAAAAGTGTAAATTTTTTTATTATGCCCTAATTACTAAAAATAATAGTTTTTAATTTCCATAAATTTTACTAATAATTAAGGCAAGTAAAAGAAGTTTTTGTTAAATGTATAAATAAAAATAAAACAATCAAAGGAATTTTAAAATATATCCATTATGATTGATATATGTGATGAAAGGTGATTTGGCAATTACGACCCCTAGAAAGAGACATAAATGGTAGGACCGTGATTTGTATGATGAAATCGTAGGAAATTTTGAGAAAACTAGATTTAAAGCGGGTGATAGATGAAAATAAGGTTTAAATATAAATATACAATGTATATATGGAACCCTAGGGTAGATAGGTGTAGATACCTAAAATTAGCACCATTAATTCCTATATTTGTGTTCACTTAAGTCTCCACATTATAACATCAGTTATCATATTATCATCTTTAATCCTCTATCCTAAGTCTTATTTCTCCCCATTATATTTAATCTCCATGAATATCATTCCACAACTGAAAAATCCTATTTTACTTGTCTTAAAATCCACCCAAACCACTTAGAAACCAAAATCAAATAAAGCCAAATCAAAATAAACAACTTCTTAACCATGTTATAACCCCTTACCTATATAACCTCTTTCCAACACCCATCCTTCGTCAAAACAACCAAAAATATTGATTTAGGAAGCAATTTCAATCTTTTCCTCATAAAACACTGATCACGTCGAAAATCCTAACCAATCGTCGACGATTCTCCTAGGTGGCCACGACCTATATAAACAAGTTTCAAGCCTCCATTTGAGGTCAACTTGTAACTTATTGCTTGTAGCTAGGACATTACTTAAGGTTGCTTCATGTTGCTCGCTCTTTGAAACTTTACATTGCATTCTCTTTGTATCATACCCTTGTCACAAAATTAGAGACCATCACAACAAAGATTCAAGACATCAATAATTTCTTCTTGACCTTTCACACATCCAGAATCAATTCAACAATATTCTTGCATCTACTCTTCTTCTCTCTCGGGTAATATCATCTTCTAGTCTTCATTTATCAACTTATACAAGTAAGTTTCTTTCATGTTACATTATTATCTTGTTTATTCATCATTTGTAAATTTAATCGAATTTATCTCATATTTTAGCAACTTGTACATTTCCACAAAGAATCATCGGCGATCCTCCTAATCACCGATGATCAACCCCAATCTTTGTCAATCGACATTAATTGCCAAAGATCCCCGCCTATCGAGATCATTTGATCCCTAAGCTTGTCCTTCTAACATCTAGATCTCAACATTAATGACCACTCTGCATGCAAGTATCTTTCCAGTCATATCAAGCTCCTTTGAGCCATCTTTAGCACTCTATCAATTATCTAAATCAAATTTATCATCCTACTCACCTTTATGAGTACACAACTATCTATATCCTTGTTCCTTTGAACCATTTTGTGATCCCTACACTCCCTTTGGATCGGTATCACCATCAGACCATCATATATCCATGGACCGCGTCAATCCCTTTACCTTTGCATTGTTGGTTATATTGTCTATTTTATCATTTTATCTTATCATTATCATATTGATTTCTTGAATGCGGATTGACATCCTTGCAAGGAAGTCCATTGACTTCCGGGGACTAGCATTTTCTAGGAAATATACCATATATCTATCTAATCCTATCTTTTTATGAGTGTTTGTGCATTACATGTATCTTATCCCATTAGAAAGAAGAAGTTGTCCGGATCCATCGACATCATATCAACTCATCAATATCACCATCATCATCACGAGTATCATTAAACCCTTCCATCTTTTGAGGTCAATTTTTTTTTGTGATTTCATTTTATTAAGTTAATGTTGGAAAGAAAAAAATCTTTGGTACATTCTGGCACACCCGGTGGGACACCAATCCCTTTTTTTCATTTAAATTAATTTTTCATTCATTTTAGGTTTTGCTCTATAATCACTAGTGATCCAGTCAAATCACCAATGATTGGGGTGAATCTCCAGTTATTTGTTTCAATCGCCAATGATCTCTGTGACTACTTCTGATTACTCAGTCAGTCAACATCTAACACCATTTTTCTCTTTCTGTTTTCTATTTTCCACTAACCCTTGCAGGTTTCTGTTCTGGGGTTTTTTTTCTTGCTGCGTTATTTCTATGCTAAACAAAACTAAAGCAAAAAAAAAAATCTAAAGAATTTTTTAAAAAGGAAGCATTTTATACGTGTGTCTCTTTCCTTTCTTTTTCTTTAAAATCATTGCATTTTTCTTTTCTCCTCATAAAAATTAATCTTTCTTTTGGGCTTAAAATGGACCCTTCATTTTTCTTGATCATATAATTTAATTAGGAGGTTAATAGATTGCATTCACTTAATATCCCCCACACACAACCAAATTGCATCAAACATAAACTGCATTGAAACATTCCTACACACAGATGGACCTACTTGGGATTTCATCACCCAATAAGAAAACCATCGTGGTGTTACGCCAAGTTATAAACTTAGCACAGATCCGGCCTCATGTACCTTCAGGGTATATCGATGGACTATAACCTTTAACAAACTTAAAACCAGACTTAGAATGGCCATATCATTATGTTCCCTATGATCCTCTTCCTCCAAATCTAAATTCTAACCAAGATAATTAAAATTCTTCTTTGATTGACTTGTTTATTACATTTGTAGCTCTCTTAGGGATTTGTTGTATCATTTTCAATTAACTATCATTTAATATGGATTAACCCTCCACATTAGCATATTATTTTACCCCTTATGCTTCATTTTTACAATCATCTTCGATTTCTTCATCTACATCTTTTCATCCCAATCAATTTCAAAATATCCCCTATACAAGATCTAATCCTTATCAAAATCATCAACCTATCACATCCCATTCAAATTCACTTAGCTTTGGCATGTTCCTAGAGCCATCTAGATCATATTTTGTTCCCTATGGAACCTCTACCTTTCATCCAATCTTAAAATCCTACAAAAATTCCATCCAACAACCCTACGAACATCCTTCAGGTCCATATTACTTCCAAACTATCACCCCTCAACCATAACAAGTGTATCCCATCAATTGATCCTTTCCACATCCCCTCCTTCATCACAATCTCATCAGAATCTTAACATCCCCCATATTTTATCCCATCAACCTATCTCGACTTCAATACCTTTCTCAATACCTCAGACATCCCAAACCCATACACACATCCCTACTCCCCAATCAACCCCTCTCATCCAACAACAACATATCCAACATCTCTACACATCTCCCATCCCTTTATCACAACCTACTTTAACATATACAACAACCATCCTACTCTTCATCATCATCAATCAAATCAATTGCATTCTCATCCACATTCACATGTTAATTCCCTCATGCTTAGTACTACAAATGATCCCATGCAAGATCTATTGAACAGATTAAACAATTTGGAAGCCACTACCATGGGACCCAAACATGTCCTCACTTATGATCAGGTTTGTAATGAACCATCCATCCATCAATACCATATAATCCTATCCTCTACATTGGGAATTTCCTGAATTTACCATGTTCCATGGCTAGGAGGATCCTCAACAACACATACTAGCCTTTAGACACTCGTGTTATCTCATCATCCGCAATCAAGATCTCATGCTTAGAACCTTTCCCATGTCACTAGCAGGACCTGCCTTAGATTGGTACAACTCC
Organism: Taxus wallichiana var. yunnanensis; assembly: GCA_018340775.1. Taxonomy (NCBI): domain Eukaryota; kingdom Viridiplantae; phylum Streptophyta; class Pinopsida; order Cupressales; family Taxaceae; genus Taxus; species Taxus wallichiana. The sequence goes on along the minus strand of CM031236.1, from coordinate 473,535,517 downwards.
CTCCCTTAGCACTCTTTACTCTCTTTCACGCACTTCACAATATGAATCTATTGTTTCTGTTATTTCTCGAGCACTTCACTATCTATGTTACTTGTAAAATAACTATTTCTAATCTATATACCATTAAACAATATGAAAATGAATCTATTGTTGACTTCGTCACTAGATGGAAAAGAATTATCAATCAATTAACCTTCTCACTACCTTAATCAAAACTTGATTGAGTTATTTTCTTGATAGTGTGTCCATCATATATCACATCTACCCTCCGTATCCACATGTTTCAAACTTTTGATGAATCCTTCACCATGGCTAGAAAGTTAGAAATCCAATCCATTGAAGAAGGCCATCTCAATCCTCAATCTACACATGTCCCATCTGATTCCCCTAGGTCTTCCTATGAACTAGATGAGACTACCACACATGTCACCATCTCTTATCTTTCTAATCAAACACCCTTGATAGATTCAGTCCATATAAATATTACACATCCTTTGAGTCACATCATCAACACTTTCACTCATGATCTTTCCCATGAGGATACCCCTCATCACCAAGCACTACCCTCGAAGAATTATAATCCTTGGATCTTCTTTTCGATAATCCTCATGCATCGATGTCACTTTCTCTTACTATCCCAATCAACTACTACCTCTTCACGACCTTTAGACTTGACTTCACAAACTATTACAAAGGAGGTACTTATAATCAAATATGTTAGCATCAAACCATATTTCAAACCAATCAAAGAATTGGGTAGCTCACATGAAAGTAACCCACACAATTATGTCTATAAAAACATCTCCCTCATCCGAATCGACCCAATCCTATCTCCAAATCCTCACTTATCATCCATTTTAGAACCCTATCCCTGAATCAAACACTATAAAATAAAATCCCATCATATCCATGGCCTCACCCTCATCATTTGATGTGAGACCCTCTCCTCTATCTAAAGCAATCATTACAAAATTGAAACCTATCACATCCACGACCTCATCCTCATCATCATGTCAAAGACCATCTTCTCCATCTAAGGTTGACATTACAAAATAAAAACGCATCATCTAGGGTCTCAAACTTACCACCCATTTTAGGACCCCATCATTTATCAAAATCTAAATATATCCCATCTATAGTTATACCCTCATCATCTATTTTGGGACCCCATCCTTTATCTCAATATCATGTCACACAGTCATACCCTATCTCATCCATAATCCATCCCTCCTCATCTATTTTGGGACCTCATCTATTATCCAATTTTATCAATCCCACATCCTATCCCATCCTTGGGTCACATCCTCTTTCTTATCAACCTCATAATGTTCCTATGGTGCTCCAACACCATACAAAATTTAACCATCCACCCACATCCAAAAACAAGGCACGTCATACCAAGTGTCCTCGTAAATCAAAATCAAAATCAAAATTAAGTAATCCTAATCCCTTAAAATGGAATTACATTGACATCCTCAAGAGGCTCATGTAAGCTTCTCTTATCACATTACCACCAATAAAAACACCCAATCCACATATCCAAAACCTATGTGGTTTGATCAAAACAAAACATGTGCTTACCATATAATTCCACGTCATAACAAAGAGAGTTGTAAAGTGCTTAAATCTATAATCTAATGACTCTTCATTGTCATCAATGATCTTCTCCCACAATAATACCATCCTAATTCGTCATTGATATCATCTACACCTCCACCCTCGTCAGTAACCTCAATGACATCCGTAGGACAAGGGGGACATCCTCAATCTCATATTATCAAACCTTTACCGGATAACTCTCCAACAACTTACATTGAAAGTCCTTTAATCCCATCATCATCTACACCCAAGTCACTAACAATGGTCCTCACCGACATCTATAGGACAAGGGAGTCACCCTCAATCAGATCTCAACAAACCTTTCTCATATGTCTTCTCATCACCTTCCATTGAAGCTATCTCATCTCAAATAAGTACGGTTCACACACTTACGTGAATCATAAATCATCATACACGAAGAAAAGGAAAGACCAAAACTTTGTCATGCACCCCTCTTCATCAATCATCCTCTCATATCTCATCTATATTTTCAATGACTCCTTTGTCAAAGGTTCCACATCCTCCTTTATTTACCATATACTTAATCAATCAACATCAAAGCTTTCATCATCCTAAGCTGGAAGGCATCATTCCTTTTGGCACATGTTATCTCTAGCCACAATATCACGCTAGGAGGTATCCTCTCTATTAAAAATTTAAAAGTATTGTCTTACACACCTCCCCCTAGTGAATCTTCACCAACCCTATCCTCTCAATCCAATAAAATGTCATTACTATAGAAAGGAGTAAACATGGAAAGTTTTCCCTAATTGGATCATTCCATGTCATCACTCACGAGTATGGGTCAAGAGTTTATTGTCTAGTCTCCCTTGATGGTACACTTGAAAAGGAACCTTTGAATACCTTGCACTTACGACCTTTCTACTATTAAAATTTTGACCTTCATAATAGTAGTCACATCAAATATCTTACCTCATCATCAAAACTAACCATTTTATCATTGTAATGATTTGAAAGTATGTGGTTTTTCATCACTATCCTCAAAACCTTAAAGATGAGAACTCCATGCATCTCTATTCATTGCATCTTTCATATGGAAAAGTTCCTCCTTTGCAGGAACCCCACAATCATTACATTCACTAACCCTTTTTACCAACCAAAGACATGTCATGTGGTACACATGTGTAGTTCATGCACACATCTCTTCCCTCCTCAAAATGGTCTATTAGGGTTTTCCTCAACTCAAAAGAAAGTAAAAATTATTTATGGATGCATCCTATCAAAATAAATAGGCTGATCCCTTGAAGGAAAACTATTCAAAAATCAAAATCATATTATCGAAAATAAAATTAGATTGATCCCTTGAAGGAGAACCTATTCTCCCACGCAACGTACATGTGTTAACCCTTCCGATGTCCTAAGAAGGTATACATTTCATTTCCATCTATATTCAAGATCCTATGTGTGACTACCCATTGTTAGTCATATGTTGACATCTGTTTTCCTAGGCCAAAAGTACAGGAGCCTTCATTCTATCAATCCCATCACATATGTATCAAATCCATATAAAAGATCCTATGTGAGTACCCATCATTATTAGTCTTTGAAATCATTGCAAGTTTTATTCTTAACCATGATTAAAGCACATTTTATTGGGAATTTTGAACATGTCAACAAGACATCATCATTCAACATCCATCAAAATCCTTCAGACATAAACATCACTATCCATCAACATATATCTAGCATAATATCAACATCTATCAACACAATCATGACCCCATCTCAATATTATATATACATCACACCAAAAACATCACATCCAAGTGTGGCAACATATATTTAGGCCCTTTGACCTCTTCAAACCATCATCTTGTTATCGTTAAGTCATATGTCTATAGGAGATGAACCCTCTAGTTCCCCTATCATTTAACTCTTTGGCCTCATAAGCCCACCTTTGTGGCAACATCAGTTTTGGTCCCTTGACCTCATCAAAGCCATCCTCTACATTGACAACCACCCCCTCTTGTGTCTTATCTGAGGAACCATCTACCTCATCAAAAATTCCACCTTCATGGCTATATACTTTTCGCATCCTATCCTAGACACCAACTAGACCATTGTCTTGACCATCTTCGTAGTTTTGCACATATTTTGATGTCTGTCTTTGACCCTTTGGTCCCACGGGCCTAATACATCCATACAACGATTCCCTTTGGATTCCCTCCATCTTTGTAGTATTCTTCCGACTCACGGGTCCATACTTCACCTCCGTTGAGGCCATGATATGTTCCCTACCAATATGTTTTGAAGGTTATTACCATGTTTAGCTTATGTTTTCGACATGGTAATTTCAGACTCCAAGTCTTTCTTTGGGGCATCTTTTTCATTTCTCATCTCTCATATTCTCATCTTTCATCCGTTCATCTTTCATCCATCTATCTCTTTCAAACTCATGATTAATTCCCTTTTAGGTCATAAATCCCTAGTTTGAGAAGGGGCACGCATCATCATAATTTTACATCTTTCACATCATTATATTTCACATCTTGTTTTTGTCTCCTTCCTTGCCTACACCAACCACTCAACAAAAAGGGGAAAATGTAGACACCTAAAATTAACACTCGCTAATTCCTATATCTGTGTTCTCTTAAGTATCCACATTATCACATCAATATTATCATCTTTAATCCTCTATCCTAAGTCTTATTTCTCCCATTATATTTACTCCTCGTAAATATCATTCTACAACTGTAAAATCCTATTTTACTCCTCTTAAAACCACCCAAACCACTTAGAAACCAAAATCAAATAAAGCCAAAACAAAATAAACAACTTCTCAACCATTTCATAACCCCTTACCCGTATAACCTCTTTCCAATGCCCATCCTTTGTCAAAACAACCAAAAATCTTGATTTGGGAAGTAGTTTCAATATTTCCCCCATAAAACACGGATCACTTTGATCCAAACCAATCGTCGGTGATTCTCCCGGTTGGTGACGACCCTATATAAATGATTTTGAGGACTCCATTTGAGGTTAGCTTGTAACTTGTAGCTTATATAGGACATTACTTAAGTTTTCTTCATGTTGCTCGCTCTTTAAGACTTCTATTGAATTCTCTTTGTATTATAGCCTTATTCACGAGATTAGAGACCATCACAACAACATTCAAGACATCAATAATCTCTTCTTCGATGTTTCACATGTCCAGAATCAATTCAAAATATTCTTACATCTACAATCTTCTTCTCTCTGGTAATATCATCTTCTAGTCTTCATTTATCAACGCTTACAAGGTAATCTCCTTTCTGTTACATTATTGTCTTGTTACTCATCATTTACAAGATTTAATCAAATTTATCTCATATTTTAACAATCAATGTTATCCTATACATTTCCACAATCGAATTGTGGATGATCCATGTTTGTCATATCATTTTATCCCTAAGCTTTCCCTTCTGACATCCAAATCCCAACATTAATTACCACTCTTCCTGTGCAAGTATTTTTCTAGTCATATCAAGCTCCTTTGAGCTATATTTAGCACTCTATCGATATCTAAATCAATTCTATAATCTTGCTCACCTTTTTTAGTACACACATTGTCTATATCCATGTTCCTTTGAGCCATTTTTGATCCCTAGACTCCCTTTGGATCAGGTATCACCATCAGACCATCATATAGTGGTGGACCACATCAGTCTCTTTTCCTTTGAATTTTTGGTTATATCACGTGTTTTATCATTTTATCTTACCATTATCATATTGATTTCTTGAACATGATTTGACATCCTTTCAAAGAATTCCATTGACTTCTGAGGACTAGCTTTTGCGAGAAATCCACCATATATCCATCTAATCCTATATTTTTTGAGCGTGTATGCATTGCATGTAGCTTATCCCATTGGAAAAAGAAGTTGTGCACACGTTTGGATCCATCGACATCATATCAACTATCAATATCGCATCGGTCATCATAGGTATCGGTAAACCCCATTGTCTTCCGAGGTCAATTTTTTTGTTATTTCATTTTATTAAGTTAAAGTTGGAAATAAAAACTCTCTAGTACACTAGGGTTTATGTGAAAAATATTTGAATCAAAATTTAGGTTCACCAAAATGTTTACACCATTTTAAAAATAGATTATTTGTTGTGGAGTATACAACAATAAAAAGGAATGTAAGATTAGGAAACTAGGAGCTATTCTAATAAATTAACTTCTAACATTAATTGTACAACATCATAATAACGTATTGGTTCTTTCAATGCATGTATATAAGCTCAAATATGCAAAAGGAAGAGAAACTCACTTTACATAGTTGTGCAAGAAGATTAATCTGGGAAGACAAACTAAAGAATCTAGAAGTGTAGAACCTAGAGAACTTTCACTATAGAAACTGAGACTTAAAAATGCCCTTGTGTAAGACCATATGGTTTGGTTAAAATATATAATTTATTCCTTCCTCCTTTTTACGGTCTTGGGCGCCTTCAAAATGGGTTATATAGCTTTCTCAGGGATCTTTGGTGGCACGTAAATGTAATTTGTTGTCAAACCCTAGTTATCACATAATCTTGATATCATTTTTAATTATTTGAATCCTTTAAAACACTAACCATGGGTAGACGACCCTATAATAAGGTTCATGTTTGGGCTAAAGTGTGAGCCGTGCATAACATACTTTGATGCTACTCACGAAGAGACATGAAACCACATGTATTTATCTACCTAGCATGTAACATCTATATGAATGCAGCTATTTGGAAACTTGAACCTCTTCGATCATACTTGATAGAATTATGCTCTTGTTCAATCTTAGAAGTGGAACTTGGTATGCTTAGATTTTAGGAAACTAGGCTCCTTGACTGGTTGAGTTCTTTAAAAATGTAGTAGTGGCTGCCCAAATGGATGTGCATCAGCTTTAGGAAGATTTAAGGAGACTTGAGTTCCTTTTGTATGTGTTTTTAATAGGGGTTCTAATAGTGTGTTGGGTTAGTAAATGAGGTGATGTTAACTTTATTATATAGGGTTATGAACATAAATATTGATGATAATACCAACCTAGGAAGATGAAAATACTTTGAAAAAATAATAGTGGATTGAAAGTAGAGTTGGAAAATGTGTTGGTGCAGGACCGTACATGTTATCCAGGACCGCATGATAAAACTTGACCGAATTGTATGGCCTTGGATAGAGAGGAACTAAGTGACCTATGAAATTCACATCTTTAAAAGTAAATTTTAAGCATTGGTCTTATGTATTAATATTCAGATTTTGTCGACACACAATGGGTATGAAAATGAACAATTTACGAAAGATTTTATAGTAACGTGCATTGAACGGGGATATGATGTGGGTGTTTGTATTAGCTAAGAAGCACAATCACAATAACCAAAGTGTCTACAATCCCATTCAATAATTTGGTTAAGCATTTACTTTCAACATTTGACTCATATTCCATTTCCAACATGCCTTATAAAGATAATTGGCATGTCGACACAATGGCTAGTGTAACTTCCCTTATCTCCTTAGATATAATAGATGATTACACAACTTTCACATTATGAAAATTGTGACAAATTTCTATTGATTTTGATACTATTTATGCATTACAATTTTTAGCTATAGCACATAGTTCGACATCGCGAATGGTAAACTGACATTTATAAATTTCTTTATCAACAAGTGCTTACAAAAATACCTCACCGCATGAGGGACATCATTTGCACCTTTAAGTTGATCACTATGTCCTCATTGGTGGTTCTTTATTCAAGCAAAGCAATTATGGAATTTATCATGGTTTTTACGTGATAATGATGCATAAATGGCCCTTTAAAAATGCATGATAGCGAGTGAGTATAGTGTTCATTTTTGTGGAAAAAATATATCTCAAGAATTACGTTACCAAGGTTATTATTAGCCCAAAATGGAACAAGAGTGTCATGAATACACTAAAATATGTGACCAATTTCAAAAGCGTAGTAATTTAATGCATGCACCATCTCATATGTTGCAACATATCATCTCTCCATAATCGTTCTCAATATGGGGATTTTATCTTGTTAGTTAGCTTAATCTGAATCGATCAAGGTCATAAAGTTATCGTTACTTACCACTAAATATTTTACTAAATGGTTTTAATTTGTACCCTCACAACAAACACATGTGAGGACATTTTTTATTTCTTACTCACAAATATTATCACTTGCTTCAGATGTTCCATCGAAAATTGTCATGGACAACGGTTCTTCCTTTATAAATAAATAGTTTAAAAGATATGTGCTAAATTCAAAATCAAACACACATTCTCCACCCTTCGCCCATATCACAACAGTTAGGCTAAAACTACTAATAAGACTATTTTAAATATCCTTTGTAAAATTATTGCTAAGTACTTACCGCAATCAAATTATATATTGCCTTTGGGCTTATCGAACTAGTGCTTAAAATCCTACTAATGTTACTCATTTTTTTAATATATGGAATGTAATTTATCCTCCAGTTAGAATTAGAAATATCTTCATTATGTTTATCCTTGAAAGATATTGTTAAAGAAAATGATTTTCATGAAAAATGGTTATATAAACTTGAAATTCTAGATTTAAGATGCGTCTGAGAACTTGAACACCTCTCAATGTATTAAGAACACAATAAATAAGCATACAATAAGAAGGTATGCACTTGTGTATTCCACATTGGTGACCTCGTACTAAAAGAAAATAAAAATTAAAAATGTAGAAACTGCTATGAAACGTAAGTTTAAACCCAACTAGTTGGATCCTTATGTAGTTACTAAGTATCTTAGTCAAGGAGATTATCGTTTGAATGATTTAAGGTCTACCTATAAAAATTCCTATGAATATCACACATTTATGATAGTATTATACTTTATCCTATTATCACACTAATACAAAAGCATTCAAATAGTCATATAATCTATAAAAATTCAAATACTCTACAACAATACAAAATCTCGCCTTACATATTACTTGTTTGGCTAGTTTATTACTTTATATGTGTGTTTTTTCATGGTTGGTTTGATAGATAAAATATTTTCCTATATACTTTTTATACACATGCGTTCATGAAGTATGTTTATCTTGATGTATAGAATACACAAAGTAGTACACGATGACAGGTGTTAGATTGGCCCCTTCCCAAAGACTTTAATCATTTGGGGGCATCTCTTTCGCTATACAAGTGATTTTTTCATTACGATTACTTTTTCTTACTCATTACACTACACTACTTAAGTTGTGTATACAATATATTTTAGACTAATGAGACTAACATGTGTTTTATGTAGCACTAAATTATCTTGTTCTATGTATCTTTTGACTATTGTTTGATATGTGTTTGACCTACCTGTTTTCTAGATTTCTCTATTTCTTGATGACATAAATACTTGACTACTTTTTATACAATCTATGATCCTCCTATTCTTTTCTTGTGATACTTTTGTGACCCATGTTTGTGGCTTTGTTCCTCTTTTCAATGTGATATTGTTTGTGTACTTGTATGTGTGATTACTTATATATTTACTTCTTTACATGTGGTTTATGTTCCATCATTGTAATTTTCTTATGAAAATTTAGTGTCTCGTGTTTTTGGATCTATATTATGATATGACTCTTTTACATGACATTACTTGTCTACTAATTATACTTCTTTGCATCGGTGAATTGTTTCTTTTACATATGAGTCCAACAACATCCCCTAGATATATGGGCGTAGGGTACTCAATGAATTTATCTCTCTGTTGCCTATCATTTTACAGGGGGTACTTTGGATCATGGGACCCTCCTCCCTATTCTATCTTATCTTATATATATGGAATCCTAACCTCGGAGCAACCCAGTCTCCCCTATCTAGTTGATGTTGGCTATAGATTTGGGGTCAATATTGTTTGTTATATATTACTTTCCTTATGTGTCATGGTCTTCACCACGCACACGCCTTGAAAAGAAAAGAATCCTAATGGTGGCCACCATAATATCCTTATTTATGATCTACCACAGTTATCAAACTTATCTTACATGGGTACACATAATTTATTTTTATTCACACACTCTACTACTATATCTCATGCACCTCAAAAGAGGGGGCATTCGTTAGGTATATTATATATGGGTGTTATAAAAAATATTATTAGACTCATATATAGGTTTACACATGGCACATATCCTCAAAAATAGGAATAGATACAAAATAGAAACATAAATCACATGGAAGATTTTGAAAATCATGTTCTTCATTCTCGCCATAAAAACCTTGTTGGTGGTTTAGATTCATTGATGACACAAATATCTATCGGCCCTTTGTGAAAAAAAATCTTGATAATTTTTTATGCCACATGAACAAGATATTACCACATCTAATTCACGATGGAGATTGAAGCAGAAGGTAACCTTCCTTTTTAGACGTTCTCATTTCTAGAAAATAGGATGGTGGAATTTCTCATCAAGTTTTCAGAAAAAGACATACAGATCTATATCTCAACAATAACTCACATCACCACCCAACTAAAAAATGGCAGTTTTAAACACTTTGGAAACAAGAGCAGTAAGAATCTCAAATGAGGACCATTTACGATAGGAATTAGAATATTTAACCATAGTTTTACGTTGCAATGGTTACAATGAAAAAAAATCCAGAGGGCATTCAAGCATGCTTTAGCACAGAAAGATAAAATAAAAGAACCAAGAAGGGAAGATCCAAGCCCCGTAATCAAGCTCCCATATATACAAGGCCTCACATAAACATTGCAACAATTCTAACAAGAAAAGGTCTCAAAGTAATTTTTACATCGTTGAAAACACTGAGAAGCATCCTTGACAAAGAAAAATATCCTCAATTCCCAAAATATACAAAGGGGTATACTCAATGGGCTCATGTGGAAAACAATACATTGGAGAAACATGAAAATGTTTAAAAATCGTATAAAATAACACATTGTAGATATTCTCCATGATCGAGTTACAAAATCCACTCTTGTAGAGCAATCCTCCAAATTCAAACATCACATTTGCGTTGAAGATACAAAATTGATTGCAAGAATTGACCACTGGAGGGAACACCGAATCCGTGAAGCCGTTGAAATAGAAAATTTTCCTAAACAATTAAATAAGGATGAGTGATTTATCCTAAAATCCGTGAAGCCATTGAAATAGAAAATTTTCCTAAAAATTAAATAAGGATGAGGGATTTATCCTAAGCAATACATGGAAACCCTTATTACACTTAATAAAAAATAAGAGCTAGAAGAAGAAAGGTCAATCAACAAGAAGACAAATATTTCTAAAGAATAGGAAAGGTCAAGCGTTAAAAGTTTACACTATATATGTTGTAATAAACTCTATTTGGGAAAAAAAGATTTCTCTCCGACGATGGGTCCCATAATTGCACTCAAAATGTCAAGAATTAATGTTTCAAATGTAGTGTATCCAGAATATCATCCTTCAAATTACTCTTACTTTCTGAAGCCTTCAACAATTTAACATAAATCACATTGGTACAAAATATTCCACTAGGGATGAAACCGTAGTACACTATGGCCCTTATCATATGTTACCATCTTAGGGAAAATTCACCAAAAAATGATACTCTTATATTCCTTATGACATTTACAAAATTTTTGTATAGATTCGATACAAATGACATAGTTCATAGTAGAATATAGGGGGCGTAAATATTCCATTCATTCTTCATCGCTTTACTTAGACACATTTACAAAAGGTATGGGGCATGAGACTTCTTCTCCTTTGTATTATCTAGCATTCACATAATTAGACTTAGTTATTATGGTACATGGTGGGGTCATGGGCCATCCATTCCCTTTTATATTTGTGTCACAACAAAATTAGGACTAGATATATCTATAGTCGTGTGATCCATGGGGTAAGATATTGAAGTGGTTAAATACTTCCTAGGTTTTCTTCATTTCCTTTCTCTTTGTGTGGGAATATATCAAAGTGGATAGATACTCTATATATTATTCATCCCTCTTTATGGAGTTCTTTGGGGAAATTTTCTTATGATACCTCTTCTTAGCATTGGGTCATGTGCATTAAATTCCTCTCTTACTTTGTCTTTTCATTTGACAAAAATTGGGAGTGATCACCCCAATCCTTTGGCAACTCAAAAAAATAGATTCTTCAAGTATAACAATAACATGAACTCCTTCCTTTGTAAAGTGAACATGTGTATTCCTTTCATGATTTTCCTCTCTTTATTTTACTATTAAAATTCTAATTTTCAAAGTTATTTATACATTATTTACATGTGAGTTATAGTTTAATTTATTGTATGGTCATTGAATAGACTTCATGTTGTAGGTTTCATCATGGATCATGTCAACAACAATGTAAGGAACAAGTACAATCAAGCAAATCCCTAGGCATCTTTCCCATACTTTGGTTCTTTTGTCACTAGGCCCCGTATGGGACCGCGTACTACAAAACTATGCCATAATATGGTCTAGGATGACCTATATGGTCTTGTCCCTCGCTACGGTCTTGTGTGGCATTTCACCTTCCCTATATCAACCTTAGTGTGACATCTAACCTACATAAGCCTATATAAGAAAATTCAAATGAACTTCATAACTCACTTGAAATTATCAAGCAATCCTATTAAAATATATCAACACTAAAACACACAAGGATTTCCTAAATTAAATTCAAATCCTGTAGAGAATTCATCACACAACTTTGAAGCACTCAAAATACGTTCAAGAGTATAGCTTACTCCATTACTAATAATTTAAAGGTCTTAGAGTTGTATTAGCAAGTGCAAGTCACTTTAAGCATTGTTAAAGGTATTAAGGGATAAAGGGAGTTGGTTTTATCATCTAAATCACATCATACCACACTATTACCATGTTGGGTACAACTCTATTCTATCTATTGTTATTCCCATTATTATTTGTGCCAATATGTGTGTGGGAAATATAGGGGTTTGTCTTATATTGCATACATTATTTGTACCAATACTAAGAGAAATACATGAGGCTTAATCCTTCTCAAGGGGTTTATTGTTGCATAATCTAGATTGGTCTAGCATGGATTTATAGTCAAGGTCACCCAACCTCACCCACACACAAATTACTCCTTTCTAATATATAAATATATATAGATTTTTCTATTTTTAATTCATTATAGGTGGTTTTTAAGGTGTGCAAACTATCGTGGACTGATATAAACAACTATTTCTAGACCAATGATAGGAAAATGAAGCTACAAAGTTTCATCATTTTCTTGGATAAAACCATATGAAGCGGGATCAAACCATACCATGGCCCAACAAGATATTTAGGATTCTTTATGGGATAATTTTCTAGTTATAGTCTCATAAACAAAGCATCTTCAAGTTTGTATAATCAATTCCAACCATGTTATGCACCTAAATCACTTATGTATCTCTTTACAACTAAGTCTTCACCCTCTCTTGTGTTTTATGTTATTGTTTCATAGTTACATTATAATCATTCCTATATTCATAGCTTTATTTTGGATTATATGGTTAATAAGGATTAAATTATTCAAAATATTTTATCTGTAACATACCTTACATACTTCCATGCAATCTTACCCATAAATTTTTAGTGTGCAAACAATTTTCTTTTTTGTTTCTTAGGTTATTTTCCTTTGTTTTATCAGTTTTAAAATAATTGACCATAATTTATGTTATTTTTATTCCATCCCCAAATCACGTGTTAATGTCTAAGTGATAACAACATAATTATGGGAGAACCACATCTCTAATCACACATAGATTTTATGTAAATTTTTAAGAAAGTAGAGTTTCCTCCTTAATTATTTTACCTTTGTAGTATTTACTTATTTTTCTTTTATCCACCAAATTATTCAATTTCGCTAGTTGGTCCTTATTTCATATCTTTAACCTTTATATTTTATACATACACAAATATTACCAATATGATAAAATTGTTTTATTTTTAATATACACTTGGTGTCATGATGTATATCGTGTATGTATTTTTCCACGTCCTTTATTTACATTTTTCATATTCCATATCATAATTTAAGGGCAAGGCTATTTGTTTGTACCATCCTTAATTATATCTTGTTGGTTAGGGATGCATTACCTTTAACACTTATGTTGTTATAGATAACACTATGCTAGGATCATCATGCATTTTTAGATTACACTAATTACATATCACCCACTATGGAGCACTATTCTATGTTCACATTAACATCAATTACATATCACCCAATTTAAATCACTATTTTATGTTTGAGATTACATATGTTGTTGTAAGCGATGAAAAATATAGTAAATGAAAGAAAAAGGAAAACACAATAGTATACCTCTCTTGTAAATCTCTTTGCAAACCTCAAAGAAGATCATAAAATCTCTTTAGACTTGCATAACATTAATGATGTTCGAAATTATTGTGAGTTCTCTTGATTAATTTTCAAAATGTAGGATTATAAGGCTACGAGAAGAAGTACACAAGGATGTGGGTGAAAATTTTGGCACAAGTTGGCTATAAATTTCCTCAAGCTTTTAGGGATGGATTACAAAGGAATGACCTAATTTTTACAATTGAGGTGAGGCCATGAGAAGTGGATCTTAGTTTGAATGGGCTCCAGGATAATGAATGCACTTTCTTAAAATAACAAGTAGACTTATTATGTGTAGTTGCAAATTTGAAGGGGAAATGATTGTTTTGAATTTTATTCAACGAAGGTGGTTGTGTGTGTAATTTCATTTCCCCCACCTTTATAGGATTCTAGAAGTGGAGTTGACAATAATAGGGAAGTAGAATCTATGAGAAGTGGATCTTACTTTGAATGGGCTCCAGGATAATGAATGCACTTTCTTGAAATAACAAGTAGACTTATTACGTGTAGTTGCAAATTTGAAGGGGCAATGACTGTTTTGAATTTTATTCATGAAGGTGGTTGTGTGTGTAATTTCATTTCTACCACCTTTCTAGGATTCTAGAAGTGGATTTGACTAATAGGGAAGTGGAATCCAAATGGAGTCCAGGTGGAGTCCAAGTGGCAGTTGACTAGGAAAATGGGAGTATTTTCCCAATTAAGTAACTAATTTAATTAGCTACAAAGTGCAAGACAATTAGCTAACCATTTATTTAATAATTGATAATTTACTTATCTAAAATGTGTTTGGGGACTGATTTAATTAATCCCAAAGGTGAATGTAAATGAATTATTTACTTTAATTAATCAATCATAAGATAATGAATAACGTGATGTGAATCGAGATAAACTTGAAACAAGTATGTGAATTCAAGGTGTCTACATTTGGCCCACTTTAAAGTATTATTACGAAGTAATATAATTTTAAAGATAGTAGACATACACAAATCAGTGAGTGGAAGACATGGAAAGCAAGGTGGATGTTTATATTTTCTCCAGTGAAGCATTTAGATGCCACAACGAGTAGGATAATAAGGGAATTCCACCTCAAGTGGGTGAGTGACGAAACAAATCGGTGGACAACCGCTTGATAAGAAGAAGACAATGGACTTAGGAAAGGATGGGAAGGACCATGATCGTAGCATGACCGTCATTTAGAGAGTGAAATTTAGAGCAACCTTATTATTTATTGTTGCATAATAGAGTTGTCACCATGATTATGAAAGAATTGTGATGTGTAACTCATATGCATATAAACAAACACACATAACAAAGAAAACATGATGACAACAAAAGATGGTTAATTCATCCAAAAAGAAAACATCAACAATGCAACACAACTTCAAAAAGAAAACAATTAACTATGCCCCTAATGCATGCCATAATGATGATTAAGAAAATCTAAATACCCCAAATCACTAAACTGATGAAATAAATTGGGATATGATCAAATTGAAGATCAAAGTGATTCTTAGATGCTCCTAATGAAACTCTTGTTGGATCTAAATTGAAAATTGATTTGAAAGTTTGAAAATGATCATTTCCTTTACGCAATAAATTTATGAATTATAGGCACGGGGGTTCACTTAGTAAAAGTATGGTATAGCACATTCGTTCGAAGGGTATTAAAGAATACCCTTAATTCTAGTTTTTACCTCTAATTATTCAATTGATAATACCCCTCCCATTATATTATTATAATGAAAATACACCCTATTTTTTCCACGCACCTTACTTATCCATTTTCCATGACAATTTTATTCACCCCTTTTTTATTTCTACCCTAATATATTAAATAGAAAAGATATCATATTTCTTACTCAAGTTTTTTTAATATGCATTTTCTCTCACAAGATAGTTTGAGGTGATTCAATACCTATTAACAATTACCTTATAAATGTTAATCTTTAATCATTTATCAATATTTCTTCAAATAATTAAGATGGTGAAATAATATCACTTGTGTTGAAAAGCATACTCAATCCTAGTTTTCTACTATCTTATTATTTCTTGGTTAAGAATCTCTTAATTGAAATTTTTATTCAAAAAGAGATTATAATTTAACTTTATGACCACACTCTTTAAATTGCAATTTTAAGGTATTTAGTTTTAAAAACTAGGGTTCAAATGTTTTAGTTTTATATTAAAATTAAACCTCCCTTTCCTTTGGCCCACCTCTCTAACCTACCCCCAATACCTAATTCAAAATATTAATAAATTAAACCCTTTCACCCCCTCATGTCTACCAATATATTGAATTTACTTTTATTAATTTTAATTACCTCAATATGAACTCATGTGTTAGGATATTTCCTAGCTAATGAACTCCCTGTTATTATAGGAGAGGTAGGATGAGAGCCTAAATTTCCCGAGGAAAATTTATATCGTGAAGGAAAAACAATTGATTTGTCTTGCCCCAAGCAGAGTTATTAACATGCAAAGGTAAGATGATGTAGTGTGATAGTCGTAAGATTGAAACAATCACTAGGGTAATAGTTAAAATTTTGATTTTATCAAAATTATGCTGAGTTGTTGAAATTGTAATTTCATGTGTTTTCCAATTGTAGGATTTTTGTGATGATTTTTAATATTTGTTCGAATTTTTAAAATTTTGTTGATTTTTTGTTTGAATGTTTCAATATATGTTGTTTTATGGTCTTACAAAGTCTTAGAAAAAATTGAATGCAAAGTAAAGGAGCAACATTCTTATTACACCTGATTTATTATGGATAAATGATGATGTTTAAATCATAAAACAAGCATGTTAAAAAAACCCAATATGATCAGGAAGGAACCACACCAAATTTACATGTGAACTAAGATGTTAATAATTCACATGTAATTGGTCTACAATGACAAAGTACAATAAAATAACAAACTAAAAAAAGCACAAGTATCGTCACAATGTTGACAAACCGCAATGCAAATTACCACATAATTTGCAATAATGATGTCTAATGACACTCCTAATATGTTCCATATTGAAGAATTTGATAGATATGAATGCCCCTGGGTGATAGCTTAGAATGTGAGAGGATTGGATCAGGCTGAAGAGCGGAGTGATACTTAGATGCTCTAAAAATAAATCTTGTCGATCCCATATAAGTGTGATCTATATTGGATTAAAATGTGAAAGCCAAGTATGCCCCAAGCAAAGTTATATCGTGAAAGGGTAAACAATTTATTACCTCAAGCATAGATATACACCACAAGAAAGAAAATTGATTGTTGGAGGATAATCTGGAACGATCAGTAGGAGTGTCGTCAAATGGCGATATAGTTGAATTGTGTTATTCATTCTTAAGATTTTTCAAACATTTTCTCGAATGTTTTTCTTTTTCATTTTACACTTTTTTTTGGAGTTTTTAAAACATATTTGAATGTTTTTGTTTCTGAAATATATTTGAATGTTTTTGTTGTTTTTAAAATATATTTGAATTTTTTTATTTTTGAAACATATTTGATTTTTTTGTAGTTTTAAACATATTTGAATGTTTTTAATTTTTGAAACATATTTAAATTTTTTCTAGTTTTAAACATATTTGAATGTTTTTGTTATTTTTGAAACATATTTGAATGTCTTTGAAACATATTTGAATGTTCTTTAAACATATTTAATTGTTTTTGAAACATATTAGAATGTTTTTATATTTTTGACTCGGTATAATAGTGCATTATGCGAACTCATGTTCAAACAATTGTAAGAATTTCATTCCATTGGCATAATGTAGATGATATAGTCATAAGATGTCTCACTCCATTCATGACTCCACACAAATAGGAAGATGTGAGGGCTCATCATCAAGATCCAATAAGCACGCGAGAACTAGGATAATATTGATATGAAAATGAAGATGATGGATGCCAAGACACAAGGTGTA
Source organism: Taxus wallichiana var. yunnanensis (assembly GCA_018340775.1). NCBI lineage: Eukaryota > Viridiplantae > Streptophyta > Pinopsida > Cupressales > Taxaceae > Taxus > Taxus wallichiana. The sequence goes on along the minus strand of CM031236.1, from coordinate 473,517,668 downwards.
ACAATGGTCCATGTGAGAAAATATAACTCATTGCTAGTCAAGATTGTCTAGTCACTTCCAAGATGATTTCACGTTATAGGTTTTGAATAGAATTAGATCCATTGATGGCGTACTAATTGACAAGATCAGGTTGATGGAATTATCGTCTCTCTTAACATAAGAAACTTCTTGGGATATTTTTTTCACTAAGCACTTTTGATTCAGATTTCTAAAGGATTTATTTTCTTTTTTAAAAATACCCCCACATGTTTCCCCATGCCACCATTAAGAGGTAAGGGTTTAACACCGAAGAAAAAATGTAGGTGAGTAAGGACATCTTCCTCTATTCCCAGATATCACACTACTAGCAAGAAGTATGGGCTCACCACCGAAGACTATGAAGGAAAAAATGTGTAAAGATTATATATATTTATTTCTTCATATATTTTATATTGATTTTGCATTGTATATTTACATTGTGCTTATTGGGAAGGAACATTTTTCCCCCAAGTCTTAGCCTCATGCGACTATTAGGATGCAAGGGTTCAACACCGTAAACCGAGATGGATAGTCAAAAGGTCCGGTAAAGAAGTTAGTTATTTCGTAAAAGAGAGAGCTTATTTGAAAGGAGTTGCCATCAATAAGCTCATGACAAAACCATAGGTAAAAAGATCCAAATGGTAGAAACTATAACAAAGGATGAGACACAATATGCCTAATATGAACAATATTAACTTGTGTTGTAGAAGGTGAAGAATGTGAAGATATGATAATGTTATGATTAAGATATTTGTCAATGGATGAAATGATTAAAAAATTGTTAAATGAGTTGACCGCCTTGCAAGCACCGCCCTAGTGCAAAGAGTACCCGTGGAAGAATATGTTTTTACTTATATGTTTTTATTTACAAATAGTGCTTTAGTGATGAACTTGATATGGATTTTTATTCTCTTTTTACGTTTTTTAATTTTTCCGAGTTTTTTCATATGAGGATTGGTAATGAAATCATTGGGAAAGAGGTCCATGTTTATGAAAGTTGAATGGTCCTAATGTACGAGACTTGGGCGGATGAGATCCAAGTAAAATGAATGGCTATAGTTATTTTCAATGTATCCATGATTGAAGTAGTCTTGATTTACAAGACTTAGGCAAAAAAGGTCCAAGTCAAAGGAGAGAATTGAAAGATTCAATAAGTCTTGAAGTACGAGACTTGGGCAAACGAGTTCCAAGTTAAAGGAGAGAATCAAAATATTTGATAAGTCCTGAAGTATGAGACTTGGGTGGACGAAATCCAATTCAACAGATGTATGATTAGATAAGTCTTTGATAGGATCAAAAGACTTATGTGATGTTAGAGGAGGATTGTTGAGGCGAGAGAATATGTTGAAATTCATATTCACCCATGAGTGGAAGAATGTGAGGAAAGAAGGATTGATCTCTAGATGTACATATGAGGCTCCTTATAGGTTGTAGAGAGAAAATATTCAATGTTGCTCCTTCGAGGCAGTGGATAATTTTTTTGATGATAGATTTGCAATTAAATCTTGAAATGGTGGTGTAAGGATATTCCTAGGTATATGCACCTCGTAGAGTGCATGCATGTAGATGTATTGACATGTAGGAATCATCGTTGATGAGATTCCTACAAAATTGATTGTTTGAGGTATTATGGACATAGGAGGCTACATTGTCGCTGATGAAATGCCTACAAAATTGATTGTTTGAGGTAATATGGACACATGAGGCTACATTATCACAAGTATCCAAAATTGTTATGGGTGTGTTTCTACAACAAGGCTAGAGATGTCAAGCATAGGAGCCAACATTGAAAGAATATAATCAAGTTCAATGGTTCTTGATGATGGAACCTCTTCCTTAGAGTATTCATTTATGTCAAGGGTTGAAAGGGAGTCTTGAAATAAGTTCAAGATCTCATTTGATGTTGGAAGGTTTACTGCAAAACATCAAGCTCTCATTTGATGTTTGATGTTTGTTTGAACTAATGAAATAAAATCTAGAGAAGAGATTGATTGGTTTTGAGTTAGAGATACTTGACCCTTGTCGTCATGATCTCGTTGAGTTGTATTATGTATAAGATTTGGGACAACATTCTAATATTCATTAGAAGTTGAGGTAGTTAATGTGTCTTTGTTTGTGATAGTTTCTTCATTAATCTCGATAAAAATGACTCCATCATCAATTAATTCTTAGACGTAATGACAGAGAGTTGTAAAATGATCAGTAGAATGACCTTCGATGTGGTGGTATTCACAATATTTTGATTTTTTATACCACTTAGGCTTAGGTTCCCCATTGTAGAAGGATCTTATAATTAGAGCTTCAATTATGTTATCTTTTGCTCATTGTTGAAAGGAGCTGGAGAAATTTTCTCCGTGGGGTGTAAATTTATGTTTAACTATGCACTGAAGTTGTATATACGATAAATGATATGATGGAGTTAAAATTGACGTTGTTTGAGGATTCACCCTATTTGAGAGATTTTCCCTTTGTACCATGGTTAGGAAATGGATTGGAAAACACCTTTAGATTATCATTTGGTGTTTTTTGGTGTTAGGTCTTCGACCATTATGTTTCCATTGTCAGTGAGGTCTTGGATGTAATTACGAAGTTGTTGGAATTCATCTTTTTGGTAACCATAAATGCAATGAAAATTGTAATATGTATTAGGTTTATACCAAGTTGGCTTAGGTTCCCCTTTAGGAAGGGTTGCATAATAGGGTAAGTGACCATATTTGAAATTTTTAGTTGTTGCAAAATGCTTGAAAGAGACTCTCCCAATATTGTATATTATCATCATTTGTAATCACGAAGAGGAGTTTTTCTTCATGGTATAGTGATGGATTGTTTAGACTTAGTCAGTTTTGAAGGATTCTTCTATATGTTGTGCACATTTTGATTATTTGTGACACCATCATTGACAACATTGTGGTTGTGATTGACATACCTATATTTATCATGATGAGTGCTAGTGTTGTTATTATTATTGTTGTGCCCAATATCTTTGGAATGAGGCTTGATCAAGCCTTTAACAATAAGGGCCTTTTCAATTTGAGTTCCCTTTTCAATAACTTCCTCAAAAATATTGAGGCAATGCATCTGCATGTGAAATGAAAACTTGTTGTTAAGGTTTGGTATGAAGATACTAACGTAGATGAAAAATCAAGTTAACATGCACAAATAAATAGAATATGAAACCAATTCAAATGCAACATGCAAACTCAACAAATCAACTACCTCGAGATCAAGAAAGATGAAAGGAAGAGTCAAACAATACTGCGCTTACCATCTAGTATGCAATTCTCTTCCTTGATGGTGGATGTGCTTGAGGATGATTGATTGCTTTAGATTTTGATATGGATGCACTTGGATGACACCTTCCCTTTGATGATTGATGAAGATTACTTGATTAATATGATGAGAGAGATTGGATTATTGGATTGGTTTGAGGATGAATGATGGATTGATTGAGAAAATCAAATATCAAAGTTTTGATATGGATTTCTAAGATGCTTCTAATCTATCTCTCATGGAGGAGGAGAGCTCAATTTATAGTTTGTGGATGGAGGATTCAATGGCTAAGATTGAGCCATGTTGGATTGAATCCAAGGGTTGGAATTGGATGAGAGGATGGAGGATTCTAGAGTAGAAATTTCTATAATTTGTGAGGGATTTCCATTGAATTAAAAATTCAATGGAATGTTGTAGATGTATTTGAATATTTGAAAATGAGAGGGAAAAATAGAGAAGCTTCTAGATTTAGAAGCCTCTAGATTTAGAGGTGATGTGCACATGATTAGTTTAGGTTAATGATGTGATTAGGATAATTAATGATATGGATTACATGGAATAGCTAGTGATAGGTGTAGGTGTAGACTAGGGTAGGTGAGGCATAGGAATATTAAATTCCTATAAATGTTAAGTGGGATTAAAATAAGATAATATGATATAATAATGAAATAAAAGAGATTAAGGATGAAATAGGATATAAAATGAAATAAAAGGATTAATGATAAATGATGAATGATGAATGATGGTAAAATGATAAAATGGATTAATAATAATAATTAATCTTGTGATGGACTGGTAGTGGATAAATGATGGTGAGGCTAAAATGTGGGACATGATTAATGTTAATTAGTCATGTAGACATTTTAGGTGTCTACATTTCCCCCTCTTTGAAGTGTTATTGCGGAGCAATGACAGTTCAAAGAAAAAAAATGATGGTGATATAATGCCCCCTCAAGTGGGTAGGTAGGGAGGAATGAGGCGGGTAGCCACTCGAAAGTGGAGATGCCCAAGTTAGTAGATGAGAGAGGTGATAAGAGGAGATGATGATTTTGAGGATGTAGAAGATTAAGATGAGAGGATGAGAAGGTTTGAGGATGTAGAGGATTGCAGATTTGGATTTTGGATTTTTGATGCCCTAGTCAATGATGTATGACAAGGGTGAATATTTAGGATTTTTTAGAGGATGTTGGATTTTGATGATGTTATATTTTGATGATGCTAGATTTCAAGATGTGAGTTGTTGAGATGCCCACAAGGGGTTGATGTTTTGGATGTTTGGATATTGGATATTGCTAGATCACTAGATTTTGGGTATCTCGTTGTTGGATGTTATTGGATTACGGGATGTTAGATTTGGATTTGGGATGCCCCAATCAAGGGGTAAGGATTTTTATTTTGGATGTTGGATGTTTGATGACATTTGGATGATAGGAATTGATAGGATTGATTGAAAATGTTGGATAGATTGATTGGATGAATAAGATTTGATGATTGGATGTTAGATGATTGATGAAGGGTTGGTTGGATAAGGTGATGATGATTAGGCTAAGTGATGATGTAAAGGGGTGGTGTTATCATAAAGTGCCCACAATTATCATCATTAGAAATTTTATTAAGATGTGGCATAGAGCAAGATGCACCAATGGTATAAAGACCATGATGTTTTAATTGCTAGATGCCCCTGTCCTCATATCATTGGACAAATTAATGTAAAAAATAGGGTCCTCATATCATCAGCCAAAATATGATGCAAATGCAAGAAAAAGATAAACAAGCGAACAAACACACACACACACACACACACAAATGCATGCAAAAGTGTTTTAGATTTTATGTGCGTTGTTGATTTTTATGGATTTTTAAGATTTTTTTTTTTTTTTTTTTGGATTTTTAAGATAGTTTAGATGTGGGATGAAGATGTGATAGGGATGGGAAGGTTTGAAAGGGGGTGACTTTCTCCTATAAGTCCCAAGGTAGATGTGAATAGGGATTAGGGATAAAGGGATGATTTTGGATAGGATAAGGGATGTAGGATAAAAGGGATTAGTTGGGTAAGATAAAAAAAAGGTTTGATAGGATGAGGGATGTGATAGGGTAGGGTAAAGGATTTGGGATAGGATAAGGTAGGATGCGAGATGATTGGATAAGATAGCCCCCAAGTAAAGGATGGGTTTTAGTTTGTTACGCTCCCAAGTGTAAGGAAGAATAAATATTAAGGGATGGTGCCCCCAGTGGATTATAAAGTTGCCCCAGTCATAATGATGACGGGTTAAAGGAAGCAAAAGGGGGGATAGGATAAAGCAATAGGATCATCGATTTCCCACGGATGATGGATGTAAAAGGATGTGGATGTAAGGGATGGATGGTTTGTAATGGATGATGAACAAAAGATGAGCTTAAAAGCACATGGTGTAAGATAATAGTAGGACTAAAACAAAAGTGTGACCAAGGTCTAAGAAATACTTGGCAACATACAAGCATGATGTCTCTTCGAGATGAAGTGTGTGCAATTGTGATAGTTAATTACCACTTGTAGTGAAGACTTAATGGGTAGTATGTGAAGACAAACTAGCCAATGTATAGGGAGTCATTAAGTCAAGTACGCTGATGGAAGGTGAATGGAAAGCTAAAGATGTGCATTACTCTCCCACCGCTAGTAGGCATCCATATCCTCGACGAGATACATCGATTCTTGTCACAACATTTCTCTCACTACTAGCCATGTGTCCATAGCCCCTAGAGAGTAGCTAAAACACCCCTAGAGAGATTTTGAGGTGGATTTTATTGGATATTTTGAATTTTGATACGATTTTTTGATCATTTGATTTTTGATATTTTTATTTTTTATGAACCACTCTATTAAGACCTCTAGGGATTAAGAATCACCAGTGGCTATATGGGGGGATGGAGATGAGTGTGGTGATGACATTGACTAGAGTGTCATAAAATGCACCCAAGGGTATTCACCACAAGTTAATTAAGATGTGTGATTAAGTGATTGGATCTCTAAGATATGATTGGTCTTGGATGTTAATAGTAAGGATAGACCAAGGTCACACAAGTGTAATAGGTACGAATGAATTACATCATGTGCAATTAATTCAATGAAGTATTTGTGTATATGGTTTGGATTGGAATGAGGATAGAGGGATGAGAAATAACATCCATGTGCAAACGAAAACCTAAATTCTCAATCTGATTTTAGGTGTTTGGGATGTGTAGGGGGATTAGAGGATTGGGGATTGGTAGATGGATTGATGGGATGATCAAGAGAATTGGTAGGATCGGGTTGTGAGTGGGCATTGCTAGTGTGAGGTTTATATCCTAAGCTTGATTGTCCTTGTTTATAGATACCTAAGCCTTTACCTCGATGTTACATATTAGCAAACATATTTTTGGCTATAGGATATGAAGTGGATTGGGAGATGATGTCATGCGGTCATCATGAGACTGGGGGATTGTAATTTTATCATCCACTAAGAAGCCATACTTGACTAAAGATAGGATAGGGGAAAGATCTGTTTTGATTTTTGGTTGGTGAGGGATGTTTAGATGTATGATGAGATTTGGATGGTTAACGATGTTTAGATAATGGACGATGGTTAGAGATAGGGTTATGATGCAAAGGTGGTGGATAGAGAGGTACAAGTATAAGAATCCATTGGTTAATGAGATTTTGGACATAAGACCTAAATTTCATGCAACGATTGGTCGAATGTCCATGGGTGCGATGGAAGTCACAATAATAGTGTTCCTGATACCAAGATGGTTTAGGAAGGTTAGGATCATGATGTTTGATAATTGGGTGAATGATCATGTTAAAGGTTTTAAGATGGTGGAAGATAGTGTTCAAGGATTCACCTAAGGAGGCGAAGGTAATGTTGGGGTTGGTAAGAGGGATGGTGTGGGTAATAAGGGTGGGTTAGGTAGGATATGTGTAGGATTTGGATGGGATTTTGTCAGATGTGGGTAGATGGGTGATTTAGGAGGGGTCGTTGGATGGTTTGATTGATTGGATTTGGATGTAGGTTTAAGATATGGATTAAATGGTTGGGATTTGGATGTAAGATTATCCTTAGGGGATTTAGGAGGTTGGTTTAGTTTTGGATTGGTAGTGGATTTTGGCTTGGGATCAGATTTGGTTGATTTGGGAGAGGTGGATGGTGACTTAGGAGTCACATTGGATGGTTTGGGATTGGATTGGTTATTGGTAGATTTATTAGATGTGGATGGAGAGGATAAAGGTGGCATGGGGGCCACGTTGGATGAAGTAGGATTAGGGGATGAAGAGGATGTGGGTGACTTAGGAGTCACACTAGATTGGATGGGGTTGGATATAAGTGATGGAGGCTTAGGATCCAAAGTAGATGTTAGAGGAGGGGACTTGGGACTATCTAGGAGAAATTCCATGGGATGAGGTTGGGATGAGGTTGGGATGATGAGGATTTAGGACTAAGGTGTGATGTAGGGGATAAGGATTGTGGTTTGGTTTGATCTTGATTGGATGTGGATGGGTATGTATAAGGTACGTTATGATATGTTTTGATGGGAGGGAGTTGGGGATTAGATTGGTTGATGGGGGATAGTGGTGATGAAGGATTAAGCTCGGATAATAGGTTAGAAAATTGGAAAATAAGGTCATTAGGTGGTGGTGGTAATTTGGGATATTTAGGTTTGGATTTTGGTTTAGATTTTGATTTTGATGTAGATTTTGATTTGTATTTATTAGAAGTGGATGTGGTGGACGAATCATAGTTGGTTAAAGTTTGGTAAAGCTCGAAAGGAGATATTTATTGGTGGAAGGGGATGATTGGAGTTGATCAAAATCGATGTAATCACTTGTGTGTGAAGAAGGAAGATGGTTAGGGATGTTGGATGATGTGGATTTAGGATTGGGTATGATTGGTTGGGTGGATGATGGATCATCTTGGTCGATGTCAATAAGGTCCTCACTATCATAAGTGGGTGTGAGGAGGATGGTTGAGAAGATGTTTGGTTAAGGTGTGATTGGAGGTCAAGAATTGTTGGTTAATATTTTGGATGGTTGTGAGGATGGTGGGATCAACTTGGGATGGGTTAGGAGATTTTTGGATAGAGGATGTGAGTGTCATAATTTGGTTTTTAAAGATTGGATAGTAATAGGGATGTTTTGATCAAAGTGGGAAGGTAAAGGTTGATGGGTGGGGGATTTGAGTTTGATGGGAGCCATGATGAGGATGGGGGTTTAGATAAAATTTAGGAATAGGATTGGGTATGGATAGGATGTAGGTAAGATATGATTAAGATGGAGGGATTAGATGTGGATGGGATGGATTAGGAAAGGGGATAAGATTGGGGTAATTAGATGGATGGATTGGGTTTTATTATGTTTGGATGGGGGTCAATTTGATTGTTTGATTGGTTGATTAATGTGTGGTCAAAATGATATGTAAGCAAGCAACACACATGCAACACACAACCTAGCTAGTCAAGTGGGTGTGCAACACAAGCTATAGCCTGCTTTCAATACCACACACGACAGTGGCGCTCATTGAGCTAACCCCCCCACCCCCACTTTACGTCGATGTGTGATTGGATAGCGAGTAATATTTGGTGGTTCCTTCCCCTACACTATAGCTTGATTGCGGCCGAAGGCTACCTATGCTAGGATAAACAAGGCTTTCTAAGGGAGTCCTCTATATACCTTTTGGTATGTGAGGCCCAAATCTGTGTTACAAGGATGTTGTCTAAGGCCTAGGTGTTAGGACGTGGAAGTCCCTCACTTCACGTCACACTTAAAACACATAGACTCTTAGCCAATAATGACATATATCTAAGGATTTATATACCCTTCCAAAACATGGGGTGTGTCTATGTGCGTGGAGATGAAGCCCATGGTCACGAGACCCCTAGGACTATGACAAGTGTGTGGTGATGAAATCCATGTCACGTTGCCCCTAAAAATGAAAAATGGATGGAAGGTGAACCTCTTTTGATCCTCAAGATCATCCAAGGACACGAGAGGAGAGCATACATGAAATTCAACCTTCGGGTTTAACAAACAAACATGCAAGGATGCAAGAAATGAAAGATGCAAGATAATATAAAGATTTTTATTTTTAATGATAAAAAGATGATTAAAATTCAAAAGGGGTCTTCAAGAGGAGGCCCTGCAAAAAGTGGATTAGTAGTTTGGAAAATAACCCCAATTCTTGGACAAACGTGCTACAAAACAAAGGGGTTAGTAGTTTTAGATTGATTTTTTAATATTTGGTAAGCATAGGAAGTTGCACACAAATTGTTAGTAGTTTGGAACAAGAAAATATAACTCAAAGTGTAGTTAAAATGACAATATTTAGTAAAATGAAAACCATGAATAAATTATACAATAAAATTATAAATTAACACTTTCATTGCATAGATCTCTTCAATACCTTTTCGAGAAAAAAACAACGGAGTCGTTTCGAATTCGGGTCAAAAGTTATGGCTTTCAGAAGTTAGGAAACAAATTAGCAAAAAAAAGTGCTAAAACAGCTCACATATGTGCTATTTCAAGTCATATGTGCCATTTCAGTCATACGCGCCATTTCAGGTCACAAACGTGCTACTTTGTAAAAAAGGAATTTTGAGGTTTTGAGGGTCAAACAAAAGCGCTGAAGTGTTATAAACGAGTTACTATTGGATAAACGCGCTGAAATAGCCGACGAATGCACTGAAACATGAGACAAATGTGCTTGAAAGATATCCCTACAAGCACGGAGTCATAAGAGCTTCACAGAAGTGATGTTTTAGGATAAACACGCTAGTACATGTCATGAACGCGCTAATATGGAACAAAACCACGAAAAATCAAAATTTAACGATGCAACTCAAATTTTTATGAAACAAAATTTTGACAGCTTGGCTATTAGATGATAATAATCAAGAAATAAAAATATTTAGGGGGTTAAGCCCCACGGTGGGTGCCAAAAATGTAGATGAAAAATCAAGTTAGCATGCACAAATAAAATGAATATGAAACCAATTCAAATGCAACATGCAAACTCAACAAATCAACTACCTTAGATCAAACAAATATGAAAGGAAGAGGAACAATGCCTGCACTTATTTTTTAGCATGCAATTCTCCTTCCTTGATGGGTGGATGTGCTTGAGGATGATTTATTGCTTCGATTTTTGATATGGATGCACTTGGACAACACCTCCCCTTTGATGATTGATGAAGATTGCTTGATGAATATGATGAGAGAGATTGGATGATTGGATTGGATTGAGGATGAATGATGGATTGATTGAGCAAATAAAATAGCAAAGTTTTGATATGGATTTCTAAGTTGCTTGTAATCTATATCTCGTGGAGGAGGAGAGATCAATTTATGGTTTGTGGATGGAGGATTTTATGGCTAATATTAAGCCATGTTGGATTGAATCCAAGGGTTGGAATTGGATGAGAGGATGGAAGATTATAGAGTAGAAATTTCTAGAATTTGTGAGGGATTTCCATTGAATTAAAAATTCAATGGAATGTTGTAATGTATTTGAATATTTGAAAATGAGAGGGAGAAATAGAGAAGCTTCTAGATTTAGAATCCTCTAGATTTAGAGGTGATGTACACATGATTAGTTTAGGTTAATGATGTGATTAGGATAATTAATGATAGGGATTACATGGAATAGATAGTGATAGGTGTAGGTGTAGACTAGGGTAGGTGAGGCAGAGGAATATTAAATTCCTATAAATGTTAAGTGGGATTAAAATAAGATAATATGATATAATAATGAAATAAAAGAGATTAAGGATGAAATAGGATATAAAATGAAATAAAAGGATTAATGATAAATGATAAATGATGAATGATGAATGATGGTAAAATGATAAAATGGATTAATAATAATAATTAATCTTGTGATGGACTCAGTAGCGGATAAATGATGGTGAGGCTAAAATGTGGGACATGATTAATGTTAATTAGTCATGTAGACATTTTAGGTGTCTACATTTTTCCCCTCTTTGAAGTGTTATTGTGGAGCAATGACAGTTCAAATAAGAAAATATGATGGTGATATGATGCCCCCTCGAGTGGGTAGGTGGGGAGGAATACGGCGGGTAGTTACTCGAAAAGAAGAGATGCCCAAGTTATTAGATGAGAGGGTGATAAGAGGAGAAGATGATTTTGAGGATGTAGAAGATTAGGATGAGAGGATGAGAAGGTTTGAGGATGTAGAAGATTAGGATGAGAGGATGATAAGGTTTAAGGAATTTTTTTGGCTAAATTCTCTGAGAGGCCCATGAAAGTAGTGATAGATCCATTTGGAAGGTGTAAGAACCAGTCCAAATCTTGTCCTCCTAGACTTTTTGGAAAGATATGCAATAAAAATATATCATTATATGTCACTTCTTGGCATGCCATGAAAAATTCCTTAATATGCTCTTATGGGTTGTTCTTTCCCTTGTATTTATCAAATTTGGGTGTCTCAAATATTTTGGAAAGGGTATACGTAAGATGTCCTTATCGAAGGGGTAAGGACACAATTCATCAAATTTGAATTGTTTGCATTGGTGTTGCATACCTGAAATTATGTCTTTCATCATTTTCCATTCTCGAGAAAATGGTGAGTTATTTTGTGGGATGAAGTATTATCATTCTTCATATTGTTATTCTCTTTATTTTTCGTAGTATAGGTTTTAGATGGATCATCACTCTTCTTATTTGATTCTTTGTCATTTGTGTTAGTAGTGACTTTGGAATATATGAGAGCTAGTTTTTTTGTCGTCTTATTAAGTTGTTCTAATAAATTTTTGCTTGATGTCTTGTGTGAATCCACCATTGTAATGAAAAATGGGCGAGATCAAAGAAAGGTATGACAAAAATACTCGACCCTTAACAAAGTGAGTGCCAAAATGGAAGAGGGGATTCAAAGATTGAACAACGTGACCCTTAGCAATGTGAATTCTAAGATGGAAGTGAGTGACAATGAAGTTAAAGACAAATTTAACCCTTTGCAACTTGAATGATAAGATGGAAGAGGGGTCAGATTTGATTGAGCGTACTTGACCTCTAGTAAAGTGAATGCTAAAATGGAGGAGGGTGACCAAAAGATTGATTGTACTTGACCTCTAGCAAAGTGAATGCTATAATGGAGGAGGGGATGGAAAGATTAATTGTATTTGACATGCTCAACCCTTAAGAAAGGGAAAGTTAAGGTATACGAGGCTTATTGATGAAAATATAAGACTCAAGTATAAACAACGTGAATGTTGAGAAAAGAGGTGATGGAGATAACGATGCCTAAGATTTAACAAAGTAATTGTTAAATGTATAGACACAAAAGGAATAATGTTTAAAGTTTAGCAATTTTAATGTCAAACTAAAGGACGTATGAATATAAAAAGATTAAATATTGATGAAATATAATATTTTAATGATGTTTGATTGTGATAAAGTATATATGATGATGTAAGCAATGAAAAATACAGTAAATGAAAGATAAAGCAAAACACTTTGCAATATACCTCTCTTGTTATTCTCTTTGTAGACCTCAAAGAAGATTATAGAATCTCTTTAGACTTGCATAATCTTAATGTTGTTTTAAATTATTGTGGGTGCTCTTGATTAAGTCTCCAAATATATGATTACAATGCTATGAGAAAAAGTACACAAGGATTGGGGTGGAAAAATTTTCATAAGTTGGTGTAAATTTCCTAAAGCTTCTAGGGATGGATTACAAAAGAATGGCCTACTTTTTATAGTTGAGGGTGATTCCATGAGAATTGGATCTTAGTTTGAATGGGATCTAGGATAATGAATACACTTTCCTGAAATAACAAGTAGACTTAGTCTATGCAGCTTGCATATTTGAAGGGGCAATGATTATTTGAATTTTATTCAAGGAAGGTGGTTGTGCATGCAATTTCATTCCCCTCACTTTTATAGGATTATAAAAGTGGAGTTAACTATAATATGGAAGTGGAATCCAAGTATATTCCAAGTGGATTCCAAGTGGCAATTGATTAGGAAAATAGGTGTATTTTCCCAATTAAGTAACTAATTTAATTAGCTACAAAGTGCAAGATAATTAATTAACCTTTTTTTAATAAATGATAATTAACTTAGCTAAAATGTGTCAGGGACTAACTTAATTAGTCCGAAAGTTGAATGTACATGAATTAATTAATTAAATTAATCAATCATACATGAATGAATAACAAGATGTGAATTGGGATAAACTGAAACAAGTATGTGAATTTGGGGTGTCTACATTTATATATTAACCACATTTGGATACTATTTATATCTGATCTTATACCAATTATATTCCACCCACCTTGGGGAACTATTCAATATTTGGTCTTGTGATGATTATATCTTTCTTACCTTGGGAGATTATTTTATCTGGTTCTTACATCAATTATATTTTTCCTTCCTTGGGGAATTTCTTCATTTCATTTACATGATTTACATCTACCCACTTAGGGCATGACCAAATACAATTTTTACATTGTGTATACTTGATCATACATAGGGAAATTTATTTTTACATACATAATTTTGTAAGGATGTCTTATTATGTTTAGAATAGTGCCTTCTTTTTATTGTCATGCAAAATGAGTCATAATCCCTTTCTTTTGAGATATGTAATTGGAAATTTCATCTCACAATTTAAAAGGGGCATATATTCCACTTATTTTATCTCCAGGTCTCTATAGGTCAAGACCTTTATTCACTTGCTAATATGGAAACATCTATGGGATGTTACACATCAGAGTTCTCTTGCTTCATTATATACATATAGTTACATGAGATTACTATATATTTTATCTTTTATCTAACAATGAGGCACACTTACTTTAAATTCAAATTCAACCTAGATTATGAGACATGGGCTCACTCATGTATCTTTACCAACCACATCTATTTGTTAATATCTTGTCTTTTATATATTTCATTAGTTTCTTGATTATAATTTTATATATAGACATTGGCTCCCTTACACTCATTTCTATATTTTTTAAGAGTTTATGTTTCTAAACACATGAGCACACATGATTGTTAAGAAAACCATACAAGTAAAATGCGAGACAAATACAATATGTTTTATTAATTTTAAAACTTGGATTCTAAGGCAATATATAACAATGGAAAACTTGTTCCTATACAAGAATAAAACAACCCAAAACCAATCTACAAATTAATTAATGTTATACATTAGTTACACTCTAATATAACCGTAATATGAAATGGGTGTCTTATAAAAATATGGATGCATTGTATACAAGTAAATAACCACTTGGATCAAATGATGCAACAAACCCCCTTTATCCAAAGG